>CM047807.1:5597128-6130260 GCA_026214975.1 Gentiana macrophylla | reverse complement strand
TCTTTTATAGGCACATCACCGTGCGGATCTTTTTGGCCCCACCGCCCGACTTGAGCTCGCCTATAAGCGTCGCCGGTGGTCGATTGGGGTCGACGCGTCATCTACAAATGTAAGCATCCATAGTATGTGGTACCTTCCCAGGACTGCTTTAGTGGTCGCGCTGTCGAGTTTTGGCATGCTCATCAGCGAGCCACTGTCTTTGAGCCCGGCGTTCGTTAGCGTCCATACCTACGAAAGAGTTCGTTAGAAATGGGTCCAAAGATAGCAAAACCATACAGCTTACAAAGTGATGAAATAAAAAACAGGAAAAATTACAAGGCGGTCTTCTCCCTGGGTTGCCTCCACATACAAGACACTTAGAGGGAAAACACTTGCCCAAGTGGAAATCTCCTATCCAGTCAGGGTCGCATTCTTCTGGGGCCATGGCAACTAACGGCTCCGCTCTACCCGGACCCGCGATACCGGCCATGCGCGCCAGGGATAGAGCCACATCAAGAAGATCGACCCAGGCCACGTTTTGGAAAGAGGGCTCAACCCCGTCAGAATGTATCAGCGTCATGAGCCCTTTAATGAGGCGATGCTCAGTAACTAGGGGCTCGCCAATAGAAAAGGTGGACTTTCCTTTGCGCTGTGCTGCCTTGGGGAATGGCCAACCAACTTTGGACTCCACTTTAAACAATCGTTTTTGCCATCTATGAATCTTAGTTGGTAGCAAGAACAGCAGGCGAGGCGTCTTGGTCCTCAAAGATATCTGTCCCGGAAGGCCCGTCGCGCAAATAAGTGGAATTGACCCAACAGAGTGAGGGTGAGCTCTTTCTTCATCGTCCGACACATAACAATGAAGGCCATAATCTGAATAACAGATCCAACAACAAAATCAGTGGGTAGAGCTCCCATCAGCTCGCAAATCTTGACAAAAACGGATCGAAGCGGGTCTGAGCCCCGCCAGAAATGATCGAAGTGAAGGATCGTGGTATCGTCCGGATGACGGGCGCAAACATAATCCTTGCGGTCTTGGGTTTAAACTTATCCTCCTCCTTCGAATAATAAAATAGAAAACTCAGAGACTTTTGTATCAATCTTAAATCGACGCCGGAGAAGTTTGTTAAGGTCATCACCGCCGCGGAGCATCACCCACTCCTCCTCCGTGAGCCTTCTCATATCGTCCGGAAGAGTAAACTCCCTTAACGCTTCCGGATTATTGGGTTTCAGGTTTTTTGCCTTCGCCGCCGCTTCACCAACAGTCATTGCTTTGGGGTCCTTTTTCTTTTTTGGCTTTTTTGGGAGCTCCCAGATAACTTTACGGGGTAAGGGCGCGTTCTCATCCTCGCTCGATCCTATGAGCTCGTGAAGAAGCGGCGTCCCCGATATATGCCTCGCGTCATGATCGGCCCGCGCCACTTTAGTAGCCGGGTCGGTGGCCTGATCTTCAACATCAGACGCCTCCCTTCCTTCGGCCTCACTAGTATTGGTCCCTTGAAAGCGGGCCATCTCTTTACGACTCTTTTTACGCCGCGGCTCTGGATCGGGGAACATAGCATCTAAAGCAAAAGGGTCACCGCCTACTGAAGCAGCGGCCTCTCCTCCGGTTATCTCTTCAAGCAAGTCGTCCCCGACGGACACGTCGGGGCTAGAAGGGTCATCCTCCCCTCCATCCAATGCGTAATCGTACGCCTCCTGATCCCCTTCGGAGTCGCCCCCTAATGAATACTCTCCGTCGGACATCCTGCAAAAACAAGAGGAAAAGGTGGAGCTTTCAGACCAGGTATAATGAGGATTAAGCCAGGAAGGTGATCACACCCATCTCGACGCCTTCCCTCCGTTTTTACAGGAGAAATGGAAAGCAATAGCAAACAAAGCGGAAGTACAGGTACGAATGAACACAACAAAGGAGAATAAAACAGATCTGCTATAAAGAATAGAAATACGAGAAGAAAAACAAAGAAAGAGGCTAAGGGAGGAAGGATTTACATGTTTTTGGAAAGAGAATAAAACAGACAGCTGGAAGAACACGTCGGAATCCTCAAACTCGTGACCGGAATCTTCAAATCTTAGCCTGAAGCCGCAAACTTGCTTCAACCACCACCAAATCCTCTCCAAAACCTTCACCGGAAAACCCTTGCACACTCAGTAACAAGCAAAGTTGCGAGAGGAAAAACTGAAGGGGAAAGAAAGAATGAAAAGTATGAAGGTTGGAATGATGAGAGCCTTATATAGGCAGAGGGAATTTGATCATACGGCCAGGGGGCCAGCCATCTAACGGTCCAGGTTTGCGCGGCCTTTTCAGTTTTTGAAATTCAAAAAACATCATCATTAAAGCACGATCATCAATGCCCACGTAATCAATTACTTAGCCGTTATCCGCCCACGTATTTGGGCAGTTACCTAGACAGCCTCAATACCCACGCTCTTTCGGTTACCAAGAAAGCTGACGCCAACCACGATCTGACGATTAAACTGCCCCACTAGCCCGTGGACGGATGGATCGCTTCGCCAAGGACGAGGTCGCAAACAGATCCACTTTGCTTCAAGGCCGCTCGATTTAAAAGCACGGTCCTAAGTGAACAAGTCGCATCGGGACGACGAGTCGCATCAAACGACGAGGTCGCAAACAGACCCAGAGTTGCTTCGAGGCCGCTCGCTCTAAAAGCACGGTCCTAAGTGAACAAGTCGCATCAAACGACGAGGTCGCAAATAGACCCAGAGTTGCTTCGAGGCCGCTCGCTTTAAAAGCACGGTCTTAAGTGAATAAGTCGCATCAGACGACGAGGTCGCAAACATACCCAGAGTTGCTTCGAGGCCGCTCGCTTTAAAAGCACGGTCCTAAGTGAACAAGTCGCATCA
Organism: Gentiana macrophylla; assembly: GCA_026214975.1. NCBI lineage: Eukaryota > Viridiplantae > Streptophyta > Magnoliopsida > Gentianales > Gentianaceae > Gentiana > Gentiana macrophylla. The sequence goes on along the minus strand of CM047807.1, from coordinate 6,127,416 downwards.
GACGACGAGGTCGCAAACAGACCCAGAATTGCTTCGAGGCCGCACGCTCTAAAAGCACGGTCTTAAGTGAAAAAGTCGCATCAGACGACGAGGTCGCAAACAGACCCAGAGTTGCTTCGAGGCCGCTCGCTTTAAAAGCACGGTCCTAAAAGAATAAGTCACATCCGACGACGAGGTCGCAAACAGACTATAATCCTTGAGCTCGCCTTACTCCACGCTTAACATTTTCGCTGAAAATGCTCAAGACACGAAGTAGGGGGCCATTGATGCGTACAAATGGTATCGCCACCTTTGGATCCCGGAAAAAGCCTATCTGACCCATCGGACCAGATAAATGATCCACAACCACGGCGTCGGCGGTTAAAGCCAACCAAGTCGAGGTCGCTACTGTCGAACCCCACCCAGAGCACTGTTGGACTAGGGGGCCGACCCGCGACCTTGGACAAAGGTCCTTGAGAGGCCGCACAAGATTTGATGAGACGCAGCAAGGAGCAAGAGCAAGGCAGGACAACAACGCCGGCGACCCATGCAATCCTAAGAGGTCGCCCCCGAGATATTCTATCCACTTGCACTCCAGATATTTAAGTTTACTTAGCTACTAAGTTTATTTGGTGACTAAGCTGTCATGTAACACATGTCCCTTACTTAGCTCCTAAGCTTCCTCCTCCTATAAAAGGAAGGCTTGTGTAACCTGAAAGAGGGACATTCTAATAGAAAGCAGGCCAAAGCTCTGCGAAGACTCCCTCTCATACTCCTCCTATCGCCGCCGTGCCTCACCGGCTACTATCCATATAACAACCTACATAAAAGCTAGATATCCATCAATCATACACCGCTGAGCCACCGTGATGATTTCCACATCATCAGCTGCAAATTGATCCTTTTGTGAATATTGAAGGATTTTTGTTCAAATTATGCTACTCCGGTGAAGTTTCCGGTGAAGTTGTCCTACTCTGATGAATCCGATAGAAGCCGCCGGCGGCTTTGCTCAACTTTTGGTTTTCTTTTGGATATGAGAAGAGGGAAATGAATTATAAGGGTTGGGGTTATGTAAATGTTATTAAGTATTATGGTTTAGGTTTATAATTATGTTGTTTTTTAAAGGTTTTATTATAAAATTTGTTAAACATAAGGGACTAGAATGTAAATGTTTGAAAGTTTTAATATATACGCGGTGCCATAAGTGATATCGTGGTATGTTGAAATAAATGGAAAATAATAAATTAAAAGGTGTTGATAGAAAAAGTGTGATGCTTATAGAAGCATTCTAAAAAACACCGGAGTTGATTAACACCAGGAGATATCCAGGAACCACAAATTTTATTAGAGTCTATGACCAAATCCTACTTAATATGTACAACCGATAGGATTTAAGAGATTTCTAATCGATCTCTATACATATAAACAAGCATCTAATCAAAAAATTTCAAATTGTTGACATGTGGTCCAAAAATTTATTGCAGGACCACCGTTAAAAAAAATGCACAGATAACTTTCTGTAATTATTTTATTTTATTATTATTATTTTTACTAGCAATTTACCCGTGCTAGGCACGGAGATAACTCAACGTAAAATAAAACAGTGAATCATCCATAATTTATAAAATTTTAAATAAATACTCTTCTGAAAAGAAAAAATAAACAAACCCAATGTATGATCATACGATAAAATGAAATTAAAGTACATAACTTGCAAAGAAGCAAAATTAATTTCACTCAAACATGAATAATGCCTTAAAATCAATTTAAAATCTCATTTTGTGAGACTTTATAAGAATATAAAAGTAAAAATGAAAAAGAACAATAATTATTATTGATGGTCGGGCCTACTTGATAATCTACTTTAAAAAAATCAACCAAACTATTACCATTAATTATCATTTTTAATTCTCATTCAAACACATGTAAAAAAAATCATTCATATTATTGTTTTAATTATCGCATTTAATTATCATTCAAACACATGTCTAAAAAAATCAAACTATTGTCATTAATTATCGCCATTAATTCTCATTCAAACTATTGTCAAAAAAAAATCATTCAAATTATTGTCAATCGCTTTAATTCTCATTCAAAGACATGTCATAACAAAAAATCTCTAACACATGTCATGAAAAAAAATCATTGAAACTATTACTATTAATTATCGCCTTTAATTCTCATTTAAACCCACGTCAAAAAAAAATTTAAACTATTGCCATTAATTATTTCCTTTAATTCTCATTCAAATACATGTAATAACAAAAAAAATCATTCAAACAACTGTCAATAATATCGCCTTTAATTCTCATTCAAACACATGTCAGAAAAAATAATAATTTAAACTATTGCTATTATTTATCGTCTTTAATTCTCATTGAAACACATGTAAAAAAAATCATTCAAAATATTGTTATTAATTATCGCATTTAATTATCATTCAAACACATGTCGAAACCCATGGAATGTAGGGCTCTAACCCAAGCCAAGCAGATACAATTTAAAAGCGGCGGGGTAAAGGATGTTTTGAATCATTACTTCACTCATAACTTTCTTAAAAACAATAAGAAGAAGAAGACACGTGTATAATAACATACATGGGCGGATGTACCTTGATATAGAAGGGCAAGCGCGCTTTTTGTGATCCTAAAATACACTATTATGTATGGTGTGTATTTTTTTTTTTGCCTAGAAATTTACACTCGCCCATAGTATCGTCCCCCCTCACCGGGGATCCTGCGTCCGCCCCTGATAACATAGGTATAAAAAAAGAATATAGGTAATATTATCAACCTGAAAATGCATTGATAAGAAAAAAAAATTATACCACCCGGCATACGCTGCAAAAATTATACAGGGTGAGTCGCTTACAAATAATGTTGCACACTTTTTGTCTCCATTGCGACTCGAACCCGGAACACCCGGGTTAAACCACAGTAATTACCACTTGAACAATGTCTTATTAAACTTTACAAAGAATGTTTGGACAAAAGGGAAAAAATTACATGAACCTAAAAGAAAATGAATGCAGAAAGAAAAATACAATGATGTGAATATAAGACAAATACAAATATGAGAATGTTGTTTATCGGCATTCCTGACCAATATACAAACAAAAATACAAACAAATTAAGTATTATATATGGTTATACTTTACAATCGAAAGATTGATCAATACCTTTGTAGAACAAATCATATGGCCATATATGTAGCTAAATATGTATTTTTTTGTTGCTCCAATGTCTTAATGTGTTGTGCTTCAACCATCAGTCTCAAAGAGCAAGGATAGATCACCAATATATGACCAAATCATATGCCGACCACTATATGTAGAGGCGGTGTGTTAAAACGAAATAGTGAAGGACAACCTATATATAGTTCACGGATCAAGAATTGTCACAAACCAAAAACGATTCTTGAAATGAAGTTCATACACTAAGGATGATTCCTTAAATTCTTATTTGGATTAAGGGTGACATATACACTTGATAAATAGAAAGAGATAAATGCAATTTTGCAAAATTATTGAATCGACTTTTTTGAAAGTCGGCAACCTTGATCCCGATACATGTCATATCTTCAGTCACCTTTGATTACCTATTTAATAAAATAAAATAAAAAACAAACCATAAAAAGCGGATTAACATAAATATTTAAACGTTTTGAAAATATGAATGTTTGTCTTCACATCTTAAATAAACTCTGAAATGAAGAAGATACTTGTTCTTCAAGTAGCTACACAAACTCGGTCAAGTACACTTTCTTCTTGTTCACGAAAATTATCACGGACCAAGGATGTCTGCGTGAAATTTAGTTTATTTAATTTAAGGGTGAAATAAACACACATAAAAGATTAATCCAAACTAAGGGTGAAAACATACCCACAAAAGAATCTTCATTTTCACACATTCTCCACACTCCCAACAGGTTAGTAGTCATCGACCTTCAACGATAAATCTGTAATATTCTGCCAACAGTGAATAACAACAAAAATATTAAGTGAATAAGGGGATGATCATGAAACTCTAGTCTCTTTAGCAATTCTAGAAAATAATTTCATAACCGACAACCAAAATATCAACGGAATCTAGAAAATAAAAACATAATAATAATAACCTAAATACATTAACAAAAATCTCGCTTTTCTTTGGTTTGCTAATCGGAGCGGATCCCGTACGTAGAAAACCAACATCGATCTCCCTCTGGTCATCATATCAATAATCTGAATGAAAGTGAAAACATACACCGAACAAACTATATATCATGGTAGAATCATCAAAAATGGATAAACAACGAATGGAAAAAAGGGAGAAAAAGACTATCCAAACCTCTACTAAAGCTTTTTTTTTTTTTTGAGAAAGTGGCCGACACTGTGCGTTATGATTTGAATTTGTGTACACCTAGTATCATATAACCGAATAAGTAGTAGAAGTTTGGGACTGTTGGTTTATGTATTTAATATTTTTGAACGTGTGAACAGAATAATATGTATGCAATCAAGGTGGTCCTTTACCGTGTTTACATCTTTGTTGATTGATTAAGATCCTAGAAAAATTATTCAAAGATTTACCGAAATTTAAGTTGCCACAATTAATAGGGAGAGATGGTAGGGAAGGAGTTAATGTTGTTTTTTTTAACCAGCCTATTTAATTACTCCGGGTTTGGAGCGGGTCAATTGGATATTTTACGGGTTTAGATCAAAATCAATTTTATTTCATCTCCTAAATATATAGATACTAGCCTTTTACCCGTGCGATGCACGGCGATAAAGATTAAATATAAATGAATCTATACTACGGATATTCAATTTTACACACATGAAAAGATAATAATTAGTGAATAGAAAATTATAAATAAAACTTCAGTGCAAATACGAATATTCCATTGTAATCAATAACATCAAATAAGATACCAATGAAATGTCAAGTTGTTCATAAGTACGACATGTTCAATTTTCCATCTACTATGTTGATGGAGAGGTAATGATAATTGAGATGAATCCTCAAGTGTCAAGAACTTCTATAATAGGGGCAAAAGCAAATGGCTTCCCAATAGCAAAGATGGGTGCAAACCTCTTTTTTGGCTTCTCTTTTTTGCCTTCTTAATATGTCGATATACCTAATTATATGAAACGAAGACATCAATTTGAACATATGGGAAAAATGCACTATTTCATTAGCCGGAGATCTTATGTAGAGTATAAGGTAACAACAACCCACTTGCACATTATTACACCATACACCGCCAATTTGAAGTACCTCAAATGATGTCAGAGCCTCGTATGTCTCTTTGCAACTAAAATTAAATATCACATAAGGTTACCAAACATGAAAGATTAAACGTTTATCAGGTTCAACGCCGCATAAAAAATCAAGAACGGGCTAACTAAGAAGAAGCCACGTCCCAATCTCCGACAACATCTAATCAAGAACGATACTTATAACGCCATGAAATGAGCCGGAAATAAGTCGATTCTTATTAACATGAGCGGTATATGAAGCTCTATTCCGTTCATTGGATTATTCGAATACTTAGAAAGTCAATGGACGTAATTTGCGGGAAGACAAATATCAGACCTAATTAGTTTCAAGCGGGAGCCAAGAAAGAGATGCATCAATAATGAACGAATTCCCTCGATTATACATGAGAATAAAGCGAGGGTTACCGCAACAAATCAATAAGTATTCAGGAGTAGCAAAATCATTTTTAAATGATCACGGATCAAAGCAAATTCGAAGAATGACGAAGACTTACATTCATTCCAACAACTCTCGAGCGTTGAATTTCTTACGGTGAAGTAAACCATGCAAGTAAATTCGATGTTCAAAATCCAAATAGGTAAGGGTAAAGGGGTCAAACAACGACCATGTCGAACCATGAAATTCCACAGATCAACATGAGAAGTTAAAAATAGATCAATAAAGAAAACCAATTAGTATTAGTCAAAAATCACAATGAATCAAAAGGCATCTCCTAAAAGTTATAACAATCATCGAAAGGAAGGGTGATTTACCTAAAACTTGTTCATTATATAGCTTAGAAAAAGGATTAACTTCAAAATTGTAAAAACGTCAGGTTCGGTTAAATTGGAAAGGCAATTAAAAAGCAATTTCCTATGGTATCCAATTATCCATAAAGAAGCACACATCTGTAACTCTAAAGCCTTTCACAAAGGCAAGAGCATTAAATTAACTGAAACTATAAATCCTTTCACAAAGCAAGAAGAGCTTTAAGATTCACCTCACGAGGACATATATTTCACCTCAAACATGCATGTCGGCAAATACCCATACGAAGATGAACAAAAGTGAAGGACAACAACTACTCTTAACATGTTGGCCAAATTTAAAATAAACAACAACACTAATGATAGTCTTTCATGTTTGACACATTAAACCATGTTACCGTAAGTGAAAAAAACAAACGAAAAAACTAACCGAAGTGAAAATATTACACATTGAACCATGTTACCGTAAAACGTCATCCATGATACAACAAAAAATGAGAAAAAATATTGTTACACTGGAATACTCTTCAAGAGAAACAATTCGAAAGACATCTTAGCATAGAAAATGTAAGGTCTCGTCTCACCGGAAAAAAAAAAATCAAAACAAAAAAAGGAAGACATCAACCTCTAATCCATTTCCAACTCCTTTCCTCGCCAATAATTTGAAATCTAAGAGCTTAAACATGTTTCCTTTAGATGTTGAAAGATGTTCTCCTTTTCAATAGCAAGCTTATTGTATGATCAACATCCATTTATCAAAGCATGTTGGAAAGTGTTTACTCTGTTCCGGAAGTCCCACATGCTCGATTTTTCACGCATAAATATCACATATTTACAAAGGAAACTAATTAATAAACATGATTTGCAAATATGACCAGCAATAAACTCAAAGCTAAGAAAGAGAATGTATTCTACCTGCATGATAATAAGACGATGGCCGGCGCAATAGTCATGAAGACATGAACAATCTTGTAAATTTCCTTAGACAATGGGAGTAAGATCTGAAGCACATGAATCTTTCCCACACCAGTTGAGTTTTCCACTGCTATGGTGACTGCAGCTCCCAAAACGAACCCAACCACCACCCACAACTACACTAAGAAATAAAACAAATTAGTATAGGTTAAAGATTGAGTGTGTTTGATTAATGGCTCCAAGATGTTCATTAACACTAAAAGTAATATCTTATCAAATAAGATAAACATTGTAAAAAATTCAAGGAGAGATAGGGGTTGAAAAGAAAAGAAAAATCACCGAGCAAACGTACCAAATGAGCCCCATTATGAATCAAACAAAAAAGTGACAAATTGCTGATAATAATGGAGAAAAACAGGAAACAGGACCTTTTTTTTCCCTTCACTTTCACCAGAAATTAGAAGGTGATAGTGTGCGGATAGAAGGCCGGAAATCGAAGAATTTCTATTATCAACAACAATGCAACATACCTGCCAATGGGCTCTCCGGAAATCGAAGAATTTCTATTATCAACAACAATGCAACATTCGTGAGAATGGTTCTCCAATGTCGACGCCTCTGTGGAGGAACCGCAGCAAGGGGACATGAATGAAAGGAGTAGAACAAAAAATCATGCAAGACGAAATGAATGATTTCAATGAAGTCTGCTGGAATCTTTACAATTAGAAAATATGGGAGGTGATAATACAAAAATGCTTAGTCCGAAACAAAGTTTTTTTCATTAGCAAATATTGTGTACCCATGCTCCTAAAAAAACATAATCAAATTCAAGTATGGGGTCTCCCAATACAATATTTAAGGTCGGCGCCTCTCGATTCATCGTTAGCACCCATGTCTTCCTCGCACCTCTCTCCCTCAATGTCCAACTCAATCTTGTGCATATGTCATACCACCACCTACATCACCGAAAATGAGAATCAATAAATAAGACTCAAACAAATAAACACTATATCCATGAATATTACATGAATTCTCGATCAACACATAGCAGAAAGTAAGTATCAACATCCGAATCGAAAACCCGTGAGTTCAGATAGTTTAAGCTTTAGATAAACTAAAGAACTCTTATAGAGACGAAATTATACGGAGCATTAAAAAAACTATACAACTAAACATTAAATTGAATATAATGAGATAATGGAAAAGAAGAAGCCCTATGAAAAGGAACAATCCGGATAAGAATCTTACATCATAAGTATTAATCAGATATTACTCACTCAAGAATCAATCCGGAATTCAGATTTATCTTCATTGACCACAACTCTCAGACCCTAATTCAGAATTCTTAAATAGCTTCTCAGCAGCATTCTCTCGAACGGTATATCTGCAACATCCAATTCAAAAATCTACAAATTTGATGAAAATTGGTGCATGTTATGACATAAAGACAACAAAAAATGAAAACTTCTTTACACGTTGAATAAGAAATGCATATCATTTTGCATCAATATTCATTGCCAAAGGCAAAGCATTAGCTAATATGAAGTCATGAATCAGAAGAATGTAGCATTCAGTCATCAAGTAGGACAAAAAGATAATGGGACAACATGAAGAGAAAAAAAAAAAAAAAACTCTGAAATTACTTTAGATATGAAAAAAAGAAATCCTGATTTAAGGCAAATCACAGATTTTAAATCATATCAGTCGACCAAAATGATAAATTACTGTAAATTTTACCTCTTTAACTAATGAGCAATAACATTTCGGAGGAATAAGTGTATAAATCTTGGAAGACTGATTATCCATGGGGTTTGTTGCAGATATGATGTGATCCTGAAAATACAGTTATAAAAAGGATTTGAAATTTGAGTGACTGATTTTCAATTGAGATTGTTAGAGCGATCTTGATTTTGATATTTCATAAAGGAACTTTCGTCGAGATTTTCTGAGTGGTTTGCAAATTTAGGAAATGAGTTGTACAAAGGATGCACATGTTGATAAGAACGGGTATACATCGGTTTATTTTACGGGTTTGGTTCTTATTTCCGGGTAATTGGGTTAAATCATCCTTTCTAATATATATAGATATAGATATAGATATATAGATTTTTGAGAAGAATTTCTGTACTTTTTGGCGCTCTACTTTTCTCCTCGTACCATTTGGCACCGATCTGAAATTCCGCGATCCGATTCTGTTAGCTGCTGCTTCCTTTTAGTTTCCCGACGGCGCCACCAAGAATCCCCTCATTTGCTGCTCCCTTATTATATCATCTGCTTTAAATTAAGTTTCCTCCTCGGGTATCCAGTGCTGCGAATTTGCTATGCTTCCTCTATTGAAGCTCTCTAGGGTTCGTGCCGTGCTTCTAATTTGCTCCTTTCTTGCTTTACTTTTTCCAGGTTCGTAATTTTTTCCCTGTTGTGTTGGGTACTTTTAGGTTTTGAGCTTTTTGTTCAAGTTTTCTTTCACATTATTCCGAATCACAACATCTGTATTTACCTTTTCATCATCTAGGAGGGTTTCTATTAACTTGATTGATACTGTTAAACTAATTGGTGGATAGGAAGTATTTTCAACTATTGTATGTTTCTCTTATTTTTATCGTTATCCGAAAAGAGTTTTTATAACTATGAAACTGTTTTTGCTTGACTGTTTTGTCGGTCCAATTCGTTTATCCTTACGTGATTACTCGTGCTAGATGGCAATACTATTAGGTTGTTGTTTGATATTGATGACCAGGTCTTACTCTGTTTAGCCATGCTTCTGCTATTTTTCGTGTAATATCTTCAATAGGAGTTTCTTTGTAGTATCTTATTCTCTTTTTGGATTTTCCTTGTTATTTATGCAGCGTTCATATCGCCAGCAGTAGTGACGCTTGATTCCATCGTAATATACAATACTCATGAGTGGCTAAACTTTGAACCTACTGTATACTTCCAGTGTAAAGGGGAGAATAAAACTTTTTTGCCTGATGTCAAGAAAAAGAATGTGACATACAACTTTAAGGGCCAAGAATCCTGGCAGGTCGGTGAGAAATGCTATGATTTTATTTTCCTTGTTTGGTTATTGTTTTCTGTATCGTGTGTTTGTTAATTTCACTTGGTGTTTGTATTGCTTCTGTTGCTCTTTCTTCCTAGAGTATAGTCAGATCATCATATGATTCATATCCCTCCCTACTATCCCGCTTTCATTCCTTTTTCATCCGAAAGTGGTCCTTTTTTTCACATGACACCTAGTCAAAAGATCTTCCAAGTTCACTTTTAGTCCTCTGTGCATTTATTTTCCTTATGCTCTCTTTGTTTCTTTTAACTTCTTCGTATTTCTTAATGACGGAGGGAAGAAATGTAAAGTCTTTTTTTGGGATTGGCTTTGTGGTTGCAATATGCCTGTGGTATATAGGCACATAAGAAACCTTGACTTTTGTCAGATTATTGGGTTTGAGTATTCATCTTTACCAATATATAATAAATATGATATTTTGCTGTCTCAAGTGGTGAGAATCTTTCCTATATGCTGCTGGAACTTCCTTCTCTAGTTAGTAAAATTGTCTTCTCATGGTTGCAGCCTCTAACTAATATTACGGGTGAAAAATGTAAGAGATGCGGGTTCTACGAACATGACACCATAAAATCTGATGATATATTTGAGGAGTGGGAGCTTTGTGCTTCAGATTTTACGAGTTCAGATGGCAAATACTCCCGTTTTGAAAAAAAGGAATTTGATGCCACATTCTTGTGCCCAGAGTGTGTTTCCATAGCAGATGGTAAGTTCCTCTCTTCTCCAATCGTCTTATTTTCCCATTCGTGTTCTATCTTGTGGTTCCAAAAGTTCTGCTTAAGCAAACGTTTTAGCATTGATACTTCTGTATACTAGCGCTACAATGAAGTGATTGAAGTTTTTGTCCAAACATCATTCCGGAGAACAATAATGTGTTCCAACAATAAAGAAGTATGAAAGAAACACATATAAGATCCCTTAGACAGTGTGATTGTTGTCTTTAGAGGATCTGAGTTATGCAAGATATGGTTGTGATAGTAGTTCTATCCTAGCCCTCTCTGTCTTTTTGTGCGGAACTTTTGAAGACTCCGGTTTGCACAAATGTTTTGGTAGAAGCATGATTTTCTTGCTGATGAAAACATTTGTCTTAGCAGCTGCAGAACATTCCTCTAGTTCGCATGGTAGAAAAGGCCGACTGCACTGGTTGCTGATTGTTTTCATTACAACATTAGTTTCATTAGCATTTGTTGTTGGAGCAGCAGTTGCGTTCAAGTACTGGCAAAAGAGGAAGAGGCAACAAGAACAAGCTCGATTCTTAAAACTGTTTGAAGATGTTGATGATGTTGAAGATGAACTGGGCATCGGTCCTCTCAGCCACGAGATATAACAAAAGCATGCATTGTCCGTTTAACTTTTTGTAGGTAAGTCGTCTTTGTACATGCATAAATCTGAGTAGAGACGGAATCGTATTTTTACATATTTGTAAATGTATTTTGTGGGTGAATGTTTTCATTTTAAGGTATACTTAGCCAATTAGGACACTTACCTTTAACCAGAACTGGAGATATCATTATATCAGCTTCATAATCATCCTCAGAAATGTAAAACATGCGATGAATCCGACCACACAGCTTCAACTCAAATTCAAATGTGGTTAGGAATAATCATCCACATGTATCTACGGTGTAAATTGAGTGATTAGGGAAGAGTTTTTCCTTCTTGGGGGTATTTTTGCACTTCTTTTCAATATGCCCCCTTTCTCCGCAGCGTTAGCATTTGTTTTTCCAGTCTCCTGCACAGTGACCATCCAGTCCACAATTGAAGCACCGCCCTGATCCAGGTCCACGAGGCATCTGCTCAAAATATCAGCATCGTTATCATTTGAATGTTGGAATACGCACCAATTATCTAGAAACTCAACAAGCAACAGAAGTTACACTAATTGCGAAGCAAACAACACTGAAGAATACCAAGCTAGCTACAAGTCGGATCAATTACAAAAACATCAATAGCACATAAATTTTGAACATCTCAGAACTACCAACAAGATGAATTATTGGATTACTCACCCCGCCCTAGCAAGCTCTACAGTAATGCAGCGTCCATCAACTTCTCGGCCATTTAAGCTGTATCTTGCATCATCAGCATCCCGTGGATCACTAAAGTCCTGTTTCAGAAGTTGTAGAGAGAATAGAAACACTACCCACAAAAATGTACAAGTGTTTACTTTTTCTCCGCTTTTGGTATATAGAGAAGAGCAGGGGCGGATTTAAGAGGAGGGGTGGGGGGTCAAGCGCCCCCCCCCTCCCTCCTTAGATCCGGAAAACAGACTATTATGTATGTTGTGTATTTTTTTTTGTCCCCTCTAAAAATCTACACTCATCCATAGTATCGTCCCCTCTTACCCGGGATCCTGCGTCCGCCCCTGGAGAAGAGAACGGAAGGATAGAGTTAAAAGGCACATTCATGCCAAACACGCAAAGTCTTGTTTCATTTCCACATCCCGTACTCTGCAGAAATGGTTTCCAGAAACAATAAGGCCATCATTACAAGTAGCGGAATTGCATGAAACTGGCCCTTCAAGATGAACTAAACATCACTTGTATGTTGCCAATGCTTTAAAAACATAGAAAGATGTAATCAAAGAGATCTCCAAAGTCTCCTTAAAACTCACAAGCAAAGCAGTTAAGGGTGTTCGAAATGAAAAGCCATAATCGTGACTGACCCTGAGAGTAACAACTTGTCTGTCACGAGTTAATAAATTTCATGCTAATTTGTAAGTACTCAATACACGACCCCAAGAGCGAAATTATTAAGTAATTAGATGCAGATTTTAGAATGCAAAAGTAAATCTTATCTTGCTTAAGTTGTCGTTAGGCAGTGGTGATGTGATAATAAACAAGTAAAAGATGAGGTTTTGTCCTCCACACAACAACGAGAATAAGGGTCCCCGATCGAGCCTCCCTCGAGATGAATACACCCTCTTGATCTCACTGATTTTCCCACCAAAATTACACGCCCCTGTGCATATGAGCTTGATTGTGATTGCACACATCATCATGGTTTTACCCCAAACATGATTCTATTTTTTACGCAGAATTAGGAAAAATACTAAGCTGAGCTGTTAAATCTCGAATTTTCATAAAAAGATAAAATAGTAATCGGGTATATTGTCTACGACCTAGTTATTATTTAGTCTATTTTTATTTAATTAAAAATAATTTAATTAATGTCTTGGAAATTTATTTCAGGAATAAAGAGATTTAGTTATTTAATTAAAATGATTTTTAATTAATAACTATTTAAAGAAGATAATTCCCTAATTTCTCATAATACACACCACGCATATTCTGAAGGAAAAAAAAGGGAACGGCGCACCATGGAGAAAAAAAGACGATGGCAACATTTAGAAAAAGGGATAACGTAATCTTCAATCGCAGGGCCAATCCGTTCATCTATTCAAGATGCCGCACGAGAGAAAAGTGCTCACCGCGACGAGACGCAACTTTGGAAAATAAAATATCTTTATTCCGTAAGTTTTCAGTTTAGCCCTAGTTTTTCGTAATCGTCTAGTTCATTTCTTATCTTTCAATCTATAGCTCTGTTTCACAGCCATGAGTACTCGAACGATCGTCTTGGAGCTTAGATCATTCTAAAAATAGGTTCACAGCTTAAATCAGGTAATATTCAGTTTTATACACTTTTCAATTCGGGATCTTCAAGAAAGATAGGATTTTTAGGTTTACTTGTTGTTTAATTAGGTTACAAGTTGAAGGCTTAGAAGTTCAGCATTTTCGTGAAGGTTTTGGATCGGTCTTGCTGGAAATTAAGGTAAGAGGCTCTTCCTAATGAGTAATTATAATTTTATAATGATAGGTTGAGTTCCAGTGAGATTTGGTGTTGTTTGGTGATAGAATTCATGCTAAGTTGTAATTAATGAGATGATATATTTTTGGTATATTTGAGTTGAGTTCTACTGCTGTTTTTCTGAGTAATTTGTTGATAAACGTGTTTGGTTTGGGTTAGGAATCGATTAAGTGTAGAAATCGTGTTTTAGGGTTCTGTAATACATTCTAATTGTTATCCTTTGGTCTTATAACATTAATTAAACCTTAACAAGCTTCGATTGAGCTTCCGATTCGTTTACTTTCGACACCGAATGTACTCTTAAAGGGAGTTGAAGTTCGGATCATTCAGAAGAGCATGAAAGGGCTTGTGCTTTGATGAACTAGAGTTCATCAATGTCTGTGTAATTGTTAGGCCTTGTCTGAGTCTAGTGGTCTAGGAAAGAGAGTAGTGTATATGAGGGAGCTTACTTGAAAACACTTAGGTGGCTAGATAACAACGGATAATAATTACATATGTGATAGTAAAAGATAAAACGTCATCTATTCTCGGTTAGGCACCAATTCATATCGGTGATGTGATACGTTCATAAAAGGTGAACAACGCTACTGGCTCAAAAGGCTGAAGGGTAGTGGAGGAAATTCATCAAACGTATATGCATACCGGGGAGATCCCGGGACTATCGGTGCTATTCACCGTGGTTGGCAAGTATATCTCGTGATGAATACACATCATGCATAGTGCCCTTGAGTGATGACGTAACCAAGATAAGTTAAGCTAGAAACGTATAGTCGACATGTTGATGGACATAAAGTGAACCCTAGATTGAGTCGATCTCTCAAAAAGATAACATAATAGTAATGAAAAGAACCTTTTGTTGTAGAACTTAGTTATTCGTTAGCTTCTCACTTTTACTAAGTACTTTGTACTTATCTCCTTTGCATTTTCTTTTGTATGCATTGCGGAGTGAGAAGACGAACAGGTTGACCAAGAGTAGTTGAAGGCTTGATGACGTTGCTGTTGGATGTAGTATCGCCGGACGGATCTAGATCCGCCCGATTACGCAGCGGAATAACAAGGATCACGATCAATACAAATTAAAACATGTAAATAAATTGATCTAAACTACAAGAAGGTTGGATCTACTTACCAATCGAAAGATTAGATCCAAAGATTGAGAAGCCGAGATCCAAATAGTTGAGATGCCACAGTCTTCCGATGTGTATCTCCAAGCAACAACCGGTGGATGTTGATCCTTGATGCTTGACCTCCTTGATATGTTACCCGAAAAATCCTGAAGATTTTTCCAACTCGAAACCCTAAGCTTGGCCGAAAATTCCAAGCTTATTTTGTGTGTATATGCGTGTGTTATGGTTAATCAAAGGCTTATGAGAACTCTCTTTATATAGGAGAGAAATCATTGTCCTTCAATGATTTAATAATTAATTAAATAATCAATCATAATAATCCTTTATTAAATATAAGATAAATCTAATATATTCTAAAACTAATTTAGATATATATATATATAATAGATAATATCTAATATCTTCCGATTAATTATTTAACAAATAAACAATGAATCACATGACATGTAATTATCCAAGAAAACTAATTTTTTTCTAATTACAACATGTATACCACGCCAATCACCCCTAAAATTAGGGTTTCACACGCCACACTCAATTATGGGCCGAGTCCACGAAAAATGTCTTTTCCATGTATTTAATTATTTAGCCCACTAAATAATTATTCGTACATCAATTAAATAGTGCAACTACTTAATTATCATTGAGGCCCAACGTCAAGAAACATATGCATGTTAGGAGCGCATCGGGGGCCATGGACCTATAACCAAGATATTACAATAAATTAAATAAAATTATTCATCGAACATAACAATTCTTATTCAATCTATTAATTACGGGATTACGCCACCATAAACCCGAAACTGAACTCTATCGATTATAGATATATACTTACACTCTAATCATTGAGTAAAAGCGTCCATTGATATAATCATTACATACGGATAATTCCTCCATAGACTGTTCGTTTTGATTCGGGATATCTCCGTAAACCCTTCTCATATCCTTATTTACCATTAACTCCTAGTGATCAATTAGTTCATAACTAATATATTATGAACTGGGCCCATCGTTCAGTTTCTAGGATTAACAAATAAGGGAACTGTATGTCTACTTCCCGCAGGAAGGAATGGATTCCATATCTGTGAAGTCACAGACTACTCACTCATTCCAGAATAGAGCCAACGAGAAGTGTTCAGATCACATGTATCCAAGTGATCCTTAACTAACACATCAAACCCTACTTTGAACCAAGCAGTAGACTGTGATCACATCAGGATTGAGATTAATCCATATATGATCATCTTGTAATTCGATAAGATTTATCGATCACGGAATTATATCGAGAATTCAAATCAAATCGGTCCAGTCCTATATGATAGACATCATATATAAATGCCCCACTATGTACCCTATACCGACGGTCTGGATAAGACGGTCACACCATTAAGTGTTCTGGGCGCATTATTGGTATATTAATCATGAGCCCCATACTCTGATTAAAGCACCACAGACTAACTAGTTTTAAGCATATCATCACTAACTCAATCCTCGTGTGTATGCAATTGTTTAGGGTGAATTTATAGTGTTTTTAACGATATATTTTATATCAATTTCCCCCGTATATGTATTATTTTCATAGAAATAGGGCTTTATATTGAAATATTGAGTAAATGATGTTTTTAATAGTTAAATCTCAAAACGTAACGATTTATGTGTGTAATTGATGATTTTATGTTATTTTGAAAATACGTTACGCTTTGGTATGTTTTCCTATTGTTGTAGATACTCATTGATGATGGAAGAGAGGATTTTAGAGAGCCAAATTCGTGATTGGAAAGGATCAATCAAAGTTATGGAAGATTGAAAGATATAAGGAAAGAAATCAATCAAGATGAATGTTGGGAAATCAGATTCGGGTAGTCCCGACTTCCGACGCAGTTCTTGATATGATAACAACCGATTTGACTCTGGACCTCAAAATAAGAGTTGTAGGTCTTGAAGAGAGGATTCTACAGGATTTTGAATCACTCCATTCCGACTTACGAGGTCCGAGATATGAGCGTTACAAGTTTGGATGCTGTTGCTGAAAATAGTGAACGGGCGTCCGGCACCTTTACTGTAGCAACCGACTTGATTTTTCTATAAAAGCAGCTGCGATTCCAACCCTAATTACATCAGATTTTTCATACGAAAATTACACAGACAGCAGCCGCTTTCTGGGAGCTTTCAAGGCCGATCACCCGAGCCTTGTGCTCGGGTGATCGGGGTTAGATTAGGTTTTATTTTTCGTTTCGTTTTCTTTTCTTGTTCGAATTATGATGAAGGCTTGGAGCTTTCATCCATGGAGCAGCCATGGAGACCTGTTTCTGCAGCACTTTAATTTCAGTTCATGGATGATTTTGTAAGTTTTAATTATAATTGTTTCGTTTCCTATGTTTATTTGTATCGTGCAATTTTATATCGAAAGATGATTGTATGATTTGATGCTACCGTATGACGGAAGTCGGTGTAGTTTAGATCGCCATAGAAAGATTAGATTTTTAATCTATACATAACGGAAGTTCGTGAGGTTAAATATCTAGGTTTACGAGAGAACCACAATTTAATTAATTCGATGCAAGATTATCTTAGATTGGAATTGAGGATATCACCGTTACGGAAAGATGAGATTGTTCATGTGTTTATTTCATTACGTTGTTCTTGTTCTCTTTCATGTTTTGTATGCTTTATGTTAATCGAATTTAGATAACGGAAGTTAATAGATTCACTAGATTATCGTGAGGGAGATTGACAATAATTATTCCAACAAACGGAAGTTGAGGGATAATGTTGTTAGATTAGGATTTCATCCATATCTTTGATTTGTATCGATATTAGTTGAGACCGGAAGGTAAACTAATTAATGGCGTGATAAATCGGAAGAGGAAACGCTCCTTTAGATAAGATAATAATCCAAGATAACTTGTGAATGAATGTGTGTTGATCTTATTTCTTTCGGTGGGGTGATGGTTGTTGGGAAGAGGTTGATCATGGTTCGTTTATGGTTGTTCAGTAGATAGATTTACCGCTTCCGTAGATGTAGTTTTATTTATGTTTTTATCGCTTTTATCCTTCCTGGCTTTGGATTAACAATCCTCTGTCCAGTTTATTTTCCGTTTTAGTTTAGGTTTAGGTTTAGTTAATAAAGAAGAATTAATTAGATTAGATTCAACATCCTTTTTCCCTGAGGATCGATACCGTGCTTATCCAACTTTACTAGCAACTACCCGGTATTCGGCCGGTTAGGAGGTAGTTTTGCATGGTAGTATAGGTTTTATAAATTTTCTTTTGTTTTAATGATGCAAAATCTCCCAACAAAAGTGGCGCCCGTTGCCGGGAATCGGTGTTTTGTTGAATTTGGTTGAATTAATTTCTCGATTTTGTTACGTTTTTTTTTTCGTTTTCAATAAAAGTAGCGTTTAACAAATCGAGAGTTTTTATTTTTGCCATGTTTCGATGACCGTTGGGTTAAGAATGTGCAAAAAGTTTTTACTCGATTTGTTTAAACGTGAAGTATGTGTTTATGTGTTTTCTGATCTAACCTCTCTGTGCTTTAATTTGATGTGGCTGCTCTGTGATATTTGATGTATGATCTTTTAAGAAATTAGGGTTTGCTGTGTTTCTCCTCTGTTTCTATGCAAATTCGATCGTTGGACGAGCGTTCGTAAGTGAACGCCCGTCCGATCCTAACATCTGCGAGTAAACGGCGTCTGGTTTGTTGGGCGCTTCGTCCGTTCCCAAACGTATCGGCTACATTACATTTTCAAGAACCGCACGGACGTCCATATATCTAAACGCCCGTCCGGCTGCATAAGTTTTAACCGCCCGTTTGAATTAGTGAACGCCAGTCCAGGTTCCAGATTTCTTCTCAATTTGATTTTTAATGCTTTATTTGATATGGATACTTTAATTTGAGCTTCTGTGGCTAATTGTTTTTACGTAGATGATCTGAACTTGCATGTTTATACCTTTCCATCTACGGATCCATGTTAAATAATTGAATCTAATTGATAATATACTTGATTCATCCATGCAAGTTATAATTCTCGCCGGTTCTCGTATGCTATAAGCGGGTCTTCGTGTTAATTAGTAGCTAATGTCGGTTTTCCGTATGCTACATACCGTGATGATGAATCTTTTAAGCTTTGAGACTTATGTTCTTCCTTGTTGTTTTTGTAACTCATATGGGTAGCTACTGTCGGTTTCCGTATGCTACGTCCAGTCCATATGAGTTATATCCGTTTAGTATAGCTAACTGTTGGTTCTCCATAATGCTATCACTTTTTACGAGTCTTAAAGCGCGTCACACCTGCATGTAATGAACAGAATCGCTATGTTTATCGTAACCTGTCATTATTTGGTAGACGTTTATTATATATGTCATGTTGCAAATGAGTGGGCTAGTTTTCTTTCTTTTATTTTCCTTTATTATTGCATATCACTTAGATGCATATCATTTAGCTGCATATCATCTAGTTGCATTGTTTCTCTCTTTTCTTTTCTTTTTCTTGAGTGTAGTTAACTGTCGGTTTCCGTAATACTACCTCGTTTTTTTTCCATGATGGTTACTGTTGGTTTTCCATATGCCATCATTATTTTAGTATTGCATATCACGTAGGTTGCATTGTAATTTTTATCCATTTAGATTTCACCTAGCCTACTATTTTGTAATACTCCATGTATAGTTTCCATCTTTACATGAGCTTAATCTGAAAATTCTCTATATCTTCTTTTCCATGTGCTTTATATGTTCTATTCCCCCTATCCTCGAGGTATTTCATGTTTGTTCAAGTGTGCAGGGTATTTGCATTAGCCTTTGTGAGTTTTAGATGATAGCAGTTTTCTGGTGGATGGTCCACAGTCTACTGATATCTTCGAGCATTTTTGGATCGGAACGCATCCGTTCCAGAATTGTTCCCTTTCGGCATACAATCAGCTAAGTTTTATTTTTCTTTTATTCTGCACAACATGAGGACATGTTGTAATTTAAGTGTGGGGGAGGGGAATGAGTCGATTTGTATCTATCATTTGCTTAATACATGATGTTTCTATGCAAAATGAGTAAAATTTTCGAAATTTTCGAAATTTTTGTTTTGTCCCGAGTAGGCAATACATGTTAATGTTCTTTGTTTTCGATAGTCATCTATGCTTTATATCATATGTTTGGTAAGTTAGTTGATTCACCCAAATTATATTTCACGTGCCATAGTGAATGATGAGCTATATTTATGAGTTATACCCCGTTTTGGATTAGTGATTTTTGATTTTCTTATAAGTCATGTGCTTAGTGCTACGTATATATCTTGAGATTTATGGTAGTTTGTATTTAGTTCCGTAGTATGAGATACTGTGAATATCTAGAGGTTTGAATGTGATAAGTAACACGTAACTAATGTCAAATGAAAAAGTTGAATTAAATGAATAAAATGGGTGTGTCGAAAGCTAGTCGATGATTTGAGTGCGATAGGGTATACCACGTATGTCCTATTCCACTATGATGACTAAGAGCTCACTGTAATATCCCGAAATTTTGACTTACTAATTACTTAATAAAGGATCTAATTATTTGGGAAATTATGGGATTTATTAATTTTGGAGGATTTATTAATAATTAAAAGGAGTTTTAATTAAAAGGATTTATTTATTAATAGATTAAAAGGATTTTCACTCCTTTTCCTCCTTATTTTTTTCCCAAAACACAAAATTTTCAGCCCCAAAACCCTCCCCTTGCCGTCGGCTCCTTGTAAGGAAGAAGGAGAGAAAAATCTCTCCTTGGTGTTTAGAATTAAATCGTCGATGTCATTTGTTTCCTTTTATAGATTCGAGCTTCGTTGAGGATCGTTTCTAGCTTAGCAAGGGCTTTCAAGAACAGCAGCAATTCCGTAAGGATAATTCTATCTCATCAAAATTTTAACTTGATCTTCAGAAAAGTTCAATTTAAGACTTTTATGCTTGTGTGCCACGGTTTTGGTGTGTTAAACGTTCCTAGTAGTGTGTTTTTGTGTTAGTTAAAATCTACGATCTATATGATACCCTTGTATGGAGTTTTACGGGCCTAAAGTGTTGTTTCTTTCTTTGTGTTGTGGAGATACGGCTCGAAATCGCGTAGAGAGCTTTTAGGGTTTTAGTTGAAACCCAGTGACGGGCGTCCGCTTTGAGAGAGACGGGCGTCGATGCTTGGTCTCAACTTCAGGCGGGCGTCTGGATTTACGGGCGGGCGTCTGAAGGGCTACTTTTGATTCGGATGTAAAGTTTTACGGTGGGCGGGCGTCCAAGTATAATGGACGGACGTCCAGTGCTAAAAATCGATTCGAGATGTAACAGTTTCCACTGGACGCGTTTGAGATCTTGGGCGGGCGTCTACTTTTTCCAAACGGGCGTCCAACATTTCAGGCGGGCGTCAGGTTTAAATGTTTTCTCTTTTTGTTAGTTATGGATAAACCTTACGAGCATGTTTTGTAAGATGTGTTTGGATGAGACAACGGTATTGGTAACATTGGGTTTTGGATTTTGGGCATTGGGCTCGTAGACCCGTAGTGGTTGGGCCGGATAGGGTAGCTCCCAAAGCCGTAAACCCGGAAGGTTTCTTACGACTTCAATGACCCTACGTGTTTGGGGAGTTGCGCATGATGATGTGTCGGGCCGGATAAGGTAGTACCGAAGCCGGGAACCGGGAAGGTTTCCTTGCACCCAAAGACGTGATGGTCCATCTAGTATGGTACCATTGGATGACCTTTAGGACCCTCCTCTCTAGGGCTTTACCCTTTTGAGGATGTGCACATTCGGGACCTTTAGGTGGCTAGTTGTGATGTTTGGTATCTGTTATGGGCGGTGTCGAACTTTTATAGTTTGGTTGGGTCCTTCATAAATTGGTGGTACTTTTCATGGGTTGGTTTTACCTTACGATACTAGATTTATTCTTACTCAACTTTATAGTTGACGGTTTTGCTTTCGTTGACCTGCTATGATCCATTTATGGGAGCGATTCTTAGCAGTACTTCTATGGATGTTTGCTTGTTCTTTGGGATGTCGCGGGGTTTGAGAGCCACGTAGTCGCAGATACATGTTTTCTACATTATTTGGAATTTTAAATTTTAAAGATTTTGACGTTCGCATAATTTCATTTTCTTCAGATACTTGTATTCACTTTAATACTTTCTTTTAAAATAATGAATGGTGAATGTTTATTTTCTTTCACTGTTGTGGAATGTTGCATGTTACCGCCACGATCGTGTGTCGTGATGAGTGGCACTACGGTGACCAATACCGCGGCCGACGGGATTGGAAATCGGGTGTTACACTCACGACGATTAGGAAAAAGTCGCCTTATGATTGGAGTAAGGTAGGGTATTATCTCGAAATGTCCTATTCTCACTATGAGGGCAATAGCTTCTTCTAATGTGTTTTAAAGTGAAATGGTTAGATCAACTTAACAATTGATGTGAAATGAATATAAGACTAAGTTATCGTCTATCTTATCCCCAGAGAAACCGAAAGATATGATGTAGGGATTATCCTCTGAGTATTTCGTAAAGGCCCTAGATTCATTCGATCATATTTTTCGGGATATGTCACGTTTGTAGGGTGCATCTTATGAGTGTCATTTATTGCTAGTCCACGAGGGGGTATTAGCTAGTTTTGCTTTGAGTTTTTCAAGTTTGGATTTAGTGGAAGTTTTCTATGGCTATGCACACACACGATGGTGAACTTCTAATTTATTGACTATGTGGTATATGTGTTAAGATGTCTATACTCTTCCGAGCCTTTCTTTCGTTTTGTTTTGCTCGGGACGAGCAAAAAGCTAAGTGTGGGGGTGTTGTTTAGGGTGAATTTATAGTGTTTTTAACGATATATTTTATATCAATTTCCCCCGTATATGTATTATTTTCATAGAAATAGGGCTTTATATTGAAATATTGAGTAAATGATGTTTTTAATAGTTAAATCTCAAAACGTAACGATTTATGTGCGTAATTGATGATTTTATGTTATTTTGGAAATACGTTACGCTTTGGTATGTTTTCCTATTGTTGTAGATACTCATTGATGATGGAAGAGAGGATTTTAGAGAGCCAAATTCGTGATTGGAAAGGATCAATCAAAGTTATGGAAGATTGAAAGATATAAGGAAAGAAATCAATCAAGATGAATGTTGGGAAATCGAGATTCGGGTAGTCCCGACTTCCGACGCAGTTCTTGATATGATAACAACCGATTTGACTCTGGACCTCAAGAGAAGAGTTGTAGGGCTTGAAGAGAGGATTCTACAGGATTTTGTATCACTCCATTCCGACTTACGAGGTCCGATATATGAGCGTTACAAGTTTGGATGCTGTTGCTGAAAATAGTGAACGGGCGTCCGACATTATGGACGGGCGTCCGGCACCTTTACTGTAGCAACCGACTTGATTTTTCTATAAAAGCAGCTGCGATTCCAACCCTAATTACATCAGATTTTTCATACGAAAATTACACAGACAGCAGCCGCTTTCTGGGAGCTTTCAAGGCCGATCACCCGAGCCTTGTGCTCGGGTGATCGGGGTTAGATTAGGTTTTATTTTTCATTTCATTTTCTTTTCTTGTTCGAATTATGATGAAGGCTTGGAGCTTTCATCCATGGAGCAACCATGGAGACCTCAAGTTTCGCAAACACTTTAATTTCGGTTCATGGATGATTTTGTAAGTTTTAATTATAATTGTTTCGTTTCCTATGTTTATTTGTATCGTGCAATTTTATATCGAAAGATGATTGTATGATTTGATGCTACCGTATGACGGAAGTCGGTGTATTTTAGATCGCCATAGGAAAGATTAGATTTTTAATCTATACATAACGGAAGTTCAGTAGGTTAAATATCTAGGTTTACGAGAGAACCACAATTTAATTAATTCGATGCAAGATTATCTTAGATTGGAATTGAGGATATCACCGTTACGGAAAAGATGAGATTGTTCATGTGTTTATTTCATTACGTTGTTCTTGTTCTCTTTCATGTTTTGTATGCTTTATGTTAATCGAATTTAGATAACGGAAGTTAATAGATTCACTAGATTATCGTGAGGGAGATTGACAATAATTATTCCAACAAACGGAAGTTGAGGGATAATGTTGTTAGATTAGGATTTCATCCATATCTTTGATTTGTATCGATATTAGTTAAGACCGGAAGGTAAACTAATTAATGGCGTGATAAATCGGAAGAGGAAACGCCTCGCTTTAGATAAGATAATAATCCAAGATAACTTGTGAATGAATGTGTGTTGATCTTATTTCTTTCGGTGGGGTGATGGTTGTTGGGAAGAGGTTGATCATGGTTCGTTTATGGTTGTTCAGTAGATAGATTTACCGCTTCCGTAGATGTAGTTTTATTTATGTTTTTATCGCTTTTATCCTTCCTGGCTTTGGATTAACAATCCTCTGTCCAGTTTATTTTCCGTTTTAGTTTAGGTTTAGGTTTAGTTAATAAAGAAGAATTAATTAGATTAGATTCAACATCCCTTTTCCCTGAGGATCGATACCCGTACTTATCCAACTTTACTAGCAACTACCCGGTATTCGGCCGGTTAGGAGGTAGTTTTGCATGGTAGTATAGGTTTTATAAATTTTCTTTTGTTTTAATAATGCAAAATCTCCCCAACAGCAATACACTGAGTTATGTTATTACATACCGATATACTTAGGGTTTTCAGCAGTGTATAATATAAGCATAGATGCAAATAATAAAATGAATATATAATTCTATCATTTATTTAAACAAAACAATTACAAAATTGTCCTTCGGGCACTACACCTAACAGTTGCTGCCTTGAAGATGCTTTTAGTTTATTTTCTTTTTCATAAGGGTTGTACTAGACTTGTTTTTCTTTTACTCATAGAATTTTGTAAGTTATGTTTGTACTTTTAAGAGCTCGTATTGTGTAAGTCTTTGGGTTTTTCGTCGTTGTAATTTAACTATCCATCTTTAGTATGGTTAATTTCTATTCATAGTAGCATTTATGTTTTTACCCGAGTCTTTTTAGCTTCCGTTTGCTTTATTTCGATACGACGACATAGAGGCTGGCGTATAATATTAGATTTATTTAATGCTATACGCGCCGAACGTTTCTCTTCTGGATAAAGGCTCGGTATCCGGAGCGGGGCGTTACATGAGCTGCAGAAAATGACAGACATGAAACCAAACAACATACTCAGAAAGCTATTTGATTTCTCATTTTCCGAAGGTGAAATCTGGACTCTGGAGACTAAACAATCATATTTCTCCGACGGCCTACTCGTGTAAACATAACTCAGACCTCGCAGTTTTCAACAAAAAAACGTATAGATTGCTAAAAGACGAGCTAAAATTCAACAAGTTATTGATAAAACATGAATAAAGATTACCTGAGCAGGAAAGTTCACCCAACTTCAGATTGCTAAATTTTTCCCCAACTTCCTTGCCGGAGACATGTAGCCATGTAGGAGAATACAACTCCATGTTAGTACACATCACAATTCACATATCCTTCTAATTCTACGACTTTTTTTCGGTTTTTTTAATCAACAATAAAAAGGAAGAACACTACAACAATTTACAATCATATTAGTGGACAAACACACCGCATAGGTATAACTTTCCTAAAGAGGAAAACTACGCTGGAAGACTCTCAAATTGCATCCAGGGGGCTATGAACTTGTAACGCCGCGCTCTCGGATATCGAGTCATTATCCGGAAGAGAATGTTCGGCACGTATAACTTCAATAAATATTATACGTAAGCCTCTACATCATCGTATCGAGTTAAGCAAAACTGAAGCTAAAAAGATTCGGCTGAATTCATAAATGCTACTAGAATACAAAGCGTCCCAACTAAATATATAAAAGGTTATCTTACATCAACGATATTTAAACTTACAAAATACGATGTATCAAACAAGATAAAAGTACAACATTGTCTTAAAAGGGAAAATACAACATAGTCATAGCATTACATCAATTGATATTAAAAATATGAATTTACGAAATCAGCAAGCATAGCATGACATCGTCACATGACATCATCACATGACATCGTCACATGTCGTCGTCAAAGTCATCGTCAAACTCCGGCTCAACTTGTTCACCTTCTCACCCCACAAAGCATACAAACAAACATGCAATAGGGATAAGTACAAAAGTACTTAGTAAGAGGTAGAAGTTATTGAACAATTAAGGTTCATAACGAAAGGTTCACATTATTATTAAGTTATCTTTATATGACCGACTCAAACTCTAAGGTTCACTTAATGCTCATCAACATGTCGTAGAATCTTACTTGTTTCTAGCTTAGCTTATCTTTGTTACATCAGTATTCAAGGGCACTACGCATGGTGCTACTCACCACGAAGTAATTGGGTGCAACCTATTAGTGGATCACACTAATAGCCATAGGCTAGCCCGATAGTGTATGTGTTCGGCGAAGTCCCTCCGTACTTGGTGTCTTAGTAACCTACAAAATTATTCACTTTTACTGACCATAGAACACATCGCGATATAGACTTGTGCATTACCAATAATAACATGATGTTTAGGCTTTTAACTGCACAAGTATGTATATTATTAGTTGTTAACTAGCCACCTCAGTGTTTTCAAGGCAAAGGCTCACTCATTACTTCTACTCCCTCACTTAGACAACTAGACACAACATCCGAGCACGTACACATACATTGATGGATACCAATCCACCAAAGCCCAAGGCCAATCATTAACTTCCAACGGTCCAGAACTTCAACTCTTAGGATGAATCCATTCGGTGCGGAACTAAATGCATCAGAAGTTTATTTATGGCTTTGTAATCTTCGTTTAACTTGTTTACATCATTGATATAAGGTTAGGAAGCAATCCCAACTTACTACACTCGAAAATATGCAAAAACGGGCAAAACAACATTTCTGGGCCATAGGCCGGTGACTATGGCACAACAGAATACTCTGAACTTTTTGAACCCGATAGGCTATGGCCCACAAATCATAGGCCAGCGCCTATCCACCTAGAAGCCTACCTGCTCCTTTTATTCGATTATGCACGATTTCTAACCTTTTCTAACAAAATTTCCAAGCAAATACAACTCAAAACATGTACGAAACATACCATATCATCTCATGCCTCAAACAAAAATCAAAAGCACGGATTTTAACGTTGAATAGCAATCAAATTACTCGACCTGGCATCATAAAACATGAATTATTCAATATGAAAACCCTCTTACCTTGAAAATCCAAAGCAAACGTAGCAATTTCTGAAGCAACCATCAAAACCTTGAAATCCTTCAACCAAAACCTATTTGATCAACAATTAAACCTATATTAATTGTGATCAAAGGTTTCTAAACAAACTACACTACGAATTGATCAACTAGAACTCCAAAACAAGATCTAATCTTCAAGTTTCTAGATTTAGGGCAAAACCATAGCTTTATGAAACTCCTGAACCTTGATACCTAAATGATGCGCTCTTCATCACGATTCCGATTATCTACTCGAATCTGAAATCCGGTAAGAATTTGTTGAGATACTTTGAAGATTCCTATTGACAGAGTTTCTTCCTATTTCTTTTCTCAGAGGTTTCATAGTTCGAACTCTTTCGTAAGATTTCAACTGTCTGACAACTTCCTAGAATAATGGGAAATTTTATTTGTAAATAAAACTCCCATTATTAACTTCCCTTGTTTAATTAATTAATTGATATTACTATTATATTACATAAAAAATAGGGATTAAAATGGATTAAACTCCAAATTACACTTAAAAGACAAAACTGTCCATTTTTTAAAATCCAAGATGTTTCAGAACCTGAGCTAGGCCTCGTCGGCAAATTCTACGGCGTTCGATAAACTTATTATTCATTTCTCTCTTTTTTTTCTTTTTTTTTAAAGGAAAAGGCATGCCTGGACGTCCTTCAAAATAGTGCCATTTGGGCCTCGTATGGGTTCAGAGAGAAAACCATAAGTTCCAATCATGCAAGTATTCCTTGTAATTTTTTTTTGGCAATTCTAAAGACATCCCCATAATTAATTCGGCACCACATTTTATATGCAATTTTTACATGTGATTGTGGTTCCGGAAGTAAAAGTGAATGTGCCTTTAGAATTGCCATTTTATTTATTTATTTTTTCCTTCCGTTTTTTGTTTAGTCCCACTAAATAGTGCCATTTTGTTTTATTTTTGTTTTAGTGCATATTGGATCACTCCAAAGGCGGCACGAAGTCTGCTTGATGCCGAGTCGGCTCTACACCGCTAGCTATGCCTGCTTGGTCCCCGACACGGTGCGGAGTTTCAGTGGCGCGTCATGAGCACCGGGCTAAGGGCGGTTGAGCAACTCAAGCGACCCGTCCTATCTTATTACAATTACAACATATGGATGAAGGAGAGGGTGTGTGAAGGTGGCTTCGTTATCCACACTTCGGTCGGGTGAATAGAGTATTTAATGCTCGTCAAGAGGACCGACCGACCGGTTTCACGAAGCGTTGGCGGTTCTCGGAGTGCTGTCAAGGCGCTAGCGCAGATACCCGTGGTGATCATTACCACATGCACTCACATCTCAAAGACGGTGGAACGTGTAACCCGCCTTGCTCTGAATTCAACTCCATTTTTCCTCTCACGCGTTCGAGCATTAAATCCTCAATCAAATACATAGCCTAATAGAACGCAGCAGCGAGGGACAACCCGCCCATACAGCCAACGCGGGGAGGATGGCACTACTGGCAAAGACCGTCTGGCGAAAATTTCGCAGGCACAAAGCGTGGTAGGCCTGCGCCGATAAAGACATGTGGGAGTGGATACAGAGAAATACTCTGTAGAGCCTATATCACAACAATCACCTTAGTCCCGTAGAGCCAAACCTTCCTCGTAAATTTAAGTGAATTTTATGTTTTTGCACGTTTTAAGATACTCTAATAAGTATAACATCCGTCCCTAATTAATAGTCATTTTAGAAAAAATGATTTGTCCTTTAATATTAGTCACTTTAAAATACCAAGAAAGCGTGTATTACATTTTTCTTTCCTACTATCTTAATTCATTATTCATTCAACAACTTTTCAAACTTTATATTCATTGCATTAATTTTATTCAATGGGTAAATTAGACTTTATCATCTAAAATTATTACATTCATCCACTAATATGAGTCAGGGTCCTCTCAAGTACTAGCATCGAATGATTTCTCAAATACAATTGATCTAATCATATACTTAAAATGTGAAAATGATCTAACTGTAGATTTTTTTTCTTCAAAACTACATTGTTTTGTTATAATGTTAAAAATTGCTTGTACTTGAAAGAGCACCGTAAAAGATATTACTTGAGATGATCCTTGTTCCCTTGATATACATAAAAACCCCAAAATGAATATTATTGGAGGACAGAGGTAGTAATTTGCTTATGAAATAATTAAAAGTGTAAATAATAGCGTGGGTATCTTCTCGTAGTAATAATAATAAGAGTAATGATAATGATACGACCATTGTGACACAACGAATGCCACAATGAGCATCTATACCATTGAATAATAATGTAGACTCATTGATCATTATTATATTTATCATGATCAATGGTGTAGATGCACGTTGTGGCACAACGGTGGTGTCATTATCATTACACTAATAATCTACCTATCTATTAAATGGTTGGGCATGAAAGCCCCACATTCAGCCTTGCTTGTATTTTGTTGGGAGAATGCTCCCAACATGCCACGTGTCGAGCATTTTTTTTTTTTTTTTCTTCTTGCCTACACCTATAATGTATTTATTTACGGATATTCACGGTTCGGTTTACTATTGTCTTACCTATTTCGAAAACTAAAATATGAACTCAAAACCAACCATATATATCATAATCGTAAACGGGTTTTTTTTTTTTTTTTTTTTTTTTTCCTACTCCTATATTGTATTTATTTACGGATATTGACGGTTCGGTTTTTTTTCCTTCTTGCCTACACCTATAATGTATTTATTTACGGATATTCACGGTTCGGTTTACTATTGTCTTACCTATAGAGTCAAAATCTATGTTGCACAGACACGTACACAGATACGCCAACCAAAAAAATGTACATTTGATACAAAAAAATCGTGCCTATTAAGGTTTCCACTGAAAAAAATTAAACAAAGGAAAATAAATTTTAAATATGGGTTCATGGGTGCCGGAGAGTGTCGGTGCCGTGTTCGGGAGTGCCAGTAGTGTGTTTGAGGCGTGTCGGCTATTTAAAATTTAAATAACGGTGTTGGGGCATGTCGGAGCGTGTTGTGTCGTGTCTTATGTTTGACACGATGCACGTCGATAAGATTGAAATGTCGGTGCATCATAAACAAATATAAATACAGAGATGTCTCTTAGAATGTAAAGTTAGTTCCAAAATGTTTGGGTTTAAGAGTGTCGGGGTGTGTTCGTGCCATATTTGTGAGTGTCAACAGTGTGTTTAAAGCGTGTAACATATTTAAATTTTATATAATATTAATTAAACCACCCGACACATGTCGAACATTGTGTTGGCGTGTGTTGTATCGTGTCTTAAGGCGAATATGACATAATTGTGTATACATATTATCAAAATGTTTTCCTTCTTTTTCATTCTTGCGTTTTGGTATAGTAAAAAAGAAAAGATAGATCTTAGATATTCTTATTATTAAAAGTAAAATCATGAATCATGATGTTATTATTATTATCCAAAACAAATATCACTCCAAAACAAAAACAAAAAAAAGGACGGGAGTTGGTTTTCTTTACCTACCGGTGGTTAACTTGAACCCCTTTCTACTCCTTCACATCACTCCTCTGCCCCTTCCCATCACTCCTCAATTACTCCACCGTCATTTCCCATTAATTTCTAGATCAAAACTTTTTTTATTTCCCATTTTTATCTCTTCAGTCGTCCTTATCACTACTCTCAGAGCAACCATAGTGGCAAGGTTTTGGAGATAATCTACTAATAAAGTTACTGAATAGATAGCCAAGAATGTACAATTACAAAATAATAGAGGTTAAATAGAGAGGAAAATTTAGACATTCTCTACACTCTTCTCCATTTTTAGATAATGCCATAGAAGATTTCTCTCTCAAAAAATCATCATCAACGCCACTTTTCCTTTTTTTTCTAAAATGAAAAACATCACCTACTTCCTTCCACCTCCTTTTGCTTGAAAGGATCTATAAATTTCTATGAAGATCATGAATATTTTCTTTTCCTGAGAATCCATCCATGCTTGAGGCAACCCGGAAGGCATTACATGAGAAAATTTCATTTATTTTTCTTTGATTTGCAACCGGTGTAGTCATGAGGATTCACTTTTCCTTCAGCAGAGATGAAAATCAAAATTTCTAATGTTGTAATTTTGTTTGTGAGGTTTTAATATCTCTGATCTATATGTTTATCTCAGGGGGAGGAGAAATATTGGCATGATTCCGGCGGTGACAGTGGTGGTTCCGGCGGTGGTTGTGAGGAAGGGGCTAGTGGAGGGATGAGAAATGTTAATGGGACTATTACCACATCTTATCATGAAATTCTTTCGGTAACTTTCTTCTCTAATTTTCTTCCACTCTTGTAATGCCAAGTGGCAATTTATTGTCATAATCAATTGAGAGAGAGATCAAACCATTACTGCTGCTCTCACTCCCACTCCCACTCCCCAAAAGTCTTCTACCTTTTTCTCCTTTCCTCTTCTCAATCCTCTGCTAATCTAAATCCCTCTCTCTCACACACTCCATGTTTCAGCTATCTTTTGAGAAAGCTTTCTTCTTTCTTCTCACCCGATGCTCCTCTCTTTTCCATATGAAGAAAGCTCAGTTCTTCAAACCGAAATAATAGCTCTGAACGGTTTTCTAATGTGAAGCTTTTCACTACAACTCGTTTTCGATTTTATCTGATACGGAAAATCTCTCTGCAACATGGAAAGCTCCCAGATCGAGGCTAGGCCGTCTGTGAAGGCAAGATTCTTTTCATCTGACGATTTTCTGTAAGCTGAGGCCTATGAAGAACTAAATCTGAGGCTGATGATGTTGTATCACAATCAACCAAGCATCAAACCTGCCGATTTGCAATTTCAGGGAAGTCATCTTCGCCTTTTTCATTTTTAGTTCTTTGTCTGGCTCTAAATTTTCTCTAATATGAGTAAATAAACTCAAATCGTGGTAAATATTTGACCTTTACCATTTCTTATATGAAAGTTGATAAACCTGAGCTTAAATTTGGTTTAGATCTAAAATATATCTTTTTGATTGAAGCTGGTTGCTTGACTGTGCTCTATCGAGTCCCATTTATTTAAAGGACGAGTCTTCTTCTAATTTGTGTGATAAAATGCTTAATCAATAAATGCATGTCTAAGTCTGTTAAAAAAAAATCTGAGTAAATGCCTAATATCCGCTTTTAGATCTATTAGATCGGATTCCTGTTTATTGTAATGGTTAAATCGGAAGATCCGAACCTATATGTTTAGATTTAGCGTTTTTTGAGTTGTATCAGTGGCTAAACCGATATATGCATGCTATAGATATTTTAATCGAAAATTTGACTAAAGATGTGATTTTTATAGTGCTTAAATTGTTTAATGTGTTTAAGTCAAAATTGATCTAAAATAAATGTCAAATGTGTTCTTTATGATTTGTTGCAGATCGGAGCTCCATTTGAGTTAGTAGCAAGGTTATATAGAAGAAAAGTTTGAACCTCATGCCAAGAAATTGTCACTTCTCTTTCATTTTCATATTGTTTTTTTAAATCATCATTTTGTAGGTTGATATCTTATTTTTGGGTAGTCTTGTCTCTTTTTGGTACTTGTGTTGAATTGAAAAATCCACACATAAATGGTGCAGGTGTTTGTTGATAGAATGAAACTGGAGGTTTCAGTGGTAAAGGTAATGCACGTGAAGATGACGATGTAAATCTTGTTACTTCGACCGACAATGTAAAGTTTTGTCTATATATGGCAGCCATGTACTTAAATCTGAAATATTTCTTTGTGGGTTTGTTGTTAAAAGTAATGGTCAAAATTTGCTGGCTCAAGTAGTTGTTTAGGGGGGGCATGAATTGGCTCTACGTCGTATTGAACAGCTGAAAAATGGTGGGGTTAATAAATTGAGTCTGACAGATTCTTCGTCTTTTCTCGTAGATGGCCCGGACACATGTTTGTTGTTTGTAAATGAGCTATAAGAGCACGTACAATAGTTTCTTTTTTTACAATGTGATAGGCACTTTTCTGACAAAAGGCAATGTAACTAAAAATATAGAATTGCAATAGCTAATATTTTCACTTTGTAAACTTTGTGCTAGTGGGTGCTGTTGTGGTTCTGTCCACTGCCCAGCTCCCAAAACATTGATTAAAAAACTAGCAAAAAATAATTAGTTTCTCTTTCCTTCCAAATATCTCTTGAGGTAATCAATATTATTTATTAAATTAATGAGAGGATATTAAATTGGGGGATATTAGCAATATTATAATAGAAAAAGTTAGAAGTTCAATTTACTCTATTGTAGGTATCAATGTGAGTAATATGGAGTGGGCACAGCCACGTAGGATTTTTTTGTTTCTTTCTATGCATATAGACATTTTAAACCCCTTCCTATTGTACATGCTCTAAGGTATGTCTTGCTATCATATGCTAGCTTTGTCGGGTTTATTTATTCATTACTTTGTTTATGTCTCATGTCCTTCAGATCGACCATTGTAAATGAAGATGAAGGAATGTATGAGCGTTGTGGTGCTCTTTTTTCGCTTCGTGACCGTGATGGCGAGGAATCTATTTTGCAATTTCAGACTCTCCAGGTTGTAAGAGTGCCTCTTACGGCATCAGGTGAGATTGCATCTCCAGTTGTATGATAAATCAGAGGTTAGATTCTAAATATAATAAATTGTATGCCTTAATAAGTTTTGAACGACGATATGTTATACACATCTTTTTAGTAGTTACATTAATTTCATCAAATGATGAGAAATTATCAATTTCTTCTATTCTTACTAAAGAATGCTTATTTGAGTATAATTATTTATGGTGTAATATGGCTTCTTGCTATCCGTGGGTTAACAATATAATGCGTATCAAGTTTTGTTCTTGCTAAATAATTCTGGAAAAACGAAAGCTGAAAAAAAAATCATGAAGATGAGTTTTGATAAAATTGAATCATAACTTATATGCAACTATACATGAGATGGTGATGCGTGTCATATTTACACCTTCGAAAGCACTGTTTAGCATGTTTGCTTACTGATATGTAGGTAATCGGACTACTACACAATTGCTGGCTGCTGGAAGGTTAATTTTCAGATTGTGGGAACAAAAAAAAAGTACTAACATGCACTCTAAAGCTACGAGTCGAACAAGCAGGACATTGACAAGTTGGTGACAACCAAGGCTTATAAGGATAACCAATAAACTACATCCAAAGCTTGATGAAACTGATATTATAAGCATATCTGATCAAAGGCAACGTGAGAAGATGTAAACTTACAGAAAAAGAATCCATTCTCCTGTATAGATCAAGCACCTCAACAAATGATCGTTATGTTTTGCATTGTTTCGTCTGTAGGTGAAAACTGCATGGGTGGCTGAAAAGTTTAAATTGATGCCTGCTCTAGATATGTTCAGCTACATATGGTGTTCTGAGTGGGAAATATGGTGTTTTCCCTGCAAACGAAAACACAAGCATTCATATAAGGTAACTTGTAGTTATGGTTAGGGAATAAATAAGAACCAAAATTTAAATTTCTATTCTAGTCTCTAAATCTGAACAACTCTGTTTAATATTAGGAATCACATTGGAGTCTATATCATTGATGACTCTGGTACAGCCTGTGCGGAGATGTACTCTCCAGATGCGAAAAATTATGGTTCCTTACATTGGATTGAAGCTCAAAGAAATCGAAGAAAATGTGATCAAACATTATGACTGATCGTCGTCTAATCGGTACTTATTTTGCTTCGCCTTTTGGGATCAAACATTATGACTGATCATATAATATTTTGTCAGCTTTGTAACTTTTTACGGGCACAATCACCTTTATGCAATATATGCATGGCTTTTTACTGTTTTCCCGGCCTTTACATATACGTATGCCTTACAGTTATACTGTTTTTGTTTACATTTATTTCTATCAAACAAGGTGACTACATATAATGATTACATATCGAATATCTCATGTTAGTTACCAGTACACTTAAATATGACATAAAATATAGATTATTTGGAAGGGGCATGCCGTGCCTTGCACGGCATATTTAATCACTAGTAATAATAATAATATGGGTATCTATGCATAATGATATCAAAGACCATGTCTGTAAAAAGAGAGTTTCACCATTGCTTTCATCACTGTAGTGTTGGGACAACATTAAACAAGTGTCTAATGTATCAGTACATAACATCTGCTATCTTTGTTGTAAAAATCTAAAAGATTGAGAGCTCAAAATAAGCAGCAAAAATGGATTGCAGATAAGCAATCAAAGCTCGAATTCTTGATCCCGAAGAGCCATCTCCGCAGCAGCCTCTTCCTCTTCATCGTTATTAAGAACAAAGTACTCATTTCTTTCAACAGGCCTAAACATGTAAAACATTACTGCATAAAACACCAAACTAGCTATTTCTTCAGAAGCATTTGCCACCCACTGATACTTGTATGCTACTATGATCCTCAACCCAAACACAATGATCCTAGTAAAATACAAGTACCCGATCACCGAAATATAGAACCTCCTAAACAATGTCAGTTTGGATAGATTTCTTGCAGCCTTCCCATCTGTCTTTGCTGTTTCGCGTAGTGATCTGATGGACCAGATAACAGGGAAAATAACCGCGCAGCAACAAATGATATCAACCAGCAAGAACAATTGTTTCCAAATGAACCAGTTCATTGTAAAAGGCCCTGTTTCGTCTATCACGATCGAGGCAACATTGGCTAAAACCTGTAGTGGGATGACTATCATCAATACTTTCTTCTCTTTATCTTGCAAAAATGGCTTCAGAAATGACCATCCAGTGCCTATCAACACAATCACTGTAAACAAAAGCACAACTCGAATGAACTGAAATACATAGAACAGAACATCCCATCCATGGGGAGTGCCGGTAACCTTCACATAGTGTATCTCTTCAGCAGCAGAGAGTAAATTCAAGGCCTTTATCACAACTAAAACAGCCATCAGAAAATGAATCCGATGGGCAGAGATCCTGTTTTGAAAGCATGTATACAACCAGAACACAAAAAATGCAAAGTAGACAAGGGAAAGCACAAAATACATAGCAGGCAAGTGGGTGAGACCGGCGGAGAGAAAATCCTTGACTTGGCCATCGCTTTCGAAATTATAAAGTTCTGTGCGCACATTCATGGATACTTGGGAATTAGGAGCACAGTTGGCAAAGAATAAGGAGTATTCATTGGGGAAGGTGATCGGGTAAGAGCGGTTGAAGGAGGAACTAGGCGGCGGAGAGAGCTCCCGGAAAGTAAACAACGGAAATATGTATTTCGAATCGAGAATGCAAATTGATGGATCTTGATTAAGTTCCAAAACAACCTGAATCAAAGATTCTTCAGAGACGAGGAAGAATCCAAGGCGTGAAGGGTCCGGATCGGAGAGAGAAGAGTCAACGGAAACAGAAGAGACGGCGACGGAGGCATGACCGGTGTGAGTGAAACCGAATAGTCCCAAGAGAATAACAGGCCGGGAATCCGAACTGATCTTCAGCGTTTTAATCTCAGCAAAAATGGAGGGCAGAAATGTGCAGAGAAGAAGAGGAATGAGGAGCTGCTTGATCATTTTGGAAGGGAGACTCCGAGAAGATGCAGGCGGAGAAGGATGTGGGGCGCAGCGGGTAGAAAAGTCCGGCGGGAAGAAAACAGTAGGAACGAACTAGTCTTTTTGTTCCTTTAAAAACCCCCGTCCTCCCAATTTCAAACTTTGAAAGGTCCTCCATTATCCATGGATATGGTCTACTGTTGGTGGCATGAGTGTGTAATGCAAATTTGACTATAAATTCTGAAGTTTCGCTGGTTCGATCTACAGAAATGGGATTGATTTAGATTAATAACACCCTTACAATTGGTGAAAAAAAGTAACCCACATGTTGAACTATTAAGCTTATATTCGATTAACTCTCCTCACTTTCCTGTTGGATCGAGGATGAGGGGACCTTAATGATAAGGTTTACGATTTTTTTTTGAATGGTTCTCCATTCTAGAAAGAAAAACAAAAACAAAAAAATAGAATTCTTCAAAAAAAAAAAAAAAAAAAAAAAAAAATTACAACAATAAACGCAACAACGTTTTTTTTTTTTTTTTTTACCTTTTGAAAAGA
Organism: Gentiana macrophylla; assembly: GCA_026214975.1. Classification (NCBI taxonomy): domain Eukaryota; kingdom Viridiplantae; phylum Streptophyta; class Magnoliopsida; order Gentianales; family Gentianaceae; genus Gentiana; species Gentiana macrophylla. The sequence goes on along the minus strand of CM047807.1, from coordinate 6,090,252 downwards.
ACACAATAAGTATAAAACATTATTCAACTCTGGCAGGTTGAGGTCCATGAGGCACTGTAGGTGCCTCGCGCTTAAATTTCTCTGAAAGCAATAATTTGAAAATCCTCCACAACGACGGACTTACATACAATCAAGGAGGGCAACTGACTCTTGATCCGAAAAAAACTGACTAATATTTATATTAAGCATATAGTTTGCCCTCTTAAAATTTTTATTTGCCTTTAAAAAATTTATTGATCCCTCGCCCGAGATCATGCATCCGCCCTGGTCCTCCAGCGTAGTTTTCATCTTTATGAAAGTTATACCCACCTTATGTGTTGTATTAGTCCAGTATTGTGGTAGTAAATAGTTGTGGTATTCTTCCTTTCAATTGTAATAAAAAAAAAAAATATAAAGCAGTACTAAATAATGGACTTGGATCTCCTCATGTGCACATAGGGTATGTGGACAAATTTTACAATACAACCATTGTATGAATGTTCTACCAAGTGACATGTAATATAACCTTTCTTACCTCTCACACATACGATAAAAGTGAATTATGTGAAAGAGAGTAAAAATGAAAGACTCTAATGTATGCTATTTGATACAACCTTCTTACAACCGTTGTAACATAAAATCTCTTGGGGCATGTGAGTTTTTCATGTGGGTATTTTTTTTCAAAATTTTTTTTTAATTTTTTTAATTTGGTAAAAGTGCACAGAAGCCTACAATATACGGGATGAGATCTTTTTCCCAAAATAATGATCATTGTATATTGTTTTCGTCTCTAAATAACAGTAAAAGCCTCGGTATCTGAGATCAACTGTCGACTAATTCATATTTCAGCTTGAATCATGTCTGCAGGGTCTAAATAGTATTTGCTTTAGAGCATCTTCACTTATAAACTTGTTAAAAAGTTTATAATTTTGCCACATCATAAATTTATAAATTTATTTTTGTAAATTTTTTCTCCACAATACATAAACCTTTTTAAAAGCATTATATCGTGGACTCACTACACATTAATATTTTTTCCACTACAACCAAAACCAAAAAAAAAAAAAAAAAAAAAAAAAAAAGGAATCTGTAGCTTTTTGTTAGATAAACCGGTTCACAAATACAAAGTTTTTGCTTCAAAGCTTAGTAAGCATGTTGCAATGGTTAAAAGTTATTTCTAAAGCTTTACAAATTTTCATAAAGCAACCGTGGGAGAAACCAAAAAAAAATTTAGATGATAAAGTCTAAATATTCTTTGAGTAACATTAATGCGATTAATATAAACTTTGAAAGATTGTTGAATTAATAATAAATTAAGGTAGCATGATGAAAAAATGTAATAAATATTGTCTTTGTTTTTTTCCTTCCACCGAAACGAAATTAACTCATTTAGAGGATTATAACACACACATGCACATGGTGGGACTGGGATGATTATTATTTAAATCGAATTCAATACTTTACATCATTGATTTTTATGAAACCTATATTAATTAATAAGTCACATACCATAATCAGATATATAAAAATTTGATATAGTCATCTTTAATGTCCGTGGGATGTTGAAGTAATACAATCCCAAGTATAACAAAATATAACAGGGGAAGTTTTTTCCTACACCCTTCATATGTGGAGGGAAGCTGTGTGGTTCGATATGCACCGTCTGTTTCTAAACATGATTTAAACTGTGCGGTTCAGATTTATATACCTGTCAATTCTCCACAAATAGAGGTACGATGTAAAAACCTCCCATATAACAGAATGTCGCAGCAATGTTGCAAAGAATAGAAAGCAATATAAAGTGTAACAAAAACATCATATGTGTCATTTGCTATTTAAGGCCCCAAACATTGTTTGGCAGCGCTAATTGAGTCATAAAAGATCCGGTTAACTACTTAGACCTTCGTTCCCGCTAAGTCTAAAATGGCTAACCCGAGTTGACTAGAGATTTATCTCTCACACTTATATGGGATTAAGAATTCTACTACTTTAACTATGTGGACATTACATTCTCCCCATTTATAAGCAACAGGTGTCCTTGACAGGACTTTTCCCGGACTCATCACTACCAGAGGTAATTAGAGGTCATCCTTACGCCGTCTCTTACGGTGCAGTGCATAGTTCAATCGTAGTCGGATCTAATACCAATTGTAACGCCCAATAACCCCGGGTCTGGCCGCGTTAAGTCAGCCATAAAGGATCCGGTTAACTATACCGTCGTCCTCGCCTGGTCTAAAAGGGCTAACCCGAGTTGACAAGATATTTATGTCTCGCACTTATATGAGGGGTGAGAATTCTTCTACTTTCTATGCATAGTTTAAAGTTTGTATCAGAGCCTAAGTTGGGAAAACTTGGGCGAGCCTAAGTTAGGAAAGCTTGGGCGTAAACACTGTTGTCTAGGATTTGAATTTCATAAAATGTAATCCCTTAAAGCATATGTTGTTAGATGTAGTGCCCGAAAGACAATTTATGTAATTGTTTTTTATGACAGATTTTGTTATTCATCTTATTATTTGCTATGTGCTTATAAAGTATACACTACTGCAAACCCTAAGTATATCAGTATGTAACCACTTAACTCAGTGTATGGCATGCACGTGAGGATTGAGTTAGTGGTGATATACTTGAACTGTTAGTCCGTGGTGAACTTAATCATAGTTTAGGGTCTCATGATTAAAACACCAATAATGCGCCCAGAACACCTTAGGGTGTGATAGTCTTATCCGGACTGTCGGTAGAAGGTACCTAAGTGGGGCATTTATATATGATGGCATTCATATAGATCGGACCGATTTAATCTGTATTTCTTGATATAATTCCGTAATCGAAATCTTATTAAATCATTAGATGATCATATATGGATTGACCTTAATCCCGAGGTGATCACGGAGGATCTTTGCTTATCTCGGGGTAGTGTTTGATGTGTTAGTTACTGAGATCACTTTGATATGTGATCCAAGTCACTTCTCGTTGGCACTATTCCCTGATGAGTGAGTAGTTCTATTTTTAACAGACATGGAATCCATTCCTTCCTGCGAGAAGTAGAGAGACAGTCCCCTTATTTGTTAGCCCTAAGAAAATGATCGATGGGCCTAGTTCATATTAGACTAATTAGCTACTAGACAGATATGTGAACTAATTGATCACTAGGGGTTAATGATAAATAAGAATAAGATATTCCGAGTCGGGTTCACGGAGACTTCCCACTCAGAATGGACAGTCTACGGAGGGTTAGTCCGTATGTAGTGATTATATCAGTGGACGCTTATTTACTCATAGGGTTGAGTGTAAGTATATATCTATGAAGAGAGTCTGAGAAAGTGATAAACACTAGAGTAAACTTCAACTTGGTTTATTCATCATAAAAGAGTGAGTATAAATAGGTACAAGTAAGTGAGAAAGGTCCTAGTAGAGTATAAGCTAGAGAGAGAGCAATTAATTACTAGAAGTCGGCTAAGTATTAATTGCTAGAGTTGTCTATTACCTAATAAGACAAAATAGAGTTACTTTATGACTTTATGACATATTAATTGTTTATACAATACAATTAATATGTCTTACAATTAATATGTCTCACAATTAATATGTTACACTAAAGTAACGTGATATTTCCACACCCCCCTCAAACTGGGTTGTATATGTTAATACAGCCAAGTTTGCTACTCAGTCGGCTGAACATAAGTGGTGGAATTGCCTTGATGAGAATATCAGCATTAAGGTCTGCTGAGGGAACATACTGAAGTTGAATGATCTTGGCATCAATCTTCTCTTTAAGGAAATGTCTGTCAATATCCACATGTTTGGTTTTATCATGATGGATCGATCCTCTCGCCATGCATAAAGTCAATTATTGTCACAAAGAGAGTATGACAGTTGCTTGTGGTCTCTGCGAAGATCGAGAAGGACTCTTTTCAGCCATAATGCTTCATAAATGCCCAAAACCAATGCCCTGAGTTCAGCTTCAGCACTACTTCTAGAGACAGTAGGTTGTTTCTTGCTTCTCCAAGTGACCAGATTACTCCATACATATGAGCAATAGCCTGTGGTAGATCTTCTGTCTATGTGACAGCCAGCCCAATCAGCATCAGTGTAAACCTTGATAGATCTCTTAGCAGACTTGGTGAAATGTAAGCCTTGGCCAGGAGTGGACTTCAGGTACCTCAGTATCCTGTTCACAGCATCCCAATGTTGCTCAGTAGGGCAATGCATGAACTGGTTAACGATGGGAGTCAAATTGACTATCATTTACTATGTGATTATACCCCGTTTATACCTCGTTTTATGTGTTTCCGGAGACATTTGGTTGTATTTTGATGTATTTACACCTTGGTTATCATTTCGGGACCTAGGGCGTAAAGTCCGGGATTCTCGGTCTTTTCGTGTAATTTACTATACTCTCGTCACCCTAGTGTCCTGTAGGGATTACGTGTGGTATTTGTTGTGATTAAGTACAGGTATTAGGTGTTCGAGAAGGCCGGAATGCGAGTTACGAGGATTGGAACGTGTGCCCGAAGCTTAAACGCTCAAACGGATCAAAACGCGTGGTGGTACTACAACCATACTTTCCACTGATCTGCATTTTGATCCACCTTAGAGGCATTTTATGGGCTGGACATCTTCATGAAAGTTGTAGACAATTGAATCAGCTTTCCAACGCAACTTGAATCACTCGATTCGGAGGTCTACACGCAAAAGTTATGACTGATTTATCAAGGTGTGTCGACAGGCCGATGTGCGATAGAATTTGTTAAGGAAAAAATCTGACGGGCGGGCGCCCGTCACCACAGGCGCCCGCCTGTGGTCCAGATCTGCATAAAACACCATAAATACAGCCCCTTTTGATCGAGATGAAACCCCCTTCTTCTTAGATCGTTTTTCTGCAGCTTTTCTTCCTTTTTCTTAGATAAAACTTAGATTTGTATATAGTTAGTTTAGATTAGCTTTAATTAGTTGTAACTCAAGATCGTCTCGCTAGCTATTGCAATTTCGCTTGATTTCATTTTCGCTACGGTGTTCTTCGTCCCGATTTCCGGTAATTTCGATTTCTTTCTTTTGATTTCCAGCTTTAGATCTTGATGCTTTTTAGCTTAAAGGTTGATTTGATGTTGTGTTCTTGTTGTTTTTCTTGTTATGATGAGTAGCTAGTTTTTCCAATAGTCGAGATATGTGATAGCCTTCGAAATCGAATCCTTAGCTCGTTGATTGAAGTGTTTTGATGTTATGATTGTTAGATTCTCGATGTTGTTTTTGTTCTAGAACTTATGCCTAATGACTTTTGTTGAACTGATCACTCAATAATCGTGTCACACGTGTCGTCTTTATAAATGTATTTTGCGAGAGGTACGGGAAAAGGGTTCTAGGATCACCGTGTAAAACCGACCGAGTTGTTCGATTCGGTTTAGTGTGTGAGGTTTATATCGTTGTTAACGAGCGCCTCGTAGAGCGTAGACCGTGTCGGGTCGCTTAAATCCGGTCGGTGGATTTGTTGAATTCGACATAGGAAACTAGGTTGTTGAAATTGGCGCTTAGTTTCGAAATAGAGACGACACCCTTCAACGATGCCGAGAACATTGTGAGTTTGTCGAAACACTTCCGAAACGAGTTAGGGTTAGAGAGTAGTTGATTGGATCATAGCTCGGCTATCTTTTTTATATAGTTTAAAATCTTTGTTTTGTGTATATTTTAGTTTGTAGAACCGGTGATCTCGACAAATCACCACGCTCAATATTTGTGTTGACTCTAAACTAGGGGCGAGACCGACTTTGGTACTCGACCAGATTCCTCGTGATATACGACCTTGACTCACCAATTCTAGGCTACAGCTTGACCCGGTACACTGCCGGTGAGATTGGACACTTAGAAAAGGCCGATCAAGTTTTCTGGCGCCGTTGCCGGGAATCCGGTTGATATCTTGTAAGTTAGTTGAGTTCTTAGGATTAGGTCGTTTTTCTTATTTGTTTTTTTTTTATGTATAGTTTGTTTTATTTTGTTGTTGTTGATGTTTCACACCATCTACTCCGGTAGTGGTAGTGACTTGATACCGTGATTGTGTTCGTGTTGTTTCCTTGGTTTGCAGTTAATGGATCCTTCGGGAAAGTGAGTTCGTTGTTCCGTGCAATGGACTCATCGAACAAATCGTGGTGTGGTGAGATTGAGCCCCGTATTTTGTCATATTTCATTTTCGGGGGTGCTCAATTCCTACGATTTTGGTAGGAGATGCAAAGGTTTGCTCTCCTCCGCATGCAACTATCCTTGACCTAGTTGGGGGTAGAAAGTCGAGCTGAGGACTATGAACTCGTAATGTACTTTTATTGCTTTTCTCCCCTCGTGTTTCACTGTGTTTCTTTAGTTTGTATTTTGATACTTTGGGTAAGTTTTGATGTAATATAACCCAAGAAGTGTGTTTTGGGGGCTACTTTTTGGTGTTTTTGGTTTTGATAAGCGTGGTGATCCGTCAAGTTTCATTTCGATATCTCCATACATGTGTATTCTTGGATGTTGTTGTTTCAGTTGATATTAGCACAGGTACCCTGGGAGGACTTTTTACGGATGCCACGTGATCATACTCGCGCTTTTTCCGGTTGTAAGCTAAGTTTTCTACCCTTATCATTCGTGTTTGGTTTCAAAGTAGGGGGTGGTTGGTTTAGCTTCAATGTTTCGTTTTCATGTCGAACGAGTTATACTTAGAGATTGCTATCCCTTTGGTGTAAATGAGTCGGTTTTTAGAAATTTTGATGGCTTTGACATTGTTGATGATGCATTGAGCCTATAGTATTGATTTGATTAAAAATCTAGTGATTGTACAAATGCATTTCATTTGAGTTGGGATCTTGTATTGAGAATGGAATAGTTCTATCACGTTAGCTTCGACTTCATGAATCACCTTGACTAGTGAACGATTATGGTAGCTATTAATGACCCGGTTACCTAGAACTTATATTAGTAACTTCGAGGCGAAATAGAAAGGTCGGTCTTGGTTAGGTACGGGATGACGGTTTTGGCATTTCTTTTGACCCGATCAGAGCCAAATGCCATCCTTAATGTTAATCCACAGTTCCCCCTCTAAGCCTTTGTAGGGTGGTTGGGACCGCCACCCGAACTAACCTTTGTGCTACTAACTCTTAATTACCAATGCCCTTAGCTTTTATTACGGTCTACGTTTCCTTGACCACCTTGCAAGATTGAGCTTATTGTTTTCACATTTTCTGATATGGTGTGGGGTGGTGGAGTGGCGTATCTTTCGAGTGGTGTCGGTAAAAATGAGTATATCCCGGAGGAGGTGGAATTATGTGGCGTTTCGGCCTTTGATCGTTTTTGTGGTGTTGAAAAAAAGAAAAAAAAAAAGAAAGAAAAAAAAAAAAAAAAGTTGTACATGTATATATAAATATGAGTTCAGAAATTGCCATAAATGGCCTTGTGTTTTGTAGTTGTGATGTTAGCGATGGGAACTTCTTCTAATCTAGTACGGAGAAGGAGATGTTGTTGTGTTTTGAAGTGGTTTGTTCCTGGTTGACGAGCTTAGGTATGAACTAGACTTGGATACGACGTATGTCTCCAGCTTGTGGAATGATGTGGAGAGGTGGAAGGTTGGATGAATTATAGGTTGAAATTCGTTTGATGGTTTGTACTATTCGAACGAGCATCCTTATGAGGAGTTGAGTCTTCCGTTGCTACGAAGGGAAGAGCTTCGGTTTTAGTGTTTGATGTTTGATTAAGCTCACTTGCACTTTCTACTTTCTATTTTATCGTAAATATCCCTTTCGTTAGCCCCAACCCTAGCCTAACGTTATAACCCTTCAAGTCCTGCCTGACCCTACTAGACTTTGATTGACCTCGATTAGTGGAGATGTTTATGAAGTATAAGCCTATGGTGTAACCTCGGTACATTATACGTCTATAATCTAAACCGGTCGTTGGTGATAAATGTCGAATAAGCTTTATACACACACACACACACATTCTTTTCTCGATACAAGGTAGAGCTCGAGTTTTATGGATTTATATCAGTTACTTGTGTTTTACCATTTCAATTCTTAAAGACTTGATGTATGATAGCAATGTTGACTCAATCTTTATTTTTGAATCGCTTCATTTTTGCTCGAGGCGAGCAAACGCTAAGTAGGGGGGGTAGTTGATGGGAGTCAAATTGACTATCATTTACTATGTGATTATACCCGCTTATACCTCGCTTTTATGTGTTTCGGAGACATTTGGTTGTATTTTGATGTATTTACACCTTGGTTATCATTTCGGGACCTGGGCGTAAAGTCCGGGATTCTCGGTCTTTTCGGTGTAATTTACTATACTCGGTCACCCTAGTGTCCTGTAGGGATTACGTGTGGTATTTGTTGTGATTAAGTACAGGTATTAGGTGTTCGAGAAGGCCGAATGCGAGTTACGAGGATTGGAACGCAGCCCGGCTTAAACGCTCAAACGGATCAAAACGTGGTGGTACTACAACCATACTTTCCACTGATATGCATTTTGATCCACCTTAGAGGCATTTTATGGGCTGGACATCTTCATGAAAGTTGTAGACAATTGAATCAGCTTTCCAACGCAACTTGAATCACTCGATTCGGAGGTCTACACGCAAAGTTATGACTGATTTATCAAGGTGTGTCGACAGGCCGATGATCTTGATAGAATTTGTTAAGGAAAAATCGACGGGCGGGCGCCCGTCACCACAGGCGCCCGCCTGTGGTCCAGATCTGCATAAAACACCATAAATACAGCCCCTTTTGATCGAGATGAAACCCCCTTCTTCTTAGATCGTTTTTCTGCAGCTTTTCTTCCTTTTTCTTAGATAAAACTTAGATTTGTATATAGTTAGTTTAGATTAGCTTTAATTAGTTGTAACTCGAAGATCGTACTTGCGCTAGCTATTGCAATTTCGCTTTGATTTCATTTTCGCTACGGTGTTCTTCGTCCCGATTTCCGGTAATTTCGATTTCTTTCTTTTGATTTCCAGCTTTAGATCTTGATGCTTTTTAGCTTAAAGGTTGATTTGATGTTGTGTTCTTGTTGTTTTTCTTGTTATGATGAGTAGCTAGTTTTTCCAATAGTCGAGATATGTGATAGCCTTCGAAATCGAATCCTTAGCTCGTTGATTGAAGTGTTTTGATGTTATGATTGTTAGATTCTCGATGTTGTTTTTGTTCTAGAACTTATGCCTAATGACTTTTGTTGAACTGATCACTCAATAATCGTGTCACACGTGTCGTCTTTATAAATGTATTTTGCGAGAGGGTACGGGAAAAGGGGTTCTAGGATCACCGTGTAAAACCGACTGAGTTGTTCAGATTCGGTTTCGTGTGTGAGGTTTATATCGTTGTTAACGAGCGTCTCATAGAGCGTAGACCGTGTCGGGTCAGTTAAATCCGGTCAGCGGACTGTTGAATTCGACATAGGAAACTAGGTTGTTGAAATTGGCGCTTAGTTTCGGAAATAGGAGACGACACCCTTCAACGATGCCGAGAACATTAGAGTTTGTCGAAACACTTCCGAAACGAGTTAGGGTTGTAGAGTAGTTGATTGGATCATAGCTCGGCTATCTTTTTTATATAGTTTAAAATCTTTGTTTTGTGTATATTTTAGTTTGTAGAACCGGTGATCCGACAAATCACCACGCTCAATATTTGTGTTGACTAAACTAGTGGACGAGACCGACTTTGGTACTCGACCAGATTCCCTCGTGGGATACGACCTTGACTCACCAATTCTAGGCTACAGCTTGACCCGGCACATCGCCGGTGAGATTGGACACTTAGAAAAGGCCGATCGATTAACCGGGATCGACTCCATATGCAATATCAGTCTTGTATGGGACAAATAAATGAGTTTCCTACAAGTCTTTGGTATTGATCCTTTCTCGACAAAGAATGTCACCATACAAAGTAGGTATTACTTGGGTCTCTCTGGGGATACATCAGTTTGCATCCCAAAGATGCCGCTTTCTTCAAAGAGTCCAAAGACATACTTCCTCCTGTGAGACAGATATACCATGGTCATTCCTTTGCTATTTCCATACCAAGAAAGTACTTGAGGTAGCCCAAATCTTTAACTTGAAATACTTTGGCCAAAGATGGTCTTCAATTGTTGGATCTCAAAGGGTCATCACCAAGAAGGATGATATCATCCACATAGACAATAAGAATGGATCTTTTTCTCGGTTTGTTGTTTTGATAAACATGGTGTGATCTCGAGTTGCATTGATGATATCCAGCAGCTTTAACCACAAAGAGTAAGTTTGCCAAACCAGGCTCTGAGGGACTCGCTTTAGGTCATATAGAGATTTCCTTAATTTGTAAACTTTCCTTGAGTGTGAGTGTTGGCAAAACCAGAGGCACATTCATATAGACTTCCTCAAATGAGGTCACCATTTAGGAAAGCATTCTTGATATCCAATTGGTGGAGAGGCCACTGGTTGGACAAACAAGTGAGATCAAGACTCGACAAAGTTTAGCTTTGCCACAAATGCAAAGGTCTCTTTGTAGTCAAGACCATATGTTTGAGTGAATCCCCTTGCAACCAGTCTAGCTTTGTATTTGTAAATAGTACCATCCGCATTGTACTTGATAGTGAACAACCATTTGCAGCTGACTGTCTTCTTTCCATGTGGGAGAGTGGTGAGATCCCAAGTATGGTTGTCAAGGAGAGCGATCATTTCAGCTTTGATACCGCCTTCCACTTATCATGTTGGAGAGCTTCCTCAGATATTCTTAGGAATAGAGTGAGAATCCAAGTCATGTGTAAACATAGCAAAAGAAGGTGACAAGTGATCATAAGACACATAAGTATGAATAGAGTGATTAGTGCATGATCTCTTTCCTTCCGGACAAAGAATGGGTCTATCATCAATATCAGTGGAATGAGCAGGGTCGAGAGAGGCTCGTGAGGTCTGCCGAGGTTCGATGGTTTCGATGAGGCTCAGAGAGTCTTGAGGTTCAAGAGGTGCCTGGGCTCAGAGGGTCTTGAGGTTCAAGAGGTCTTTGGGCTCGAGAGTCGCGAGGTTCAGAATTTGTTGAGGTGCGAGATGGCGGTGAGTATCAGGAGTCTGCTGAGGAGTAGTTTGAGGGATTGTGGTGATCTCAATCTCAATAAGGTTGCCATATGTGGTCAGTCTCAATGAGGTTTGTGTAGTAAGGAGTTTTTTCAAAGAATTTTACATCCATAGAATTGTAAAATCTTTTGTCGATGGGGAGAATAACACTTGTAACCTTTCCTGCTTTTGGCATAGCCTAGGAAGATGCATTTATGAGCTTTGGGATCAAGTTTGCTTCGTGTTGGGCATGAATGTATACAAACACAGTACATCCAAAGATCTTTGGAGGCAAGTCAAAGAATGAGGTGAGGACAAGCACGTTGTCGTGAGGTTTGAATGAGGATCTTGAATCCTAACACTCTGTTGGGTAACTCTGCTGATCGTGTATGTGGCGAGTAATATAGCTTCACCCCACATATATTTAGGCACATGTGTGGTGAACATGACTCGATCTAGCCATCTCCGGTAAGTGCATGTTCTTCCTCTCAAGAACCCCATTTTGCTTGAGGTGTCTCAACACAACATCGGTGTGAATAATCCCTTATCATTCGGGAGAAGATGTCGAGGTTGGACTCATAGTATTCCAAAGGCATTATCTGCTTTTAAGATTTTAATCTTAGTGTCAAATTGGGTGGATACCATATTATAAAATTCTTTGAAGATGGTTCCAACTTCGATTTATCTTTCATCGTAAATAGCCATGTGACCCTGGTGTGATCATCTATGAAGGTGACAAACCACCTCTTCCTCTGTTATACTTTTAACTCTTGAAGGTCCCCATACATCACTATGTATTAGAGTAAAAGGAGTGGAAGGCAAGTAAGGTAATTTAGTATACACAGACTTAGTAAGTTTAGCAAATCCGACAAATATCACATTGAAGGTCACCGAGGTTACATCCTTTAAAACAGTTCGAGAATTAAAGACTTTAAATAACCAAAACTTGGATGACCTAGCCTATAATGCCATAACATGATATTGTCTAAGGTTTGGTTGCAGACTGCTGAGGCAGTTTCAATCTTCAACCTTCTGTCTTCAGCAGGGTTGACCATAAACAGTCCTGAGTAGGCTTTAGCTCTCTCAATCACTTCCTGTGAAGAAAGATCCTGGAAAATACACTGATTGTCATTAAATAAGACTGCTCAATTTAGGTCTTTAGTGAGTCTACCGCGTAAATGAGGTTCTGATCTAATTTAGGAACAAATAGACATCCTCAAGGTATATCTTATCGATTAAGTTTAACATTTCCAAAGCCTTGTGCACATGAAATAGATCCATCAAAGAATCCTAATATTGTGGGTTTGATGACAAGGCCTAAACCGAGATATAAGACTCTTGTTACCAACCATATGGGATGAGGCCCCGTAATCAACAATCCAAGTATCATTAATGAGAGGTGAGTGGAATATACTTGTTTTAGCATGAGTAGCTATATCGGTGATAGGACTACCTTCCTTTTGTTGAGCAATGAAGGCTTTGAAGGCAAGAACCGAGCATTCTACATGGTATCTTTGTTCCCTTCCTCACCGACATGCCCGCCTCGACTCTCCCTGGTTGGTTTGGAGGTTTAAAGGAGTTAGGCTTACCATGTAGTTTCCAAAGAAGTGTCCTTGGTGTGATTTGTGCGCTTGCGGTGGTCACAAAACAACTTTCCTCGCCTTCTCAGTAGGGTTCCCAGTAAGTCTCAGTGACCTCAAGAGGCTTCCCGATCACCAACATTCTTTGAGCTATCGCAGGGGTGATCAGCAGGGTTGCTTTCCAAAGATTACTTTCCTCCTCGCTTTCCTCATGTTTGACTTCAAAGAAACACAGATTTGAGGCTCGGGAGAGGTTTAGTAGCAAAACTCTACCTCTAACATCATCAAGGGATGAGTTCACCTGTAAGGAACTTGAATACCCTCTTCCTCTCAATGATATTCTTGTATAAGGCAAAGATCCTCTACATCCTTCCATGGGTGAATTTCCAACATATCAGTGTTGCCATGCCTTAGATAGTTGGTTGAAGTCTTCGAGTTACTGCATGCATCCCCTGTCTACAATTTTGATTTGAGCTTCAAGATCATAGACCTCGATGTATTGTCCTTTTTGAGTAAAGGTCTCTCGGCATTGTCTCGAGATCTCCTTTGCAGATCATACATCATGAAGTTCTCATCGATCTCTTTTGTCATTGACCTCGTGAGGATGGTCATGACTTGGTATTTTCTCAGTATCCCATGCTTCAAACTTGGGGTCGGCTTTCAACAGGCGGTGTTTGGAGCCGGACAAGTATCCCATCTTGCTCGGCTCGAGATATACATCTTTATAGATCTTGACCACAAGCAGTAGTTGTTGCCGCCAAGTCTGTGATTTGTAAATGAATGGTTTTCAGTGACCCCAGTCTGCTGAGGCAGCTGGGACTCTACTGAGGGTGAGGAAGCTTCAGATAATAAAGACATGCTTGATATGAGATGAGAAGTTACAGCAGGGTAATGAGATTTTGCAGCGGATTCAGGAGTTTAAGGCTCTGCTACCATGAAGAGAGTTTGAGAAAGTGATAAATACTAGAGTAAACTTCAACTTGGTTTATTCATCATAAAAGAGTGAGTATAAATAGGTACAAGTAAGTGAGAAAGGTCCTAGTAGAGTATAAGCTAGGAGAGAGCAATTAATTACTAGAGTCGGCTAGTATTAATTGCTAGATTTGTCTATTACCTAATAAGACAAAATAGAGTTACTTTATGACTTTATGACATATTAATTGTTTATACAATACAATTAATATGTCTTACAATTAATATGTTACACTAAAGTAACGTAATATTTCCACAATCTATGATTGGTAGAGTTCAGTTTCGGGTTTATGGTGGCGTAATCCCGGAATTAATAATTTAAGTATGAATATTCTGTTCGATGAATATTTTACTTAATTATTGAAGCTACTGGTTATAGGTCCATGGTCCCCAATGTGGCTCTAGTAATTTGGGTATTTTTCTTGTTATTGGGCCTCAGTGATAATTAATTGGCTGGGCCAATTAATTGATATGCGAAATATTATTTAGTTGAGCTAAATAATATAATACACAGAAAAGACATTTTCTTTGGGCCTAAAACCCTAGGTGTGGCGCCTCCCATGTCATAAAGTGCAAGAATTGATTTTCTTGTGTGATTAATTATTTACTAGTTTAATAATTAATATTAGTATGAATCTTTGTCTACTTCTTTATGTCTTATTTGTTTATACAAAGTCGGTTCTTGATTTTAAGGAAAACAATGTTTTATTTTTCATTGATAACCCTAGTTGATCTCCTTACACACATCACATTAAAACCGACCTAGGCTCAGAAAACCATATAAAAAGCCTTCAGATAGCCCTAGACTTCATACATTTCGCGTTTTCGGAGTTTTTCACTAAGCCTTTGGTTGCTTTCCCATGTCACCGCTGATGACGCTTAAAATAGTCTATCATACAGCTAGGCCTGTAAACGAGCCGAACCCTACCGAACCCTGGAGGAGTTCGGTTCGGCTCGAACATGTTCGAATACAAGGCTCGGCTCGAAATTTTCGAGCCTAAAATATGAGTATTCGGTTCAGCTCGTACTGAAAAAGGGGAAAATATTCGGTACTATTCGGCTCGAACAGTTCGAACATGTTCGGTCCGAAAACTCAAAAATACCCAATAAATAATTCTAGTTCAAAAATACATGTCCAAAACCAAAATAATACATTACATGTCCCAAAATATAACATAACATGTCTGATGTTGCGTGGAATATCAGTTTTGCGGTAACAGTGTCAATCTTGAGGATATAAAGCTGTTTATGGGTGATTCCTCCGGAGAGGGTAAGGCGGTTATTTAGAACAAGGTGGCGGAATAAGCATAAAGTAAATAACAAAAGATTGGGCCGGTGGTTAGCGGCAAAATGGCAGAGTTTGGATGTGTGTATTTCTTCTCCGGTTAGCTTCTTTGTTACATATGATCCTCTATTTATAGACAAGCAAGTCGGTCCCACTGCTCACGATTAGATGACTAATGATATAATAAGAAATAACTTATACAAGTGCCATAAGTATCTTAAACAAATATCTCAGATGCACCGAATCATGTAAATAGTCATGCCAGCGCGCCGCGTGCGTCCATCCGGGCGACGATAAGCGCGGTGACGGTAAGCGGCCGGGTACGATCTTGCCTTGACGATAAGGAGAAAACCATATGATGGAGATACGTCCGGTTTAAGTGTGGCGGACGTAAAGGCGGCTAGGATCTAGCTTGCTACAAGTGGGTGCGGCTACATCGGCGAGGCCCATAATATTTGTATTGGGCGGGTTGATGTGCCCGATCCGTGGGAACAGTGTCTGTTGCGGGTTAGGTATATCAATGGCCCCTACTCGCGATCGGATGTGTGCCGCCAGCGGAGAGTAGAAAGTATGTCGAGGAAATGAATACCGCCGGAAGTTTGTTGTGCTTGCAAAGAATGTGCTTTGATCGCCGATAGTCGCTATATCGGGCTTAAACTAGTGTTTGAACGAAATCACCAAGAAGTTGTCGTGCATTGCGTGTAATGTGCTTTGATCGCCGATAGTCGCTATATCGGGCTTAAACTAGTGTTTGAACGAAATCACCAGTAAGTTGCTGTGCATTGCAGCGAACAGGCTTTGATCGCCGATAGTCGCTATATCGGGCTTAAACTAGTGTTTGAACGAAATCACCAGTAAGTTGATGTGCATTGCAGCGAACAGGCTTTGATCGCCGATAGTCGCTGTATCGGGCTTAGTTGCCAACAACGCTCTGTTGGGCTTAATGATGACTGCCGGTAGCTGGGCGACTAGAATTTGAAAAGGAATGTACTAGTAGTTGAAACGTCGCATCTATCACGTGAGAGGTCGCGTACGATCTGAATCGCCGCCTATTCTGATTGGCTGCCGTTTCTTGGGATACGAACCGTCCGCCGCTTAGACGTATCGTGGAGATAAGACGCTTCAAACGCTTTCAAATTTCAAAATCGTAATAACTGCTCCTCGCTTTTTCTCCTTTATAAAATGGGGTCCTCCTCCACCATTCACCACTTTTGGCGAAATTGACTCCGCGATAACAAAACTCCGGTGAGAAGGCGATTTCGGCAAGGTTTAACAGAGTCTGATCAGCGCTTTTTCTCAAAGAATCTACCTACTTTAACTTCTTCCAACGATCAGTACCAAAATCTCCTTCTCGCTTTCCGTTTTTACTCGATTCCTTCCCAAAATCGTGACTTCGATTTGTTTTTCCTGCGCTTTTGTATGAATGTTGCCCTAGTTCACTTTGGTGTAGCGTATGATCCTCGATATCATGATTTTTGAGCATAATGTATATTTATCCTCTTCCTAATCCCCATTACGCTTTGATGTATGGTTTTGCTCCAAGATTATTGCTTTTCCATGATTTGCTTTGTTAGCTAGCGCTTTTCATGGCTCGACTTCTAACAAGGCGTAATCGGGGTTGGATGCTCTGATTGCGCCTTCCTTGATTATCTGCGTTTACATGTTGACACCATTTATTCCTGTATGAATGTATATGTGATTGGGGGTAGTTTGCCTGGGATTTTTCTGGGTTAATGCTTGGGAAAAAGATAGATTTTTCGGGTTTCTTGTTCAAAGAAGATGGAGGGGCGAGGTGTCGGGGTGTACTCGCTTTTACCTCGGCCTGACTATCATGTCTGGGTGATTAAACGTGTCCACCTTGCCCTTTTTCTTTTTCAGCATGTCCTCTGAAGATACTCAATCAAATGAGGAAGTTCGCGTAGTCGCTGGTTACGGATCCGGCGACGAGGTGCAGATGGTCGATGATTCTGACTCGATGAGAGCAAGAGAGGCAGAGCCGGAGGATGAAATCGCTCTTATTGGCAGCGGCGCCGCTGGGGGTGAGATTGAGGAAGAAGACTACGACGAGGATGCGGACAGGGCGGTGCTGAGTTCGTTGGGTAGGAGGGCCGTGAGTTCTTCTAGGGTTCCTAGAACGTCGACCGCGAGCAGGAAGAGGTCAGTCAAGATCAGGTCCGCGGAAGTTACCGCCGAGCTGACTGTGCAAAAGAGTGTCGACCGCGAGCTCATATCTCAGTGGAGGGGAATGAGGAGCCTTGCAGATTACACGTCGTCGCTGGTTATATATGACATTCCCTCTGATTATCGATTCGCGAGCATGGGAGCGGACAATGTGTCAAGGATTTGCGGCCGCGAAACTGAAGATTACATATGGCTCCACTTCGATCATTTCGTTGCCGGACTCAGGCCTCCCTTCGACCCATTTTTTGTGAAGTTTATGGAGGAGCTGAGGGTGATGCCCTGCGACCTTAGTTTGGGAGTTGTTCGCGTCGTGACGTCCTTTATTATAATCACCGATCGAAAGGCGCGCGAACCTCTATAGCGCTTTGCTATACTTACTCTTTTTCGCGAAAGGCGACGCCGCCGATTCACCACGAGTCGCCGAGTAGTGGTCGGCCCCGCTTGTTATTCGACCTCCCAGATAAAGTAGCGGATCGATAAGAGATGCATGAAGGTGGAGTCACGGGTGGGATGGCCTTTTGCGAAATCGCCGCAAACTCGTGACAATCGAACACCTCAAAGATATCAAAACCGGACGACGCATTTAATGGCGAGTTTATAACGAAAAATAAAAGATGATCTAGGCTATACTAGCAGAACGAGGTCAAGCCCGCGTATAACCTGAGAGTGCTTCTTGATATTAGCGAACCGTATCTTCGGTTAGCGGGGCTTCTCGCGCGGGGGTTGGCGATCCTTTGCACTGCCGATCTGTTGCCAACCCACCCCGACCGTACGGGAATGTCACCATGCCATATGCCTACCATCCCAATGTACCACCTGTGGAGGCGACCCTCTAAGCGAAGCACCGAGTAGGATTCTTACTTGTTACTTTTTGCATCCGTGATCTTTCTTTTTCCCCATATATTTGTCTCATTAATACGCTTCGTGCTTTCCAGTACCATGGATAGATTGACTCAAATAAGAACTCTCTCATCCCGGATGAAGACGGCCGGGAGGTGAATAGAGCCGTAATCTGTAAAAGTGTTGATCGATCTTCCAAAGGTCGGCCCGATCACTGGGGGCGGCGGGCACTCTCAAGCTCGCAGCGGAAAAGACGGCCGTGCCACCGTGCAATCCATCGCGCTACAACCGGGACGAGCAAGGCAATGAAGCGCATAACTCTCTCGGCCGCCACCTACCGGTCAAAAGAAAAGGGCCGATCTCAAGAGGTCAGTCCAAGACCGAAGGTATCGGCGGCGATCATGATGATCCTCCCCACAAAAATCCAAAAAGATGAAGCCAGGGAAAAGGCCGCGCGGATAGAGAGACAAAGGTGAGAGAGAGACGGTGAGCTCGGCATCCGCTTCGATAAAGGCAAAAGGTTGCCGAGGTGTCCGCGCATCGCGGGCACCCGCATGACCATGCCGCCCAAAAACGCGTGCCCGCTGGTCCAAATGGCTTCCCACCTGCCTGGTTGGATGAGGGTTTATGGGCCAACCCCTCAACATTTCGATGGCGAAAGCAATTTCAAAGGGGATCGCAGATGTTCCTCCCCTAAAGCACTTGAAGTGGGGCCTGCCCCCAAATGTTAACTTGGAGATCGGACGCGGGATCGCGGATAGGGTTGTCCTGGCGGACCAAACCACACCTCGCCGTACTTTTGTTCCCAACGCCAAGATTTGTGGGGTCTGCTCGCACCGTTATGAGCACGGTAAAGTTTTCTTTGCTTTACCATATTTGTCTTTGCTTTACTTTTCCAAGTTGATACCGACTCGCACATCTCTTTCCTTTTAGTTCGGCACCGGGTTGGCCCAGTTCATAAATGACCATATCGAGACCATATCCTCGAGTGTCTTGAGAAGCGCTAAAGCGGCGGACGAGTCCAAGAAAGCATTGGAAAAGTCTCATGACACAATGGCGCAGCTTCACGGCGAGTTGGAATCTGAGAAGGACAAGGTGAAGCAGCTGACCGCAGAGAAGGAAGCGCTGGAGGGGGCGCTCGCCCAAGAGCGCAAGGCGCGGGTAGCGGCCGATAAGGCGCGGATCAAGCCGATAAATCATGCGGGCGGTTTACGATGACTTCGGGCGTGTTTACAAAATGCGGATAGAGGCTGAGGAGAATGCTGCCCGATCGGAGGAGCTTGCACAGGAGCATGTGGCCAAAGCTCAAGAGTTATCCGATTTGATGGAGCAGCTTCAAGCTAAATGCGACGATGCTCATCAGGCACTCGCCGTTATGAATCAGAAGATGGCCGATAAGAGCGCCGAAGTTGACGACAGTTTTGTTATGGGCTTTGACCAGGGCGGCTATCATATTGCCCATTTGTTTGTGGGCCCGGGTAGTGATGATCCAGATGTTGAAACTTTGCGACCGATTCTCACACACCCTTCGATGAGGAACTAAGGGCTTTCCATGCGCGGATTCCTTATTCGGATAAGGAGCTTGAGGCCTATGCTCCAAAGCTTGCTCTGATTGGGTCGCTTCCTGCGTTGTAGAAAATAATCTGAGGGAGTTAGTTCGTCGCGAGCTCGAACCGTCGACGCCGGGGTGGAGATGGTGGGGAAACTCAGGAGCGAATCAAGATCGTCATCGGAAGGCGCCACCCCGCCACTTGTGCCGATCGAGGATGCTACAACGCTGCTTCCTCTCGAGTCGAAGTCGACATGTGCTACTCCACTCCTCCTTCACTCGCCAATATCCAAAATGAAGACAACCGCCTGATGAAGCTTAGCTTTGCTTTTGTCCCGATCTGCTTGTAAATTCCGATTTGACTTTGCCTTCACTTGATTTGTAATTTGCAACTTATTTTTACTTTTCCGCATAACTCCTCATTTTTCCATTTGCAATTTGTATATTGAAGTTTGCTTTTGTTCGCCCATATATTTGTTTGTTCGCCTCATTATTGTAATTGAGTCCGATCAATCCCCTTTAGTTAGATTAGATTCCAAGCACTTGGTGAATTTCAATTTGTGCCCCTTGAATCTTATCTAAGTCAATTGTTCGATCGTTACTCGCTTCTAAATCGATGTCAAAGATAACGCTTTTGAAATTAAATTTCCGAGGGTGGCCCCTGCTTGATATGAGATTTGGCGGCGTGGCGTTTATTGAAAAAAAAATTCCTCATATTGCCCCCACTTTTTACAAAGGTTGAGGGAAACCGAGACCTTTGCTTAAAAATTTCCTCGCTGAGTAAAATGTCAGATGAGGAAGGATGTAAATTGATTTATAAAATTTTGATCACCCCGCTAGATGATAAAATTTACAAAGAAAGCCTAGACGCTCTTTGTCGTTGACAAGAGGATGGCCATAACCCTATCCGATTATTACATATAGTATCTCTTAAGATTATCCGCATGCCAAGGCCTGTTGAGCTCGTAAATCTTCGTGATTTCTTCAAGACATAGGTTCCTTTTTGATCTCTTTGCTACCCGATAAGGTCCTTCCTGATTCATTGTAAGTTTACCCTTATCAGGTTCCATGCCCGTTGCTTTCCTATTGCGAAGAACGAAATCCCCCACTTTGAACGAGTGGTCGCGGATACGTTTATCATGCTCTCTCTTCGCTACTTGCTTGTAATTTAATAACCGCTGATAAGCCATTACTCTTTTTTCTTCTACCAGATCGAGATCGATTTGTTTATTCAACACGTTATCTTTGGGGTCGTAAAGAGCGACCCTGATGCTTGGCAGGGCCATCTCGACTGGACTCATTGCCTCCGATCCATAAGTTAAAGCAAAAGGAGTTTCACCCGTTGGTGTTTTGATGGTGGTGCGGAGGGACCATAAGATGGCGGGCAACTCGTCTACCCACCCTCCTGCTTTTGCTTTATCATCCACACTTTTCTTTAGCATCTTAATTACTTGCTTGTTGCCGGCCTCAGCTTGACCGTTACCCTGTGGATACGCTACAGATGATTGCCAATGCTTTACCTTGAATTCTGCACAAAGGTTTGAAAATTCCGTACGAAACTGTGGACCGTGGTCTGACACCACCGCTCGCGGAACGCCAAAGCGAGAGAAAATTTGATCATGTAAAAAGTACCCTGCCGCTTTTGCAGTTATCTTAACCATAGGTTTTGCCTCAATCCACTTTGTAAAATAATCGACGGCTACTATGATAACTTTGCATCCGCCTTCTTCCTGGTGGAAAAGGTCCGATTAGATCGAGTCCCCACATGTCGAAAGGCCAAGTGTGCGACCACGATTGCTCGCTTTCGATGAGATGGTAATCGGGGATATCCGCATGCTTCGACATTCGTGACATTCCCCGACTAGCTTCTCGTAGTCTTTAAGAATACTTGGCCAGTAATACCCGGCGGTTAAAACCTTTTGCGCCAGAGAGCGGCTTGCTGGATGTCCTCCGCACACACCTTGGTGAAGCTCGTTTAGAATCGCCAAGCTTTCCTCTTGTCGAACACACCGTAAAAGGGGCTTTGTAGCCGACCTTCTATAAAGAACTCCGCTAATGATGACATACCTCGCAGCTCTTCTTCTGAGGGTGCGTGATTTGTCCGCCTCATCGGGCAAAATGCCCGTTTCGATGTATGCTTGTATCTCATCTATCCAACATGCGACCACAGGTGATGTATCTATATCCATAATTTCCGCTGCTTCGATTGCGGGCGTCGCTAAATATTCGATCATGATGGAAGGATCCGCGAGCTCCTCCTCCAGAGAGAGTTTTGATAAGTAGTCTGCTCGCTCATTGTCCTCTCTTTTGATTCTGATAAATTCGCAATATTGAAAACCCGTTGCTAGCTTTCGGACAATTTTGCCGTATTTTTCGAGAATATCACAATCGCGTCATAATCCCCGAGATTTGTTTGACGATAAGTCGAGAGTCACAATAAACCTCCACATTATCCACGCTTTAACTCCTTTGCAAGTTTGAGCCCCGCTTATGATCGCTTCATACTCGGCCTTGATTATTCGTGGCGGCAAACTCAAACCTTAAAGCTTTTTCGATCTCCTCTCAGAGTTCCCGGCTCCATTAAGATGACTCGCTCCACAACCATTCCGACTGATGCTCCGCCGACGCATACAACACCCAACATTGCTCGTCTGCTCTCGACCTCTCGCGGGTCCGATTGGCATAAAGCGAGTTTGGTCGTGGCGAGTTAAAACTTGTTTCTACGATGAAGTCCGGCAAGGTTTGCCCTTGATTGCCTTCCTAGGTTGATATTGATATCAAATTCGGTAATTTCGATTGCCCATCCGAGAGGCGACCAAAAGGTCCGGCTTGTGCAAAATTTGTCGATCGGATCGCTGTTAAAACAATTATTGTATGGGATGTGAAGTAGCCCCGAGTTTGCGGGCAAAGAATAACAAGAGAGTAAGCTAATTTTTCAATGTTGAAATAGCGGTTCTCTACCGGACTGAGAGCTTTACTTACATAAAATACGGGATTTTGGAGGGTTCCGGCCTCTTTTACAAGAACGGCGGCGACAGCCCAATCTGAAGCCGCTAGATACAAAAATAACACATCCCCTACCGCCGGGCTGACTAAGAGAGGTGGCTTGCCCAGATACTCTTTCAGGGCTTGAAAAGCTTGCGAACATTCCACGCC
The DNA here is from genome assembly GCA_026214975.1 of Gentiana macrophylla. NCBI lineage: Eukaryota > Viridiplantae > Streptophyta > Magnoliopsida > Gentianales > Gentianaceae > Gentiana > Gentiana macrophylla. The sequence goes on along the minus strand of CM047807.1, from coordinate 6,067,669 downwards.
CCACGAAAATGTCTTGTCTCCTTTCAGAATTTTAAAGAAGGGAAGACACTTTTCAGCTGACTTTGCTATGAAGCGACCAAGTGCGATAATGCGGCCATTTAGCCTTTGAACTTCCTTGATCGTTGTGGGCTCCTTCATATCGAGGAGAGCTTGTATCTTTTCTGGGTTTTCCTCGATGCCGCGACGGCTAACCATAAAACCCAGAAACTTGCCCGCTCGAACCCCAAATGTACACTTTGCTTGGATTGAGTTTCATAGAGTGCTTTTGACATTGTTGAGAGTTTCTCGAAGATCGCCGACGTGGCCCTCGTCTCCGCCGACTTCACCACCATGTCATCTATATAAGCCTCCATATTCCTTCCAATCATGAAATAAAACTTGGTTGACCATCCGCCGATACGTCGAACCCGCGTTTTTCAACCCAAACGGCATCATCTCATAGTAATAAAGGCCCCCAAAGCACTCAAGCGGTCATTTCCTTGTCGGATTCAACCATCCGTGACTGATGATACCCCCGAGTATGCATCCAAGAAGCTCAACACCTCAAAGCCAGAAATCGAATCCACCAATCTATCTATTCGTGGGAGTTGATAAGGATCTTTGGGACAAGCTTTGTTGAGATCGGTGAAGTCCACGCACATCCTCCACTTGCCGTTATGCTTTTTGACCATTACCACATTTGCAAGCCAGGTAGGATAAGCAAGCTCCTTTATGATACCTGCTTCAAGAAGCTTTCGTACCTCTATCTTTACAGCTGCCTCTTTCTCGCATTTAAAATCGGCGTGCTCGGCTGTTGTGTCGGCTTGATGATGATCGAATCCACGCTCAGATGATGGAGGGCGACCTCAGTCTGGACCCCTCGCATATCTGTGACAACCCATGCAAAGGCACTCAAGTTTTCTTTTAGCAGCTTTACCAGCTCTTCTCTTTCAGCAGAGCTTAATCTAGCCCCAAATTTAATCTTTTGCTCAGGGTACTCCTCGTTGATGACTATCTCTACTAGTTCATCTTCAGCAGTGAAATCGGGCTCATCCCTGACTTGTAGCGTTTCACATTCCAACCCGCTTGGCGCTTGCTTGCCCACACTCCTGATCATGCTGACCATTCTCTCAACCTCCGTCACCTCGATCCGTGGTCTCTTAGCCTCAGTCCTCATTTCTCGTATATAATTGAGGATTTGCCAAGGGCTCACCGATAGACGTTCCAATCGATCGCCAACATAAAACTTTGCCCACGATGAGGATGGAAGCTACCATCCTGAAATTGACGTAGAGCCGGTGTCCCTAAGATCATATTGTAGTTGGAATCGTGTGGTCGACCACCAAGAAAGCGACCTTTTCTGTTTTAAAAGGCGCATAATCGCCCATTTGTACGTCTAAATCGATGGCCCCCTTGACACTTACTTTGTGATTTGTAAACCCCTCAAGGGTGCCATTATGCGGCCTCAAACTGGAATCGCCGAATCCCAACTCTCTGAAGCAACTGTAGCATAGAATGTCACGGCAAGCTCCCGTGTCGATCATCACCCGTTTTACGCAGTTCCGGTTGATAACCATTGATACACACAAGCACATGTCCTCGCCGCTAGTCGGGTCACTAACTCACTTCGGTAAAACCAATGGGCTCGTTTCCTCGCAAAACAATCGGTTTTTCCGCATATGCATTAATTGAGTCAATGCGACTTTAATCTGATTGTTCTTTGGGCGGAGTCTCGGTTATCATCCTTATACTCCGATCAAACCGGGCGGTCTGCTTGATTCCGCCTATCCGACCCCAGCGCTTTTGTTTGTATCTCGCGTCTGGCCGTCCGCGAGCAAGTAATTTTTCCACCGCCGTTTAAATCAGATGCATTCCTCGGTCGTGTGACCCTTATCCTGGTGGTATCCACGAGAATTTCTTTGGCGTCGCGACGTGAGTCCGTGACCATGGGATAAGGCTCGGGTACTTCATCTCGAACCTCATTTAGCATTTGCGTGTAGGAGATATTGATAGGGTAAAACGCTCCTCTTTGAACTTACCGGGTTTCTTGATGTCCCGTTCATTACCTCTGCGGGTGTCTTTCGGTGGATCACGCTCAACCCTCCGCTTATTTTTACCCGAGGAAGACGCTCTCACTACTACCTGCCGCGACGTATTTCCTTGTTGAGCTCAACATCTCTTGTAAGTTCGTTGGTGGGGTTAAGCGCGAAGAATGATTTCAGTACCCCGGACCCAACCCCGCTTCAAGCCGCCATCACGACGCGTTATCCGCCAGGCCTCTCGTTAGCTCATAAACTTTATAGAATCGCTCGTAGTAGCCGCGAGTTCCTCGCCGCTTATACTGACGGACCTCATACAGATCAATGTGTGTTTTCTTTGGTCCCCACCCGATCGAAACTCCGCTATGAACTTGTTAACGAGGTCGTCCCATGATGTAACCGAGGCCGGAGGTAGACCTCAAATCCATGATGCGGCTCTATCCTCACATAGAGACCCCACAAAAGCAATGCACCATGCGCCCTCGCTAGCGTACATAAAGCCGATCCTGCTTTGAAAGGCGGATAGCCATCCAATGGATCTGTTATCCCATGATAATTGGTAAAGTTGGGATAATGTGTTCCCCCTCGCGGCGCTTCTTTCAAGATATCAGGATGAAGCACACTTGTTCCCCAGGTGGGAACAACCTTTGTTCCTTTGGCCCCACGCCACATAATTCCTCTATCTCTTTTTCATTCATTACCCCAACTCTTTCTTATCCTCGGGAATGGGTAGGTTCGCAAAGATAACCCCTTTTATCGAGAATCCCCGCCCTCCATGCGAGTGTAAATCGACCGATTATTTCTTTGTGTTCCGGGGTCGCATCATGGTCGTCGACCGTGGGCCCCAATCGAACAAAAGCGATCTCTTCCGCGACGTCGCATGATCGCTCCCTGTTTTCTTTTTTGTTTGAGCTTGAGTTTTTGGGAGCATTTGTTAGTTGATTTTCAATTGTGTGGGTTGGGAGATTTGAATTTTCGGATAGGTGAGGTGGAAGCCCTTCAAATGATTAAGCTCATTTCCCAACCGCATCTCCTCTACATACTCCATATGTGCTGCAGGCTAATCTATTCGAATTTGGCGGTACGGATGCCTTATCTCACTCATCAGAACATTCAAACGAAGTTCCATAAATTCTCCTCACGCATCGGGCGGGCACGAGTTTTTTCTCAGTATGAAGTCCTCATGTCCGGCGTGATATCCTCTCCAAAGACCACCCCTGTAAGATATCACCTTTCGGTTTTCTCCTCCCTTCTTCATGGGGGTTCTGTGAATTTGTTTAGCTGGGGTGGTAGGGTTTATAGCTTTTCCTCCAACCATTTTTAGAAGAGTTTTAGGGGTATGTGCGAAATGGGGATATTTGGCTAGTAGTTTTGACGATTTTCTGAGCTGGTATATCTGGGAGTAAGGCGATCGTTTAAGGGCTCTTGTTCTTTCGAATTTTGATGATTAAGAGCTGAGCTAGAGATTTAACCAACCTTTACGTTTATAGATGGACTCGAGTGCGAGTTTGCATGTGATGATGATGATGAAGGAGTTCCTTCCGGCTGTGACGATCTGAATGCTTATCCAACCTTGTCGCCGCCGTGAGATCACTCTTGCGGTGGAGCAAATGATCTTGATGAGAATGATATTGATGCTTTTCCCGGTAACGGAGCCAACTGATGTTGCGTGGAATATCAGTTTTGCGGTAACAGTGTCAATCTTGAGGATATAAAGCTGTTTATGGGTGATTCCTCCGGAGAGGGTAAGGCGGTTATTTAGAACAAGGTGGCGGAATAAGCATAAAGTAAATAACAAAAGATTGGGCCGGTGGTTAGCGGCAAAATGGCATAGTTTGGATGTGTGTATTTCTTCTCCGGTTAGCTTCTTTGTTACATACGATCCTCTATTTATAGACAAGCAAGTCGGTCTACTGTTCACGATTAGACAGCTAATGATATAATAAGAAATAACTTATACAAGTGCCATAAGTATCTTAAACAAATATCTGTATGCACTGAATCATGTAAATAGTCATGCCAGGCGCCCGCATGCGCTGTCCGTGGCGACGATAGCGCGGTGACGGTAAGCAGCGGGTACGATCTTGCCTTGACGATAAGGAGAGGAAACCATATGATGGAGATACGTCCGGTTTAGAAGTGGCGGACAGAAAGGCGGCTAGGATCTAGCTTGCTACAAGTGGGTGCGGCTACATCGGCGAGGCCCATAATATTTGTATTGGGCCGGGTTGACAGGCCCGATCCGTGGGAACAGTGTCCTGTTGCGGGTTAGGTATATCAATGTCCAAAATGTTCAAGGCCCTATTCCAAAATATAACATAACATGTCCAAAAATACCTTGCAACTCTACGAGCCGAACATGTTCAAACATGTTCGGCTCGTTTGTCCGAATACTAATTTCCAAGGCCCTATTCTACGTTTGATGATACGAGCCGAGCCCCGAACCGAACTTTTTTGAGCCGAACACGCCGAATCGAATCGAACTTTAAGGCTCACTTACAGGCCTAGCCTACAGCATCATCATTCTATCCATTATGAGCTAAAAGTAGTTGTTTCGACCTATAAATATGAACCACTTGAGTTGAATATCATATGTCGGGTTCGTAAGTCGAGAAATCTGCACTTAGCATTTATTTTCCCTATTTCGATATTATTTCGTGCGTTATTTGATTATTTTCAGGATACGAAATATTGGGTTGAGCATCATGGACGAATCTGGAGTGGACTGAACGAAAGGATTGGGCCTAGGGTATTCCAGAACCTTCCAAGCTAAGTCGGTAGAGAAAAAAAGACAAAAATACCCCCGGTTTACCGAGAGTGGCCGCCGACTTACCGAGGTTCCAGAATCATCCGAAACGCGTTTTCTTGGACGATGGGTAAATCTAAGTGTTTCTAAGTCGGTTTATGTAGCTATAAATAAGAGGCTTCACCTCATAATTCATTGTAACACAAGTACCACATAATTTACAAGTATTATGCAATAAAAGTTCTTTGTTCTTTATTTTATTATTTTATGAGTTTTGGTCGGAGAGACGACGGAGTCGCCGCCTAGGGAGAGATCCGAGGGAGATCTACACTCATCTTCGAGGGTATGATTTTCTGTCTTTTCCAAGATGTAGATCTGTCGTTGTTATATTCGACTAGTATGCTTTAATTGCTTATTTAGTTTAATTATGTAGTAGTTAGTTTATTTTACCCCATGTGTTATAGATCTAATTCGTTGGTGAAGAAATCATGAAATAGTGGTTGCGTTCTTCATATCTATGACGGTCTATATCGCTAGATTTGAATACCTAGTAAATTACTAGTTCATGATAATCGGCGCCAGCTACGTTGATCGATAGATTTAATTTACATGTTAGTAGCCTGATCAACTATTTGCATGTCATCGTAAATTAGCATGAAGTACTGATAGTGAAGTGTTAGTTTGGACATTATCTCGATGGACCCTAGGAACGTGCTAATCAGTGTCGATAGCTGCCTAGGCGGGTTAGCGGTATGGGTTAACTCTCAATACCGGCAGCTCTAGTTCTATATGCGTATGGGCTATTACGGACCAATTAAGGAGGGTAGCTTGCATATAGATTGTCTACTACCATGGTCGGAGTAGATGGGGTTAGGAGTTGTACCTGTAGCTGAACAATGAATTAAAATTCACCAATGGGGAGGACTATTGCATGTGTAGGGGGAATAACTAATTACTCATAATTGAACTAATACTTTAGAAACTCTTGTTTACGCCGTGTGAACTAGCGTAACCTTGTTGTTGTGTGAGACCATTTTTACTACTGTCTATATTTTAGTTGGTCGTAGACCGTTATTTGTGACAAGCTCAATCTTGATAATTTGACGTTCTTACGAGTCTCTGTGGGATCGACCTTGACTCGCCAGTACTCTACTACGATAGACATAGTCCTATTGCTAGTAAGTTCTTTTCACACGATCAACCGCCTAGGAAAGTGCACGGGGTGATTTCCAAACTTAGTTTCTGGAGCATTCTGGTTGATTTCTGGGTTCGTTCAACATCAATTTTGATTTCTAGCAGCAGATTTAGGCTTTGAATCTCTTTTTGAATGTAATATCTATTTTTTTGTAGTTTTTTTTTTGGCTTTGATCTTGGTAGGGTTAGATTTTCGTAAGATTTATGTTAGATCCGTTATTGGTTTGTCGATTCACATAAGATTCAAAAGTAAGTTGATGTTCGGTATCTGCTAGATTGTGTTTTCAGGACGTTATTATGTTTTCTAGTTATTTTTCTATAAATTGTTTATGCATTTTGGTTACGAGTAGTGGAGATAGGATGAGAGTTCGGTGTTGTTATAGCCTTTAGATGACCATGTAGGTTGAAAATAGAGTTCTATGTGCTTTATGTGCTTCCACGTGTATATAGTTAGTGACATTGCGATGTACTAAGCGGAGTACCATAGGTATTAGAAGTCTCATATTGGATGTATGGTTAGTTGTATTACCTATGTCGTTCCTAAGACGATGTAGCGAACGGGGTGTATGGCTAGTCATATTTTCCGTGTTGCACCAAGCCCTCATGCTAAGTAGGAAACATGAACACGATAGACAAGACATGAACATGTTATGGTTAGTTGATAAGAAAAGTATGGGTTAGTAGTAGTTTACGTAAGTTTGATCAATAGGCTAAGCACGGTAAGTAAGTAATTAATGAAACAAACAAGTATGTGCAAGATGAACTGAACGTAATTATTAATAAACATGTTTTTCTATGCATTGTCCCAACGCGGTTTCAAAGTGGATTTCCTTTATGTTTTATGTTATGTTTTAATAGTAGTTTTCTAAATGTCTTAAGCTATGCTCGCAATTGTTTTGTGAATTGGATGAAATAAATTCATGTCATGTCTTCCTGCATACAAACATTAATATTTCTTTTGATCTTCTTTCTCTTTACTGAGTATACAACTGATGCTCATTCTTTTTTTGGAAGAAGAAAAAATGCAGGTTGAAGACGTGTTGGATGATGATCGGGGAGAGCAAGTTTAAGAATGAAGTCATGAAGTTCTTTATGTATCAATGGTTTCATTTTTAGTTAGGTTGCGTTGTAATAAATGTTTTTGGCTAATTATGATTTAGTTTGACAGCAGTTGTAATCAATTGAGTTAGTTAATGAAAGGCCTTCAATGTCAGTTTTCTCGAGTCTCTTGCTTGTTCTTGTCTTCCACGCTTTCCGTATTACTATGACCTGACACGATATTTACGTGAGATTTAATATTACTCTTAATGCATGTCATGCTCGAACTTTCATTTTCGGGATAATGACTCTATACCTGGAACATGTGCATTACATGCTATGCCTTCGCGATGCTCTGATCAACCAAAAAAAAAAAAAAAAAAAATATATATATATATATATATATATATATATATATATATATTTTTTTTAATGTATAGCTGAAGTCGTACATTGTATTATGTAAATTGTACTATTATCTTATGTTTCACTATAATTAAATTATGAAAACGTGTTATGTGAATTGTTTAAATGAAATAGAGATAATTACACTTTTGATCTCCTATTTTTCTTTATTTTCTCATAACTATTCCCGATCTTTCATATAGACATTTTTAGTCCCCTATATACACTTCTTTGTTACACATTTAGGACAAAAGAGAAGCATAATAACGATTGACATTTAATACTATTACGTATGCCACGTGTCTCATTCTCATTGATTGAGATATAATTAAAATTCAACGTTTTGAACCATTTATTTTTCTTATTGGCTAAAAAATGTCCCTTATATTTTTCGTAAAGACATTTTCGCTATACTTTTTTTTTTTTGGACATTTAACGGATCCATCCAACATTAAATCAAATAGTAAGTGTCATAAAAATATAACCAAAAAGTATAACTATGAAACCAAAAATACAATATAGAGGATACATGGTGGTTTTAAGAAAATAAAGAAAAAATAGGGTGGTTTTGAGAAAAAGACCGGCAGGCGCGAAATAAACGGCACAACACTCGAATCAGAGTTTGAGCGTATCATTCATGACGTTCTCCATTCATCATCATCAAGGAATCTGTGACCATTTCCTTTTTCTCATCTCTTCCTCCTCCATCTTCCAAATTTCCGATCATCTACCGCTCTGTATTGCTTCCACCATTCTTGAAATTAAGCTGCAGACAGCATATCACTCCGATCATTCAAACGTTTACAGGCATCACATTGATTCATTGGATCATGTCTTGGTTACGATCAGCTGTCAACAGAGCCGTTGAGGTCCGTGGCAACAATAATATCAGCCGTACATTTCTCAGTGTTGCTGATTCCGTCGCCCAGCATGCCGGCCAAGCCGTTGCTGGTGTCCCCAAGTTACTACAAGATCGCCTTGTACTCTTCTACATCCTACATTTTTATTATGTTTGTCCCTAGGACCCTAGCTTTTTTTTTTTTTTTTTTTTTTGAGAACAGGACCCTAGCTAGCTACTGTTATATCATAATAATTCTGCGTGCTTAAAATTCAGGTAGATCTTTTTTTACCAGGCAATCCATCTGTCTGGCATATACTGATGCGAATTGCAGGAAATTCAATTGCAATTCTCTCTTCTTCTTTTTTTTAATTTTTAATTTTTTTTGTATTGATGTTTTTACTATGGTATGTAAAATTGTGCGCAACTTTTTTGCTTTGGGTAGAATGATCATGCAAACATATTTGTATGGTGTATAGGGAGCTCAGAAGACTCAAAATTTTAAGCTAGCAGTGAAAAGATTGGAGGAAGTCTCTGTTTCTTGCCGTGGAGTCGAAAGAGTTCAATTGCTAAGGAGGTGGTTAGTTTCCTTGAAAGAAATAGAAAGATATTATGGTACTGAAAGTGAAAACATGTGCTGGGAGAAAGATGCTGAACACTTACCTACATCCACCAGGTTGTTTGACTCACCTAAAAAACCTGATCTGGTGAGACATTTGTTCAGATTTTATTCCTTTAATCTATGACTGTTCCATCTATGAGTTTCGTTTGCATCTGTAATAATGTTGCTTAATTTGATGAGCAAACAAACAAGCAACCGCATTGAGAAGAAAGATTTTTCCCCTTACAGATTTTCTTCTTCCTTGAGTCAATGTCTTCATATCGTGTCGAATAAAGTGAATGTCGTGTATTGTGAGAAGAAAAGCGAGAGAGGAGATTACTTTATATAGATGACATAAAGTTGTTTTATTCAATGACTAAAGTGGAGTAGGGGAGTAAGGGAATCTCCTATGTTGAAATACCCCCTTTCTCTTTTTCTTTTCTTTTTTAAGCATATGCATTTTACTATTTTAATTTGGTAAATAAAGAATTTTAATATCCTCATATGTTACTTTAAGGTACTATATTATGATCCTGATGTTGGTGGAGAACCAATGAATTTTCGTGACGTGTTTCTGCGATCTCAAGCCCCTGAAGGTGTGATATTGTCTATGGTAAGCTGAAGATGGAAAGATCTCTAATATCTGGTTTTCACTTGATCTGCAGATTTCTTATGATAGCTGTGTTTGGTTGGTATTCAATAGCTTAATTTTAGCAAAAACCATCCATGCTGCTGATCTACACTTAATAGGTTTTGCATAGTGGCCTTAAGTTATACCTGCTTTAGTCATAGTGATTCTAGCCAAACTGCAGTGAAGAGGAAATTATGCTAACAGACAGTCAAGAGTTATTAGTCAATGGAAACATATGTATTTGATGGAGTTTCTGGATGCTGGATGGGAAGACATCCAAATCTAGGCAGCTATTGGAATAGAAAAGATGCTCACGTAGGCCAATAGAATGGAAGAATGGAGATGTCTGAAATTTGTTTCCACAATTTATGTACACATATGCACTGTTATATTGAATGTGCCAGTATTTGAACTTCCAACGTCTTTTGCTTTGAGTTTAACACATGATGCTGGCTGCACCTAACTTAGTTATAGGCAATGCATTGGTTAGGAAAGATAAATATACTGGCCTATACTTATTTGGGCACACTTGGGGGCAGTGATATAGGGGTTATGTGAAAATTGGAGTAGTCATTGTCTATCCTGTCTTTTCTTTTTTGGAAGAAAATAATAATCTGTTCTTTTGATTCACACAGATTCTTCTTTCTTCATTTGCTTGTAAGAGCGGAAGATAGAAAAGAGAAGATAGAAATAACTTGTAGTTTATTTCATTAATAAGAAGCTTAAGAAATTACAAGAGGGGCTGTGTTGTTTATATAGTACAACACAAAGCACACAAAAAAAGCAAACAAGAAAAACTAGCCGTTCTTTGACTTTATCTCAACGGCTAGTTGAGATAAAAGTCAATACTTAGGACCAGAAATTGGACAAAAATAAAGCTAATTACAAGCATAAATAAAACAGGGAAAAGACATAGGAAAGTGTTAGAAAAGTATTAGAATAAATCAACAATTCATGATGATAAATTCTAACACTCCCCCTCAAGCTGGTAGATGTATATCAAACATGCCCAGCTTGTCAATATCATCATGAAACACCTTCCCAGGTAGGCCCTTGGTGAATAAGTCTGCAACTTGATCCTTAGATGGCACAAACTCGGTAGTGATCATCACCCATGCCCAGTTTTTCCTTGATAAAATGCCTATCCACTTCAATGTGTTTAGTCCTATCATGTTGAACTGGATTATGAGCAATGTCCATAGCTGATTTGTTGTCACTGATCAGTCTCATAGGAGATTTCCATGCCACCTTTAAGTCATCTAGAATGATCTTCAACCAAAGTAGTTCACATATCCCAATAGCCATAGACTACAAATGCGCTCTCGCAGCACTTGATCTTGCTACAACAGTCGCTTCTTGCTCCTCCAAATCACCAGATTTCCACCCAGAAAGAGACAAAGGGCCGTAGATCTCCTGTCATCTAATGATCCAAAGATAATGAGTCGATATAGGCTCGAGATCAAGATTGTCACTCCTTTTGTATAAGATTCCCTTGCCTGGACACCCTTTCAAATATTCTAGAATCCTCTCTGCTGCTCTTTGATGACAAATCTTGGGTCTTTGCATGAACCTGCTGACCATATTGACAGCAAAAGCAATATCTGGTCTAGTATGTGCCAGATATATCAACTTTCCTACCAACCTTTGATAGGAGTACTTATCAACATCTTCATCTTCAGGAGATTCATTCAACCCATGATTGTATTCAATGGGTGTAGTGGCAGGTTTGCATCCCATCTTCCCAGTGTCAGAGAGGAGATCAAGGATGTATTTTTGCTGGGATATGAATATGCCTTGATTAGAGTAGGCAAATTCAATTCCTAGAAAATACTTCAGTCTGCCAAGATTCTTTATATCAAATTCCTTTGCCATTTCTGCCTGTAGGTGTTGATTAGACTGTTGATCATCTCCAGTGACAATGATGTCATCAACATACACCAGCAGAATAGATTTCTTCCCAGTTTTACCATGTTTCACAAACATAGTGTGATCACCTTGACTTGGTTTATACCTTTGTTCAAGCATGAATTTAGCAAATCTGCCAAACCATGCCCTAGGGGACTGCTTTAAGCCATATAGGGCTTTATTTAGTCTGCAAACTTTTCCATCAGGATTCTCAAATCCTGGGGGAACAGCCATATATATGATCTCATTCAGGTTGCCTTGTAAGAAGGCATTCTTGACATCATATTGTTGCAGGTTCCATCCCAGATTTACAGCCAAGGATATGAGAATCCTGACTGTGTTCATTTTAGCAACAGGTGCAAAAGTCTCAAAATAGTCCACCCCATGAGTTTGGGTGTACCCTTTGGCCACAAGTCTGGCCTTGTGCCTTCTATAGTCCCATCGACTGATTTGGTGGTAAAAACCCATTTACACCCGATGCCTCTTTTCACCCTTAGGTAGAGACACAAGATTCCGAGTGTTTTGTTCTTTTCCAAAGCCTGTATTTTTCTTCTTTCATGGCTTTAGACCATTTTCCATCGAAAATGGCCTCATTCACATTTTTGGTGTACCTTCTTTGTAGAGGTTTGCGAAAACTTCCTGTGATTTTTGAACATTTTTGTAGGACAAGAATGTTCTCATGGGGTGTTTAGTACATTCCTTTTTCTCTTTCTAAGAGCAATAGGCAGGTCATCAAGTGTATCTGACACACTTTGATATTCAGAATCTTCAGATTCATTCTTCTCACATGATGAGTCAGAATTTGTACTCTGTTTTTCAGAATCATCATGTGTATGAGAGTCATTGGAGCTATGAGTCTCAGAATCATCACTTTCTCGAGAGTCATTAGTTTCAATTTCAGTTGTATAGCTCTTTATTCCATGAGGAGAAGTATTTGGTGCCACTTTAGGTGTCTTTTTCTTTCTGGTGTAGACAATAGGAGTTTTTTCTTTGATTCTTATATCCCCTGTGTCCTCAGATGGTAGAGAACCAACAGGAGACTTAGGAATATTCTCCTCATTTACAGTGGGGATACACTTATAATCTTGAAAGAAGTCAAGGTAAGATCCAGGGTAGGAGTTATTCATCTCCCCCTTATTAGTAAAATAAGATACCTCTTCATGAAAAGACACATCCCTAGAGATGATGTATTTTCTGGTAGGAGGATGGTAGCATTTATACCCCTTTTGAGTATTAGAGTATCCAACAAACACACACCTTAAGGCCCTAGGATCCAATTTTCCTCTGTTATGAGCATGTATATGTACAAATGCCTCACAACCAAAGGTTTTTGGTCCTAGTCCTTCAGATTGAGACATACAAGGATAGATGCTACTAAGGCATCCAACATGTGTTCTGTTATCCAAGACTTTTGTAGGCAGTCTGTTGATGAGGTGGGTTGCTGTCAACACAGCCTCTCCCCAATAGTTCTTGGGGACCATCATTTGAAACATAAGTGCCCTAGACACCTCCATTAGGTGTCTGTTCTTTCTCTCTGCCAACCCATTCTGTTGAGGGGTATATACACATGAAGATTCATGTATTATACCCTTCTCATCCAGAAAAGGATTCAGCAGTTGATTAAAGTATTCTCTCGCATTATCAGTCCTTAGCCTTTTGATTTTTGTATCAAATTGTGTTAGGACTTGATGATAAAACTTGGGAAATATCTCTAGAATATCAGATTTCTGCTTCATGAGATAAGTCCATGTAGTTCTAGTAAAGTCATCAATGAAAGTAACAAACCAAATTGAACCATTTATATTAGATACAGGGGAAGGCCCCCAAATATCACTATGAATCACAACAAAAGGTTCAGTACATCTGATTCCTTGACTAGGATAAGAGGCTCTTTTGTGTTTGGCCATCTCACACACATTACAATGCATCCTATCTACATTACAGCTGTTAAACAAAGTAGGAAACATATGTTTAATTACAGAAAAAGGAGGATGACCCAATCTATAATGATATAACCATAGTTTGTCAAGATTAGCTTGTGACAAAAAACTAGCAGCTTGTCCTTTTTCTTTATTGGCTTCCTGACCTTCCCAAAAATATTACCCTGCTTTAGCTTTAGCAACCCCAATCCTCTCCTTCTTTACAGGATCCTGTATCAAGCAGTTATTAGAGGAGAAGGCAACTAAACAATTCAAGTCTTTGGTTAACTTCTGGATGGAGATCAGATTAGTAGACAAGTTAGGGATATGTAACACATCCCTTAGAATGAGTTTATCACACAGAACATAGTCTCCTATCCCAATACTTGGATAGAGATCCATCTGCAACAGAGATGGTTCTGTGTTTATCACAGGCTTTGTAAGACATCAGTTTTTCACTAGAGTTGACCATATGGTCTGTAGCACCAGAATCAAGTACCCATTCTATTGAACCTTCGTGATTGCTTTATGTAAACTAGTCATACACTGAAAAGCTAAGGAGGTTGATGAACTCTCAAGTGAGTCAATAAACTTCCTCGCTCAATTTACGAAGGTCCAAGGTTAGCTTTTGATTACAGTTAATGACTTCTGGATATTCTCATTGGTGTTTAGCTGATTTTCATTGCCATTCACATTGTTAGCAGCTTTCTTGTTGAGGTTATCACTCCCTGGTTTCCCATGGAGTTTCCAACAATTCTCTCTAGTATGTCTACTCTTTTTACAGAAAGAGCAGAATAGAGAATCTCTGTCCCCAGTTTTGTTGCTGTTCTTTTGATAATTGTTCCCACTCCTTTGAAAGGAGGGGTTCTTATCAGTGGTATTTTTGTTGCCCTGTGTTATCAAAGCAGAACTTTCAACAGGAGGTGTGTCAATCATGACACCTCTCCTACTTTCTTCTGCTCTAATAAGAGCTATTGTTGCATTTAAACTAGGGAGATCTCCCTTTCCAAGAATCTGAACTCTAACAGAGTCATATTCAATGTTAAGACCAGCCAAAAAAGCATAGATCCTATCCTTTTCAAATATCCTTTTCAGGATTTCAGCATCCTCACTGTTGTTCATCTTGATGCATTGGTAGTGGTCTAATTCTTGCCACAGACCTTGCATCAGGCCTGAATATTCAGTGATGGATCTGCTGCCCTGCTTTGTATTTGAAATTTTAGTCTTTACCTCATAGATTTGAGCTGCATCATTGACCTTTGAGTAGGTCTCCTTCACATGATCCCAGATTTCCTTTGCATTGGCCATGAACATGCATGTATCACTGATTTCAGGGATCATGGAGTTCCATAACCAGGACATCACCATGGAGTCTTGCTCATCCCATACAACAAACTTAGGGTCTTCTTGTCGGTCCCTCGTCCCATTAAGGTGATCGAGCTTGCTCCTTCCTTTCGTAAAAGTCCGGACAAACCGAGACCATTTCAAGTAATTTTTCCCATTGAGTTTGAGAGCGGTGGATGTTTTGAAGATCACCATTATTGGTGGAAAGATGATCAGAAAGAGGAGTCAGCTGCAGTGAGCATTACTTGTAGCATTGATTCAAAGAACCATGAGGATTTTAAAACTTTCTTAAAAAATTCCCAGAATTTTGAATTTTTGAGCCAAAAGCTCCGATACTCACGTAAGAGCGGAAGATAGAAAAGAGAAGATAGAAATAACTTGTAGTTTATTTCATTAATAAGAAGCTTAAGAAATTACAAGAGGGGCTGTGTTGTTTATATATAGACAACACAAAGACACGTAAAAGCAAACAAGAAAAAGCTAGTTTGTTTGACTTTATCTCAACTACTAGTTGAGATAAAAAGTCAATACTTAGGACCAGAAATTGGACAAAAATAAAGCTAATTACAAGCATAAATAAAACAGGGAAAAGACATAGGAAAGTGTTAGAAAAGTATTAGAATAAATCAACAATTCATGATGATAAATTCTAACAGCTTGCTAACTTCTCTTGTTTTCTTTTTTTGTCTAGAAGATAAACTTCTGTTATTGCTGGTTTTCAGTACCATGTTTAAAGTTTTAGAATTTTATTTTTGGTTGTAGCCCTATATCTCTGAAATACACAGAGAGCCGTAGGACAGATTGATTTCTTCTTTATTCCATGAAATTGCGGTTCTTTATCAGATTATTGACATAAATTGAGAAAAATCCTGTATCTGGTCTGTAGTGAATGTTTTCTGCTTGTTCCCCTCTTCCTCCTTTTCTCTTTGACTGGATTGAGCTTTCTGATTGGTGTTGTAACGTCTATTGCATCTGTTTCTGGCCCAGATTCTTAAAGCACCTGATGAGGAAGAACTGACTTTGCTTCTTGGGTTATTTAGGTAATTATCTTTTCTTCCCTTTGATTATTGAAAGTGAGATAGAATATGGAGAGCTAAATCTCTTGTTTGCATCATCTTTACAATACTTTTCCTGGGGTTTTAATGGTATTCATTGCAACTATACGCACATAGCTCGTTTAGTATTACCGAGAAGACGTGTTTTGAATCCTAAACCTATTCCTACACAAGTAGGAGTTTCTGTGTTACTGAATGAACACTAATTCCTATGCACAAGTAGTTGTTTCTGTGTTACTGAATGAACACTAATTCCTAATGTTGCATTGCCTTGGAGATTGTGAATTTATTTTTGAGGTTTACTATATTGTTGTGGGAGTGACTAGATCAAAGATTTCACTAGTTTTACTCGTTTAGAATTTGTCTCATCGGTGGGGAAGATGTTCATGCTGCTACAGTCCAGAGCATAAAAGAATTGGCAAAAGTTTTCTCCAGCTATGAAGATGAACTACTAGTAAGGACATGAAGCAAATTTCTGATTACAGTGTCTATGCTATTCAAGAATATCACATGCAAGATTTCTAGAACATATTAACTAATTTATATTTTCTTCTCTACCCATTATTTCTTAACCTAGGCAAAAAAAGAAGAGCTGCTTCAATGTGTACAAGATGCAATCGCTGGACTGAAAGTAAATGCTGACATGTTAAGGTTACGTTTGATTATCCTTCCTTTGAAAGGATGAATGTAATGAATCAGCTTCATAACTCGACAGATGAGTTTTGTTTTGATGGATAATTTCTGAATACTCTTGTTACTCTTATATTTTTCTAGGGATAGCTTATGAACGGGTTTATGTAAACATGTGCGCATATGTATATGCTACATTTATGTGTGCATATATTGATATTTATGTCTTTATATATGCATAAATATGCATTAGGTGTATATGAAAATAATGAAGAATAATGCATGTGTGCACATGCCTTCATTCCTTTATTGTTTCTATAGTGCATGCATTTTAACCTAGAAATATTGTATGCATTGATATTCATGAAACCTCCTGCTTGTTATATGAAAGTAATTATCTTTTTTTGAGGGAATACAAAAGCAATTTTTGACTGTTGATTTGAAGGCTTTTTATTTAGGCCAGGAGTCCGCATTTCCTGAAACAGTTCTCTTAAAAAAAACTAAGATAAATGATGCAAAGTAAGTGTTAACTATGCTAGACAATAGCAAGTTATAGTAGTAAAGGTTAATAGATCAACATATGTTCCAGAAAAGTCCATATCATGCTTATGTGTTGCGTGAGACAGGTTTTGTCTCACACCAATATTTCGCAAACTTAGCCCCCCTGCTTCTCCTTGTTCAGTCTATATAAATTTTGTTGAACAAATATCTATGTTTAGCCTCATTTATGTATTCTTGCCGGTTTCCTGACTTCCTAGTCATCTGTGTTTATGACTGTAACCCTGATGTTAATGGTATTTATAATTATCTTTTTCTTTCATGTCTTGCTTTCAGAATAGACTCCGAAATTTCCAAAATACGGGAGAGATTGAATGAAATGAACCACCAAATGCACTCAACTGAAGGGGATGAGCTTTCGGAATATAGAACTCTTTCTACAACAAAGGTGTGGTGGACTCCGCGATCGAGCTCCTTGTTGCTAAGTAATTTTTTTGTTCCGATCTTGAGATTTCTAGATGCTGGAACCACCAAACATGATGGATGTTTGATCATTGATATGAACTAAACTGGTCTCATAGACAGGACCACGTTAAAATGGAGGTGGTAGCATACACCTTAGCTATCTGTAAATCTCACAAATTAGTTCAATTAGTCGCACTTCTTAAATTTGAAGAGCATTCTTAGTTCAACCATAAAAGTTATCGCCCTTTGACTTGTACCGAAGGATTAGAGCCACATAAATAGTTTTTTTAGGAAATATAACGTAATGCATTCACATTATGCGCATTTTTGTCCAACCCTTTATGAACTATACGCATGGAGGACGATTTAGTATTTTGGTGTATTGTACTGTCAACTGTTCCTCAGCTTCTCACATCACTTAACTAGGATTTTCTTGTCAAGTATAGATTAAACCAAAAGGCTCTTCTTTCTGCAGGGTCTGGAAGTTGCACTTGAAGAGATACGACTTTGTTCAAGATTAGAAGCACTTCTACAACAGAAGAAAAACTTGAAACTTAGCGAATCTCCAAAAAATCATGCCAAGAAGGTAGTAATTTCTGTGGTGATATTTTTTTACAGAATTTCAATACACATTTTTTGGGTAGCAAGGATGTGTTGAAGCACGCATGAAGGTTTCATCAGTTTGAAAACGGAAGAGTAATTATGAATGGGTTCCTGCTCTGCTTAGTGTTTGATCATATCAGACTTGCTTCAATCTTAACATTGAAAATAACCAGATTTGGAACTGAGGAATTAGGTGGTAAGGGGTGCCAACATGAATATGCCGATTAAGGGGTGATTTTGATCCAGAGATGCTGTATTATTTGCCTTAGCCATTTTTAGTCTCAAAGTACTGTCCATATAGTTGTGATTTCCTTGGCCTTACTAAGCTACTTCTCTGGTGTGCACCTTGTTTCTCATCCTGTGTGGTGTTTGATTTCTGTGATTTTATTAAAGGATTGCAGAATTTTAGTAGTTGATATTGATATCACCTTTCTGAGTAAACTTATTTGTAAAACTTGTTTGCAGCAGTACCAGACTGGTTTAGAGCACTTTTTTTTTTTACTGCTGATTTATCTTAGAAGTTGCAATTTAAACTTATCATCTCTAGTATGCAGGTTGACAAATTAAAGGTTTTATTAGAATCGCTGGCTAACTCTGCCTCAAAGGCTGAAAAGAGAATTTCAGACAACAGGTTTGATAAGACTTTGCCCTGTTTATTTCATCCATGCCTGTTATATGTATTCCTAATACATATAGTCAAAAAGTTTTGCGAAGGCTTCGATTGGGAATTACGAATAATAGTAGTTTTTATTTTTATTTTTTATGTAGTAATCCAAATTAGCTCCAGACTTCTTCACTTTGGTTTAGATGATAATGAAATGGTGTTCTTGCAAGATATGTTGCTGAGATTAGTTGGCAAAACATGTAGTCCGAGGAGCACCTTACCAGGGAATCCTTTAATTTAGTCATGAATCGATCCTGTGAATCCATAATGCTTTCTTGAACTATGGATTTTGTAGGCAGACCATGCAACACATTAAATTTTTTTCTTTTGTGGATTAATCCATTGAGCACCCCCGCACCAACCAAATTCTCATCCGTGGACAACTACTTGGAGTATTCATTAACCAGCTAAAGGAAGTCTTGTCGGGAGGAGTTGCCTAATCAACACTGTGTGAAAATTCCCACTTGAGCTCTGAAGGAAAGCTTTTATTAGTCTTTCCACTTTCTGCTCACTTTCTTTGGCAGAAGGAAGGTACTGGCCCAATAATGTTAGATGCTAAGTAGAACAAACGGTTTCAATTGGCTCCCGTAGGACAATCTAGAAATGCCCACACTAACTAAATTTGTAAATTAGAAACGCACTATCCTAAATTGTGAGTCTAGTTAAAACCACTTGAACACCTAGGTATTTTACTAGGTAGAGCCCTTGTAGAATTTCACACTTGAGATGAAACTGGAAGTCGCTAAGGAGAATTCTACACCCAAACAGCTCGGTAAATCCCTCCATCACCAGAATGGAAATGTATGATAGAGTTGATCACTTTGCTCGCATTAGTTTATGCACAGAACAGTCAAAATTTGCTGACCATATGTTGTGATTGTTGTAGGGAATTTTCTGTCATTCTTACTTTTTTTCTGCTGGTTGACAGATGTCAAAAAGAAGAAGCTCTTAAGTTTCGTGTATCTAAAACCAGTGAAATCAGCCAACTTGAAAAGGTAATCACCTTAAAAATGATTCTTATATACCAGTGCATGTTGGATGATATTTTGTGTTGTTTACATGTGTTTTATTCATCGTAGAATTGTCAACCTTGTTTCTTTCTGTGACATTCTTCTTGTGGGCATTTTGACGTCGTACCATTTTAATATTATGCTAACTTTCATTAAGAATGCAATCCTTATTGTTGTAGTTGAAATTTTCATGATGAAGCCAGATTAGTTCCTTTCAAATTTGCCTCTTTAGGATGAAGAGATTTAGCGTGTCCCAGGTTTTGATGTTTCTGTGATTCTGTTCGTATTTTAAACACTTCATTCTTTAGTGTCTACTTTCCGTATGAGCAAGTACTAATGATGAAACGAGCGACATGCAGTCTTTAAGGATATTGCTTCAAAAGACCACTACTTCCATGGGCTTGCTTTTTTCAAACTTTACTTTCCTTATCCAGTACTTCAGATTACTAGATTTTCTTTTTAGATTATTTTTTTTTGATTTATTTCATTGAAGTCTAATTTCCAGGAAATTACAGCCGAAGTTGAGGATCTTAAAAGGCGAAAAGATGCACTTGAAGCGGAGTTGAAAATGGTACTTTTGACTCTTCTAGTAATGTTATCTGCGGGAAGACTTTCATAGTTTTTGTCTTTATTGTTTTCGACATTCATTTTCCACCGATATCACATTTTCAACACTAATTGCCTCTATCTTGATTTATAATAAGAAACTGCAATTTGTTTTGGAATCCTTGGCTTATTTGATATTCCCGAAGGTAGAATGATTTTTTATGAAGTTCTTCATATACGGAAAGAAGGTTTGTGAAGTTCAAATGTAAAGCATCGCCTTGAAATATCTTGGATTCAGTGGTAAAATATGAGAATACCTAAAACATTGTTCATGCACCCACTACACATGGACCTTTTTTGTAAATTCATTTTGGTTCTAGATACTTTTCTCCATGAAATGTAATGGAAAACTGCTACCTTTGTCACAATCATGATTGCTTCCATGTATCACAACTACACGCACTCATTTGATTTCGATAAGTACTTGCACAAAGTGGAAAGAAGAATGGGAAAAATGGAATCTGTAAAATAGTGTTATTTTTGGAACCTGCATAAGCAACGAAAAATGGTTTTTATAATTTCTGAAGGCTGCCTCAAATAGCAAACGACATGGCTTTTCCATTTTGTTTGTACCTGAACTAATTTATCACAATCATTTACTAGTCCCCACAAGTTGCTTTTTATGCGAATGAGCATCTCTTTAGGTAAATATCTCCCTAACTTCTGCATGTGCACGGCTTCGCAATGCCCAAGAAGAAAGAGAGCAGTTTGATGATGCAAGCATTAAGATTCTTCAGCACTTTAAAGTAAAGGTCAGAATCATTTTTCGATTTCACTGTGTTATTAGCTTTACATTTTAGAGAATGGCTTTTAGTAATTCGATCCCGTGCTATTATCAGTATAAACTTAAGTTGGCTGATGAATATTCCTTTACTAATTCAAAGTTCTTTATGACAAAAATCTAGGAGGATGAGCTGTTAAGATCTATTTCTTCATACAGAACAGAGTCAGATGTTTGCAATGCTTTCATTAATTTTCTGGAGAGCACCTGGGTTTCCCAGTCTGCATATGCTGAACAAAAAGACAAACAAGTCAAGTATGAAGCTCTTTTATTTTCCAATTGCAAGAAGCACACACCATTCTTTTGTATCAGAAATATTTCGGCATGCATTTTCTATTTGTTCTCTATGCCAAACTCTAAATTTTCCTTTTATCCTCTAAGATTTTGTTCTTGACTTGTTTCTATTTGCTATGTCTGGTCCAAGTGAAGAACTGGAGAGATATGAAGTTTATTTGGTGAACATGGCCATTAGTCTATTATCTTCTTACAAGGTACACTTACTGGATTTGCTTTATGTTGGAGAATGGCAGGGTGTTAGAATGCACTTATGTTTCTCTTACTTCGAGGTTTCACTCTTTTATTAGGATGATCTGGGGCCTCTAATCTCATCATTTGCACAACTTTCAGAGAAGTTGAGAAGGTACTGTATTCAGTCAGTAGCTTCAAATTCTTTTCAAGAAGATGTATACTTGTCTTAAAACGGTAATCTTCCAGTTCTGGGACAACAATAAATGATGAGAAAAAGGATGATGCCACCACTCCAAAGGAAAACCTTGAAATGGAATACCAGAAAGCAGAGTCCAAGGTATATATATATATATATACATCCAGATTTTCAGTTGCTTACATTACATACTCTTTCACATATAGAATTCGACCAGTAGATACCTAACAGCAGTCCTTGCATGTTGTGCAGCTCTCGAGCATATTTAACATTTCAGAGAACCTGAGGAGACAGTTTCAGTCTCAAGCTGATGGGAATTTCAAGTAATGTTGTGCTAATTTTAGGGTAGTCTTGTCATTTTATATGAATTTAAAGCCGTCAAAAGAATAATTTTGGGTCATATGCAAATGCAGCAGAACAAAAGAAGACGAAAGAGTGAAAGAACTGTTTGAAGCTGTTGAGAAATTCAAGCATGAGTTTGATTCAATAGAAAGGCCATCTCTGAATGTAGAGACTCCCTTATTAAGCACAGTATCTTCATCAAAGGTAAGGTTCTTAGCATGTAAAATGGAAAAGGCCCCGGTTATTATATAAATTGATATGTATCTATATTCTTGTGGCCAAAACAGGAGGAAACATCTGAAGAAGGGACACGAAGAAGATGGTTTGCAGGGAAAGACAGTCGTAGCAGAAGTCAACGTTCCCTTCTTGAAGAGACGTCTGAGATATTATCAGACTATGAAGTGGAATATTCCGACAAGGGTTTGAATAAGAAGAAAATATCGTTTGATCCAAAGTTGCAACTGTCTAATCTACAACTAGAGTTAGAACTTGAGAATAGCGGAAAAGACCATCATGCAGAAGAACTTCATGATTGGGAATTCGATCACATTGCTTGAGAGTATTATATGATTGCGGGAAAAAAAAAAAAAAAAAAACAGTTTTGCTCGGGCTAACACGTGTCCGTCGTTGAAAGATGTTTTATAAAATCATTTGAGGTTGATGAAAGATTGCAATTCTTGAGTAAAGTGTGTAATGTTGTAGTGTAGGCTCTAAAAATGCAGAAAGTTTCAACTAATTGAGTAAATGGTATATATTCTGCTCTGTACTTCAATGCTATTTCCATTAATTACAACAAAAAGGTACATTTAGCATTGTATAAGATATGCAGTAATTCAATATTGTTTACTGGGTTACCTGATTAACATCTTCACTCATTCCGTAGGACAGGAGAGTGAAGGCCCTTTCGGTTAGGGTTTAACCGTTTAAGAAAAGGAAAAAAGGCTCCACAAAGTAAGTCTACAGCCAATGAGGAAATGCCAAAAACTTTTTTCACACAAGAAGCTATAAACAATATTGATTCCAATGTCCATGTGCTATTATTGGTCCCTGAATGAACTCCAATTTCCTCTACACTATATGTAAAGGCAATGGAAGAGTCCCTGTCTTAGTCAGTGGCGGACCTACATACAGCCAAGTTTGTGTGTAGCAGAGAAAAAATAATTATGTGTAGTGGGTTCATGCTATAAATATTTATAAAGGTTTATCTGTTGTAAACAAAAAAAGCTTATACCGAAAAGGTTTATGCAGATATATGATGTGGCACAGTCATAAACCTTTTAAAATTATGATCGGAGATGCTCTAAATCAGTGGTGTATGATATAATCATTGTGATGTAAATACATGTTCAAGTTTTATCATAACTAATTTCATTGCAGAATCAGATGTAACGAATAAACGTGGACTTTGTAATGAAACAGACAGTAGTATATTTTGGCCACTGTAAAATAGTAAAACAGTAAAATAGTAAAAAGTTGAAGCATTTGGCCACTGTAATCTATTGAATAAATTTGGTTTATTACAGTAAAAAACATAATAAAATGTTAAAAGCATTTCTCTGGCTCACAGCCATGCCAGTGAGAGTGAAAGAAAAGTGAGTATCTTTCTTGCTGCTCTTTCTTTTTCTCTCTGTCTGCCACAACTCAGAAAGAAATATCTAGAAGAAAAGAATATATATATATATTTTTTTGTTTGATCTGTTTCAAGATTATATTTTAAAAGAAAGAAATAAACATCTGTCCTTCGTTTCTGTTTCTAGTTTCTACTCAATAATTAAGGCTAAAAAGATAAGATAATCTCAGTTGCAGCAGCATTATGAATGAATATTGAATGAAGAAGCCGCCATTAATGTCCATCAGTTCCATCTTTTGAGTTTAATTAATGGGGAACGTATGCTGCTGTTTCTCTAACAATCACAATAACAACATTATTAAGCCTCCTCTTCCTCGTCCTCCTCCTCCAGCACCACAACCAGCAGATGCTCAAGGAGGTTCATCGAACACTTTAAGCGTCAATATGGGATTACGTTTGCCGTACACCGGAGTAGACGCCGGCTTGAGAGCTCTTGCTGGCAAAGCTGAAGGCTTTGGCCGTGCTGCTATTGGTGGTCTTCACGGCCCTCTTTACCATGTCACCACCCTTAATGGTATTCCTAATTCTTTCCTTTTTGTCCTTTTACCTCTGTTTTTTGGATTCTTCATTTATTTTCAGTCGCCAGGAGCAGGGGTTAACTACTTCATCTTAGTGTTCATGCTTTTCTTTGTTTTGATTTGATTTGATTTGATGAAGAAATCTGCCTGTGGCCTCATATTCAACTGAATGATTAGTGCTTATTTGATTTAGTTTCCAAGCAATGAATTGGAATTAGTACCCCCCCCCCCCCCCCATTGTGAAAGTGGAAGAGAAAAGTACATAGATATGTAGATATAAGGTCACCTTAGAAACTTTGGTTAACCGGCCAAAGTAGGATGGTGAGCTTAGTGTTACCGGATTTGTTATGACTCAAGTACGAGTTCTGTGGCGTTACACGGAATCTGACGGTTTTCTCCTTATGAAATGTAGATGATGGGCCGGGATCCCTTCGTGATGGTTGTCGTAAGCAAGGACCTCTATGGATTGTATTTCAACTTTCAGGCACTATTGAGCTTAGATCGCATCTAAAGGTCTCGTCTTTCAAAACTATTGATGGTCGTGGCCAACACATTAAAATCAAGGGAAAAGGGTTTAGATTGCAAGAATGCCAACATGTGATTATTTGTAATCTAGAATTCGAAGGGGGGCGAGGTGCGGATGTGGATGCAATTCAAATTAAACCCGAGTCTAAGCACGTATGGATAGACCGTTGTAGCCTTTCTGACTTTGATGATGGCCTGATTGACATTACCAGACAGAGCACAGATATTACCATCTCAAGGTCAGGACTATTCTTCCAGCATGGCCTATTGAGTACCGTTTCACCATATCCTCAAATACGTACATTGTTTTAATGGCTGCGTGCAGGTGTCACTTCTCGAATCATAACAAGACGATACTCATTGGGTCAGACCCTTCTCATACTGATGACAGAAGTATACGGGTGACCATTCACCATTGTTTTTTCGATGGAACTAAACAACGGCATCCTCGTGTTAGATATGGAAAAGTGCATTTATACAATAACTACACCAGAAACTGGGGAATTTATGCTGTTTGTGCCAGTGTAGAATCACAGGTTTTCATTACATCCTTGCGTTTATGTGTGGATTCTATATCAATACATGTGTGTGTGACTGATTATGGTTTCCCCTGGGCTTATTTTGGTTTTGTTCAGATATATTCTCAATGCAATATATATGAAGGAGGAGAGAAAAAGGTGGCTTTCAAATACCTAGTGGAGAAGGTAAACTACATCTTCCACAATGCTTTTTAGGCGTATATAATCACAGGTGACATAGTGCAATGGGTATGTGCTTGATCCAAATTGGTTCATTCGGCTCTTGAATTTGCGAGGTAGGAAAGACAGAAGGAGATGACAGTACATCATCTTAGCTTCCAAGTTCCCATTCTCTATTATAACATACCAACTTCTAGCAAAAACATAGGGAAGCCTGTTTAATTATGCTTGTAATCTGATTTGGTTTGTACACAAACACCGATATATTTTAATTATGCTTCTTATGACATTTGTGTTCCATGAAGTTGAATGGCTATTAATTAATAATCAAACATTGTAAAGAGAGCTCACATGTAGCATGATTTGGGTGATGATTTTGCAGGCAGGTGATAGCAAGAAGGAAAGTTGTGGGTTCATCAAATCTGAAGGGGACTTATTTGTTAGTGAAACCAAGTCAGGATTAACAGTGGAAGCGGGCGACAGCGAGAAAAACATGTTTAATCCAAGTGATTACTATCCTTCATGGACAGTTGAAGTTGCTAATGATGCACTTAAACATTTCATCCAGCACAATACAGGATGGCAGAGTATCCCATTACCAACTGAAGAACAAAAAGAATGTCTGAGGCCGTACAGTGGAGTAGACGCGAGCTTGAGAGCTCTTGCTGGAAAAGCTGAAGGCTTTGGCCGTGCTGCTATTGGTGGTCTTCACGGCCCTCTTTACCACGTTACCACGCTTAATGGTATTCCTAATTCCCCCCTTTCTGTCCCTTTACCTCTGTTTTATGGGGCTGTTCGTATATTTTCAGTCGTCAGGGTCTTAATGTTCATGAATTTCTTTGCTTTAATGAAGAAAACTGTCCTTGGCCTTATAGTCCACTGAATGATTTGTGCAAAAGGATGATGATCTTAGTAGTTACTGTATTTGTTGTTGAAACACAGACGAGAAACTTGCAGTTTAAGAAAGATAAAACATATGCAATCTAACAAAAATAAGGCGGAAATTGATAAAACACAGAAACAAAGAGAACACGGTGATTTAACGTGGTATCCGGCGTTGTGCCGACTAATCCACGGGCAGAAAAAGAGATATTTTATTATGCACCAAAGTTACAGGAATTTCCACTCTTGAAAAACACACACAGCATTGATTACAACGGATGGTATTTATAGACACAAATTCCTAAACCCTAGCTGCATAGGATCTCTGTCGGATTGTCATAAATGCCCCAGATGTGGATCCCAGCTCAAACTGACTCCACCAGATAAAAACTCACTTTTCCCCTTGTAATCAACCGACCCAGACGTAGAACTCAACAAACTCAGTTTCCACCAAAACTCAGTTTCTACCAAAACTCAGTTTTCTATGTTTTCTCCAAAACTCAATTTCACTTCACAAAACTGACTTTCAGATTAGTTCCATCAGTTTTAGAGATCAAGTCACAAAACCGACATTTGTTATGAGTTAAGTAGCAGGTTTTGGGGGGTTACACAGAATCTGACAATTTCTCTGTATGAAATGTAGATGATGGGCCGGGATCGCTTCGTGATGGTTGTCGTAAGCAAGGACCTCTATGGATTGTATTCCAACTTTCAGGCACTATTGAGCTTAGATCTCATCTAAAGGTCTCGTCTTTTAAAACTATTGATGGTCGTGGCCAACACATTAAAATCAAGGGAAAAGGATTTAGATTGCAAGAATGCCAGCATGTGATTATCTGCAACCTAGAATTCGAAGGAGGGCGAGGTGCTGATGTGGATGCAATTCAAATTAAACCCGAGTCTAAGCACATTTGGATAGATCGTTGTAGCCTTTCTGACTTTGATGATGGCTTGATCGACATTACAAGAAAGAGCACAGACGTTACTGTCTCAAGGTCAGGGCTATTCTTCCTTTATTGAGTTCTGTTTCACCATATCCGTAAATACGTACACTATTAAAAAGGTTGCATGCAGGTGTCGCTTCTCAAATCATAGCAAGACGATACTCATTGGGGGAGACCCTTCTCATACCGACGACAGAAGTATACGGGTAACCATTCACCATTGTTTTTTTGATGGAACTATACAGCGGCATCCTCGTGTCAGATATGGAAAAGTGCATTTATACAATAACTACACCAGAAACTGGGGAATTTATGCTGTCTGTGCCAGTGTAGAATCACAGGTTCTCATAAAATCCTCGCATTTATGCGTAGATTCTAATATCAATACTTGTGTGTGTGTGTGTGTAAACTGATTACGATTTTTTCTGGGCTTATTTTGATTTTACTCAGATATATTCGCAATGCAATATCTACGAAGGGGGCGAGAAAAAGGTGGCTTTCAAATACCTAGTGGAGAAGGTAAACTATATATAATGGGATTGTGTTTGACAATACATATATGTTGAGTGAGGTGTGTAGCAGGTTTATTATGATAACGAACTTTACAATGCTCAATCTCGAAGTTTTCTTTTATACTGTTATATATATATATATATATATATATATATATATATGGGGAGTGGTTTAAAAGGGCAAAAAAGAGGGGGGAAATGGGAATCAGGACAGTGGAAATATAAATTGGGTGATAAGGACAAATCCACTGTTCATAACCCCAAATCCACTGTTTGCTGCAGTGGAACTGATACCAAATCTAATGTTTCACTATCATAGTTGAATAAGGATATGTCCTTTTTATCCAGAAAAATATTTCACTGCTCTCTTTGCATATTTTTATGTTCAAATTGTCATTTTTGACAATAAACCCCATATATATATATATATAGACAGAGTGCACGTGCGTGCTCCCCTGTAGCGTGTGTTATTTGGGTGATGGCATAATTGGCATTTGCAGGCAGGGGACAGCAAGAAGGAAAGTTGTGGGTGCATAAAATCTGAAGGGGACTTATTTGTTAGTGAAACCAAGTCCGGATTAACGGTGGAAGCAGGGGACAGAGAGAAAGAGATGTTTAATCCAAGTGATTATTACCCTTCATGGACAGTTGAAGCTGCTAATGATGGACTTAAACATTTCATCCAGCACAATACAGGTTGGCAGAGTATCCCATTACCAACTGAAGAACAACAACAAGAAGAATGTCACTAGTTCTAGTTTGTGATTATATATGTATATAGGAAAAAAATAATGTTACAATCTCTCCTGTTCTACATTTACTCCACGTGATGTATAATATACGCATAACAATAACATAAGCTTTTGCCATGCGCATTGTAATTCTTTGTTGAATGAAGTAGAGAACAAGAAAGAGAAGTCAAATGAAGGAGTATTTAGTGAAAAGGTGAGTGTTTTTACACTTTACATTACAATCATCTGCTATCATTTTTTTTTTAGGGGGAATGAGGAAGAATGACATAAATATTTCATCAATTGAATAAAAGGACAGTTTTTTGAAACTTTTTGCGTAAAGAACAAAACTATTTATTCATCATCAAAATTCCTTGTGTTCGAATTCACTATTTAAATTCACCAAATAAAATTAACATTCGAATTCACTAAATTTTCAAAATTCATTGTCGAAATTCATTGATTTTCGGATTCATCATCAAATTCATTTGTCGAAATTCACCGATTTCGGGATTATTTTAGAGATTCACCGATTTTAGGGATTCATTGTTTGTCATACCATTATAAAAATTATGCAGATTGTCATTCTCTTATAAAAAATATGTAGTTGTCTCATTCTTAAAAATATTAGGATTGTGTCCTTATCCCTAATTTTCCATTTTTTTTATAAAGCAATACATACATAAATCTAACAGAAGTAAGGGAGAGAGACAACAAATAAATAACTGTTTTAAGGATTTTTATTCACAAATTTCCATGATCATCATTGTTTGTGGATTCATTATAGCTGAAAAGAGGGCATGTTCATTTATTATTTTCTGCAGTTTAGTATCATATGACCGCATAGCGCAGTGGATTAGCGCGTCTGACTTCGGATCAGAAGGTCGTGGGTTCGACTCCCACTGTGGTCGTTTTATGCTTTTTTCGCCCGCCCAGTTATCACACACAAAAAAATGAAAAAAGATCCGACTTGCCGGATTCGAACCAGCGACCTAAGGATATCTGGCGTTCACCACTACAGTCCTCCGCTCTGCCAACTGAGCTAAAGTCGGATGTTGAAATTACTTCGTTTTAATTATTAATATATTCATTATATTTTACTTCTTTTTTTCCAGATGCAAAAGATCATCACCTTTCCATAAGGTTAGAAGATGGTAATAATCAGTAGTAGCTTGGTGGCTTATGCTAAGTAGCTCGTTTGTTGGCTCAGATAAGCTTTTATTTATACTATATTTTTTTAATAATAGTATGATGTATTAGCTTAATGCCAAGCAAATCTTTTCTAAGATTCTCTCTGTCTAAAACTTATGACTGTAGCACAAGTTTGTTGGGACATTCTACTATATTTAAAGATGATGTTAACATTACTTTTGCTCAATATGAATGCTTTACAGTACAAGAAATGGTTTAGTACGTAGAAGGTGCCGGTTTCATGGCTGGCACTAGCAGTTGGATATATAAAAGAATGGTGGAGTCTGTTCATGTTTCCCCCCAAAAGCTTAAACATGAAGGAAACGTAGCCTTGCATCTGTTGTCCTTGCAATACATGCATCAGCTCAAGATTATTAACCTTCACTACAATAATAACGAGCAGCTTCTTGTTGATTATCTCTTCTGATCGCTTTGCGTTTGCTGGAAACAGGGGGGCATCTGATTTTTCCAAGTCAAGCAAGCAGATATAGTCCATTGGAGGAAAAATCAGGTAACTTTACATCAATAGATGACATGTCCTAGTAAAATTATCAAGAACTGATAAACCATTGTTAGGGATTACAAATATTAACCCCATTTGAACATCCAAGGCCATTAGCATATGCTACATACACATAACAGGTCCTTACTTTTTAAAGTAACAACAGTTCTATTTAATGGCTGAAAACTTTGTGCTAGCTATCTGAAAACTTCACAGGTTTGGAGACTGGTTCAATTCATGTCACCTGTAAATACATGCTCGTGCACACGAAAAAACCAGCATTAACAACAAAAAGATAAACACTGCACACAATATTTATGTTAGACATTAAAGCATCATGTAAAGTTTTACATATAGGTAACCATCGATGAGACCCCGAGAAGTTAGATATATGATTAGAATGTGATGCAAAAACTCCCATTTCTTTTTTAAAAGAGAGACCATCTTTCTACTGTCTGAAGACAAGTCTCTGAAACAGATTAGTTAGAACAAGATAAACGATTTGAGCTTGTATTCATTTCAACCATCAGAATATCATTCAATGGCAATAACAACAACCATTATAACTCCAGCACCATCAAATCAGACAAAAATATGAAGGATGCCCTTTTCTTTATCTTTCTCAAAAAGTAATTAGTTTGAAACCACAAATGCCAATGGCTAGTCAATTAACAACTATTCTCATTGCTTAAACAAAAAAGGCTGCTTTTATGTAAAAAAAATTAGCATGTAATAGTATCATGGATAAATGCTGAAATCCTCTAGCACAAAAGCTACAGAAGCTTCCCTCCAATTCCAAAGGCTAAGTCTTTGAAGCGTTTTCCATCTCATGGGCAAAAGCTTTGGTGGCAATCATGGTATCCTCAAAGTATCTTGTATAAGGATGCTCGTTAGGCACCAATGACCGATACTTCTCAAAATATTTCTCTGCCTCCTTTTTCTTTCTCAATACTGTAAATATAATCCCTTGACACAGATAAGGCCTAAAATCTTTAGGGTCATCCTGGGCTAATTGCTGATACACAAGAAGTGCATCAGTATACTTGCCTTCCATAACAAAGATCTGAGCTTGCATAAGCTTGAAATCCCTCAAAACAGCATCTTTCTTCTCCTTCTCGCATATCTTCATTGCCTTCTCGATCTTCTTCTGGATTTCCTTCAATGCTTCATCCTTTGAAGCGTCATCTTGTGAGACTGCTACCACAAGGCCATGGTAGGCCTCCACTTTTAAAGGGTGTTTGACTATTATCTCAACGAATCCTCTCGTAGCCAATTCAAGATCACCGGCATAAGCATGTATGTGGGCTTTCATCAAAGGCCACTCCACTTCCTCCGGCTCCAACTCAATCAGTTTGTTAACAATGCCAATGGAATCCTCAGTTTTCCCGTTTCTGACATGGATTTCCATCAAACTCTGGAGTGCTTCAACGTCATTAGGATCAGAAAGCAAGTACTTTTTAAGGGCTTTCTCCTTCTCTTCATCAGAAAGGGTTTCAGTCTCATTCGAGGAGGTAGATTGTACCGTGGAGGAGATGGCAGGGGAAGCGATTGCTGGTTTACAAGAGAAGAAATGCGTTCGGGTTAAAAATAGAGCTGCTGCAGCTACTGCGGTTGCGAAAAAACTTGTTTTAAACAAATGAAAGGACAAATTGGAAGCAAGAAAAAACCTCTCAGCTCCGGCGGAAGGAAGGGGTTCATGAGCTTTGCCGGAGGCGGCTTTGATGGGAGCTTTTGAGTAAAACAATGATTTATTAGGTGGACTGGTAAACGAGATAAAAGAAATGGGTCTGGAGATTATCGGAAGCTGATGATGGACCGCCGGAAATACAGCACAATTACCACCGTGAACCTTAGCAGCAGCTAAAGAATTGAAATTGGCGGTGAAATTCATGGCGGAAGGAAGGGTTTTAGCTATCTGCAGGAAGTAACAGATAAAACTCACTATCCCCTATTTCTCTTCATCTTGATAACAATGGAGGAAGAAACACACGCCGGCTTTGATTAGAACACGAGCCCACAAGAGTTGGGCCGAAGTTATTGTAATTTTTGGGCCGAATCATTTTACTATTTGATTTTGGATCTTTCTATTAGCACTATTTTTTGACACACGATTTTTTATTGCATTCAAAAAATTACTTTGAACATCATATTATTTTTGTGCAAAATAACATCAGTGACTTTAGTTTTCGATACTAACGTCTCTAGCACCGACGTCGTTTTTTTTTCAAATAATATGTTACCGAGGTAAAATAGTGGTCTCAATAAAACTCCTATGGAAAAATATACACGGAGGTACTATTTCTGTTGGAGTTTCTAGCTATATATGAGATTTTGTACATGTAGCGAACAGTCCACTTGTAGCTCGATTCCGAATGGGTTACGGTATGAATTACTGGAAACTAAAAACAGTTTTGAAAACTACTAAGTTAGTAGTTGATTTTAGGCTTTTGAATCTCTCGATTCCGATATTAGGTGAATGAGAAATCAATGCCTAAAGGTAGAGTAAAATATGTGGGAGTGTTAATGAATATTGTGTATTCATTGTCCCACATAGGAGACATGGAATACTTGAACTCACTATTTAAGTAGTAGAGTTTCATGTAGTAGCAAGCGCCAAGGGGCAAGAGAATTTTATGAAGGAGGGAGGACGTAGATGCTTGTTGATTCACACGCGTGCGCCGCCGTTCGTCCAGTTCGGTTCGGGCTCGGGCTTTGGGCTTGGCTTGGCCAAACATTAACTTTTTGGACCAGCTCAGAATTAAATTCTGAATTAAATGCAACAGGAATCGGCTGCATCAGTTTGGCTGCATCTGTTCGGAAATCCAACCGAATATTTCCAACAGTTGCAACTCTTTTGCTTCCAACCGAATTTTCTGAACAGTTGTACCCTTCCTTTTGCTGCGAATTTCAACAGTTGCTTCTGTTAATTGCCCCCTATACTCTGCCTATATATTTGCCTCAATACTGAATGAAAAATACACGAATTCTCCCGAGCATTATACAGAAAATCTGCACTTAATTTTTCAGATCTTATCAGTTCGCCGGTCTTTCCTCATTCAAGTGCAAGAATCCGGAAAGGTAGATTGTTGTATCTTGGGAGACATATGTCATACACCGTGTGCACATAATCGGGGCATTAATGTCTTAAAGACAGAGTTCTTAACTCGCCTCAATCTGAATAAGTTTTCGTTTTACTTATGCTTTCTGTCAATTTCATTTAATTGATATGCATCATTTGGATCATGAATAAAATTGTGTTGTTTGATTCATGTGTTTTGTTCTTTCTGTTTATTCAATTGATTGTTCATCAGAATTCAAAACGAATCGACGTAAATAGTTCCAACAATCTTAAGACATTAATCGTGCTTCCCGTTGTTGTTCGTTTTAATTCTGTTTATGTGTTATATAAACAGAAGAAGTCATACTTTCCTTTTAGGAATTAGAATGTTCAGAATTAATGATTCTTACCGTTTTGGCAATTTGTTAATTTTCTGTTAAAGTGCATATTATTCTGTATATGTTTGAACATATAATTGCATCTGCAATTCTGGAAAAATAACATAGGAAAGGTTGTCTTCAAGGCCAAAATACTTTATAATTACTACGTTTTTCTGAAAACTCGAAGAATAAAAGTTGTTTCTGAGATGATATAGATTACAAATCCGTTTGTATTATTTGTTAAAAGTGTCCGTGAATTTTTAAAACAGCTCTAGAAAAGTTGAAGCAGAAAATTATGCTTTTGAACGAAATGCATAATGTCGGTCTCTCTAACCGGTATTTGAGTATGAAATACATTTAAAATCTGATTAGAATTGTGTTAGAGAAATTATCATTTTTTAATTCGAATTGAACCAAATTAATTTGTTGTGTGGTTTATTTATTTTATTCTTTTTCATTAAGAAGGGATCTTATTAACCACAGGAGAAAACTTACAACCAAGGCCACCACAAGGCAAGGTACCAGAAAAAAATTATACACAACATCCAACAAGATGCTTCCAAAAGAACGGTGCCTGGTAAGTAGAGAGAGAACTTACAGCTATAGTAGAAGTTGTCTTAAAGCGTTGTCAAAGTGCAATGAAAAACTGCATTTGCATTTGTAGCAAGCACTCTTCACATTCAACAGTGCCTGTCCGGATTATGTTCTTGAATAACAGATGGGGAAATTATCAATCTAGCATGCTATCTAACAATTTTAACAAGCAATCTGAGCAGTTAAAACACATGAACTGAAAATTAATCAAATGGGACAAGAAAACTTATAGACTGAGGCGAGTGCAACACTCTGTCCTTAAGACGTTTTTGCCCCGATTATGTGCACATGGTAATGGCAATCGTCTCCCAAAATACAACGATCATACCTTCTTCGGATTGTTGCACTTCAACGAAAGAAGACGCGAACCGATCTTGTTATGTAAATCTCTTCTTGACTCGAAAAAATATGCAAAGTGTATTTCCGGATGCTATGAATAAAATAAGAAGCCGGCCTTTGGAAAAGAATGAATTTCTTATGAAAAAAATTGCAGCCCTCATTTTCACTTGTGTGCTAGGATTTTATAGGAGCAAAATGAAGGTTATTTACTACCAGTTGCGTCCATTATGAATTGTTTCAACTAAACAGGTGCAACCCTTATCTGGTTACAACCTTTCATCGAACCGATACAACTCTTTGTCATATGTTCATTCGGATTTTTCCTCCATTATTAATTTTTAATTCAAATTCTCCGACCATCAAAGAAAGACTCAACATCCACATCCAATTCATGAGATCACACACAAGAGACACCCTTGAATTTACGAGTTGAAGATATTGATATAAGTAATCTAACTACGTCCATGCATGGCGTGTAAAAGACTATTCGAAGAAAGAGAGCAATAAGTTATCTAGGATTTCCATCTTGCAAGACTTTGGTAAAAGATCAACAACATTTCCATATTGGATCACAAAAACTAATTTTAACTTTGGGCATCATAATAGCATCCTCAATTACATAAACAAACGATATGCAAACTGGTTAACAGCAGCAACTCTTTTTTTTTTTTTTTATCAAACGCTAATTATATGCATCTATCTATATGCACCCAAGATTTCTTAATAAAAGGCAATAATGCATCGGTAATGATACCGTCACTATCATAGATTCTCATTATGAGTGTCACAATATGATGTGCCATTTGATGTGACATTGAGACCACATCTAAAAAGCTAGATATTTGTACTTGACATGTTCCAAGCTTAAATTCTTGAACTGACTAAAATCACAGTTAATTTGGATCAGACATTCAAAATGTCACTATTCACTATTGGATCGGAATAAGAACAAAGTTTTCTCTTATATATTTGTATCTATATAAACTATTCAATGTACCTTAGTACAAGCATAGAACTCCAGAAAGAAAGTTTTTCTATGACATTGTTGTTGCGTGTTATGATGGATCGATCAAGAAGTGATGGTAATTGTGAGTAAAGATAAAATGTTAACAGGTAAACAAACACATAAACAAGAAGAACACAGATTTAACGTGGTTTCCGGCAATGTGCCGACTACTCCACGGACAAACGAGGATATTTTATTATCACAAGAAAGTTACAAGTTACGATTAATACAGATGGTATTTATAGCCTTGGAAATCAAACCCTAAACGACTAAACAGTCAACCCAGTAAATGACTGAAATACCCCAGAAGTAACTTCACCAAAACGGAAAACCATGCAGCAGACGTGTTCCTCAAGTCTGCTGAGAAACAACAGACTCAACTTCAGTAGCATTATCTTCAACAGGTTGATCAACCTGGCGATCTGCCCCAGCTGAACACCAGATCATAGCTTCCATACCAGACTTCAGCATCATAGTTTAAGTCACCATTACAAATCTCCACCTTGACTTCAACTATATGCAAACTGACCAGATGCATAACTAAGTGCCATAAACCCTATTTGTCTTCAGATTTGAATAGACCCCCACCTTCAGCTGAGTATTCCCAGATTCAGATTAACATCTTTGGATATTCAGCAAGTCCAGACACAACTGAAACTTGCCTCTAGAAACTGGTTTACTGAACATATCAGTAGGATTAATATATTGCTGATTTTCTCCACTTTGACCCTTCTCTCATTCCTCAGAAAATGGTACATAACTTCAATATGCTTGGTTCTCTCATGATGAACATGATCCTTAGCCAAACATATTTCACTAAGACTATCACAATACACCCTAGCTTGATCTTGATGCAGACTCAAATCATTGACTAGCCCTTTTAACTAGATTGCTTCCTTTGCTGCTTTTGTCAGTGCCATGTATTTTGTTTCAGTAGTAGATAATGTCACTGTACCCTGTAAAGTTGCCTTCCAACTTACCACAGAACCATCCAATGTAAACACATACCCAGTCATCGATCTTCTGTTGTCCACATCAGCAGCATAATCAAAATCACAGTACCCTATAACAAAACATTGAGTACCACCTCCATAGATGAGTCCAATATCAAATGTACCCATAAGGTACCTAAATATCCTATTCACTACCTTCCAGTGTTCCTTTCCAGGTTGAGCCATAAACCTGTTGATAACACTGATTGCCTGAGCCAAATCAGGACTAGTACAGACCATGGCATACATTAAACAGCCCACTGCACTAGCATATGGAACCCTTGACATGTATTCTTCCTCTTGGTGGTTGATGGAGCAAACACAATGAGACATATATGTAGATTTGGTGCCATAGGAGTATCTATAGGTTTGGTTGCTGACATGCCCAACTTGGATAATAGCTTTTCAATATACCCCTGCTGAGACAATAATAGCTTCCCCTGATTTCTATCTCTATAGATCTCCATCCCCAAAATTTTCTTTGCATTCCACAAATCCTTCATCTCAAATTCAGCCTTGAGCAGATTCTTCAGATCTTGAATGTCAGACTTGTTTGCAGCAACTATCAGCACATCATCCATATACAGCACCAGATAGATGATTGAACCATCTTTCAACTTGTTGTGATAAACACAACAATCATATGGACTCCTGCTATAACTCTGCTGAATCATATAACTGTCAAACTTCTTATACCACTGTCTTGGGGCCTGTTGAAGTCCATATAAGGACTTCTTCAACTTGCAAACAAAACCCTCCTTGCCAGGAACTTGGAAACCCTCTGGCTGAGTCATATAAATTTCCTTATCTACATCTCAATGTAGAAAAGCTGTCTTCACATCCAATTGGTCAAGTTCAAGATTCTGATGTGCCGCTATTGCCAACAACACCCTGATAGAAGTATGTCTGACCACTGGAGAAAATATCTCTTCATAGTCTACCCCCTCTTTCTGACTGAACCCTCTTGCAACCAAGGAGAATTTATTGACAAGGAGATATGTTTCTGGAGTGTTTTTGTATGTGAAGAAGCAGAATGTGAGCGTTATAGGATGACATTGGATTGTTGGGACACATCAATATTCGTTGAAAAGTAGGCGGGGCACGGATTGACATCGGTTAACAATACATTTGAAAAGAATTGCCGGTTAACAATGACGTTGAAAAGTAGGTGTGTGTGGTTGTTTTTTTAACTTAAAAAAACATCTTATCTTCTTTCTTTATTTTATTTGCGTGTGTGCAATTCATACACAGATGGTCCTCACTCCGATCATTATTTTTAGTTTGTTGGGATTTTTCTTTTTCTTTTTTTGAAGTGTTGATGTAAATGGGAAGCTGTGATTTGCATTTTATAACCTATTTTCCTTTAATACACCGGTGGTCGGGATCTTTTTATTTTAGTTTGTTGGGATTCTTTTGCATTTCTTGCAACTATTTCCTTTATAAGGATTGTCCTCACCTTACACTTCTTGTATAAAAGCACAAGTGGCCATCACACATCTTGTATAAAAGCACAAGTGGCTCTGCAACGAAGAATTGCACAGGCCAAAAAATGGAAGGAATTACTAGTGCCTAGGGGGGTTGTAATAAGCAGGGCAAAGCCGTTTGTTACGCTGTTGTTTCTACAAATGGGGCTCGCAGGAATGTACATTCTTTCACGCGGTGTCATTGCCCCGTTTGCATTCATACTCGACATGTCTCTCTCCCTAGTCCCTTGCTATATAGCTTTCTTGTGTGTGTATATATATATATATATATATATATATATATATATATATATATATATATATATATATCTTTGGTAACATCAATCTAAGATTAATCATCGTTGAAGGAGAAAATAGAAACCACATCTTGAAACATTTTTGTTTTGTTTTGTTTGGCCCTCAGGAAAACAAGGCCAAAGATGACTTGGTCAATATTTGTCAAGATCATAGCTCTTAGCATATCGGAGTAAGCTTCAAACCAATCAATCATCACTACTAGTACTAGGCTAGCTAGCTATTTTACACATCAATTCATTTCATCTATAAACTAATTGCTCAAGTAATTTTATGCCTATGTGTATTTATTGACATACATGCGGTAATAGACCGAACTTCTATTTCAAGGCATGAAATACACATGTAAACATTTGCAGCAACTATGTCCAACATGCTTCCAACCATAACCTTTGTCATGGCCTGCATGAACCTGAAGATGCAGGCCATGACAAAGGTTATAGCCGGAAGCATGTTGGACATAGCTGCTGCAAATGTTTCTGTTGAGTATTTCGTGTCAAGGAAATAGAAGTTCTGGTCTATTACCGCATGTATGTCAATCAATACACATATGCATAAAATTACTTGAGCAATTAGTTTATAGATGAAATGAATTGATGTGTAAAATAGCTAGCTAGGCTCTAATACTAATAAAGTGATGATTGATTGGTTTGAAGCTTTCTAGTATGCTAAGAGCTATAATCTTGACAAATATTGACCCATCATCTTTGGCTTGTTTGCCTAGGGCCAAACAAAACAAAAAATGATTCAGCATTCGGTTTCTATTTTCTCCTTCAACAGTGATCGATCTTAGATTGATATATACAAGAAAACTATATAGCAAGGTAGAGAGACCTGTCGAGTATGAAGGCAAACGGGGCAATGACACCGCGTGAAAGAATGTCCATTCCTCGCCAAATTTATTTGTAGAAACAACAACAAGAACAAATGGCTACAACCCTAAAAGTGCTAGTAATTTCTTCCGTTTACGGCCTTGTGGTAATTCTTCTTTGTAGAGCCACTTGTGCTTTTATACAAGATGTGTGATGGCCACTTGTGCTTTCATACAAGAAGTGTAATTTGAGGACCATCCTTATAAATAGGAAATTGTTGCAAGAAATGCAAAAGAATCCTAACAAACTAAAATAAAAAGATCCTTGATGAGTACCACCGGTGTATTAAAGGAAAGGGTAATGATAGAGTTACTTCCTAAATTCTACACCATGTTTACACCTAAGATAATCTTGTGGTTGTGATTTTATCAAGTTTTTTCAATTTTTTTACAAGTGAAAAATATATGGTGACATGATGATGGTGTAAAAATGGTGTAAACTTAAGGGAGTAAACCTATCATTCCCCGGAAAGAAAAAATGGTTATAGAAATGCAAATCACACCTTCCCATTTACATCAACCACTTCAAAAATAGAAAAAAAATCCCAACAAACTAAAAAAAAAGTTCCCAACAAACTAAAAAAATGATCGGGTGAGGACCATCTGTGTTTAAATTGCACACACGCAAATAAAATAAAATAAAAGATAAGATTTTTTTATCGAGGATAATATAGTTTGAATGTTATTATTGTCGTATTTATCTTGTAGTGTCTTATTGACTAAGACACCGGACCCTATATATTTGTACTCTCTCCATTCAGTTGAATCAATGAAATACAATACACTTTCAATTATGTTGTGGTATCGGAGCAACTCGATTTTCTCTCTCGTTATGCCAATTCTCCCCTAAACCCTAACCCTTTTTCTCCCAAAACAAACAAACAAACAACACCAACTAAATTACGGCCGCAACTTCTTCACCGGCAATTCCCATCCTCTCCGGTGCGGTTTCGTTCGTCCGAATCACCCCAGCTAAATCATCTTCAAAAACCACATAAACCTTTACTTCCAATTTTCCCGATCTCTTCTCTCTTCCATCAGACGGCTCTCAACTTTTGTTCTTTCTCTCGGCGGCAATTTTCTCTTGTTGAGCAGGTTATCTCTTATCTTGGTCGGCACTTTCCGGTTAAGGACCTTGGTTCTCTGTCCTACTTCTTGGCATTGAGGTGCTCTTTACCTTTGATGGGCTCTATCTCACTCAGCGCAAGTATATCTTTAAGCTTCTGCAGCGTACCTCTCTAGACAAGGCCAAGCCTTGTCAGACACCTATGTCGGCCTCTACCCGACTTACACTTGATGACGGCCCTCCCTGTGCCGATCCTTCGTTTTACCGTACTATTGTTGGCGGTCTCCAGTATCTCAGTTTCACTCGGCCTGATATTTCCTTCGCAGTCCACAAGGTTAGTAAGTGTATGCATTCTCCTACCGAAGCTCACTGGGTTGTGGTTAAACGTATTCTTCGGTATCTTAAACACACTGTCCCCGATGGTCTCTTCTTCTCCCACCGGTCCCCTATTTCGCTCCAGGCCTATTCTGATTCTGATTGCGCCGCTGACAGTGATAACCGCCGTTCTGTTAGGGCATATTGTGTCCTTGGTTATAATCTCATTAGTTGGCGTAGTAAGCAACACTTGAAGGTTTCAAAGAGTAGCATTGAGGCTGAGTATAAGACTCTTTCTAACACCGCTGCAGAACTCCAGTGGCTTTGCAGTCTTCTTCGTGAGATGCAGGTTCCATGGTCTTCCCTGCCTACTCTCTGGTGTGATAATATTGGCGCCACCTACCTTGCTCATAATCAGGTGTTTCATGCCCGTACGAAGCACATAGAGATCGACTTCCACCATGTTCGCAAATTAGTTGCAGCTCGCAAACTCGGAATCCTTTTATGTCCTCGAAGGATCAGTTAGCCGATGTTCTCACCAAACCGTTGGCTCAGCCTCGTTTAGCAAGTTTAAAGTCCAATCTTCGTGTTCAGCCTCTTCCCACAGGATTGCGGGGGCGTGTCGATGATAATATAGTTTGAATATTATTATTTACTTTAAATATTATTATTGTCGTATTTATCTTGTAGTGTCTTATTGACTAAGACACCGGACCCTATATATTTGTATTCTCTCCATTCAGTTGAATCAATGAAATACAATACACTTTGAATTATGTTTTTTTTAAAGTTAAAAAAAAAACAACACACAAAAATACAATAATCCACGGCAAACTTCTTTTCAAATTCAAATCAAATCTTATCGGTTTGTCTATGTAGCACAGACACGGACACGGACACATTGCACTACACGGATACGGCGAAAAGCTAATTCCAAAATTTAAGGAAACGCCACCGACACGTTATATATATATACTAGTAGGAAACCCGTGCGATGCACGGAGAACGTTATATTTGAAAAGTCGATGAGCGGGAGAACGTAAACATGAAAATTAATAGCAAAGGAAGGTATAAACACATTTTAATGAAAAATGTCATTCGAACGTATATTGAATAATACATACATTGTGTCAACTTATGATAATTATATCTCCGTGTTCGTACCGCATGATCGGGTTATGCTTATTTCTTTTGATTTAAGAATGTTAGCTTCTACATTGTTGAATAATGTGATATAACATTGACATATGTCATTGTAAGACCCATAGTTGAAATTAAAATCATAGCTTATTCCTTCAAAGGTTTTGCGTGTATGTACATCGTCTTCTTGCTTAAAAATGTTTACAACTATGCCATAGTATTAGCTTTCAAAGTACTCAAGTATTTGATTTATGTCGGGAGATAAACAATCCTTCTAGGGAATGCATATGCTAAACAAATTCATAAAAACTGGAGCAAGCAACATCAAAATTGTTACTGTAGGATGCCCGTGCTATGCACGGGTTCTGCCCTCGATTGCTTTGCTCTCAACATGCTTGGTATCGATGTTATTGTGCTTTTACTATTTGGTGTATAAATGATTGCGTGTACATGGTTAATAGTAAAAAGGAGCAGTGTAGGGTAACAACACCATGTGATGCATTGATTTATATATAGCCACACATGGTTAGAAGTAGATAACATATGCTTAGTTGCTTACAACAACCATATTACATACGTGTGTCACAAAAACCACCAGGATTGTATCAACCTAGCAATGAAGCAAAAAAATCTCACGAATAATGCTACAACCAAAAACAATAAAATAAACTTGAACTTGATTTACGTTCTAGAAATCCCATCAAAGCACATATATCCATTGTCACTTGTAGCAGCTAGTCATTCTGTTTGCCCCACCTGTTAAAGTGGAGAACAGAAAGTTGGTAGGTAGAAAATCCAAAG
This sequence comes from Gentiana macrophylla, assembly GCA_026214975.1. Taxonomy (NCBI): domain Eukaryota; kingdom Viridiplantae; phylum Streptophyta; class Magnoliopsida; order Gentianales; family Gentianaceae; genus Gentiana; species Gentiana macrophylla. The sequence goes on along the minus strand of CM047807.1, from coordinate 6,025,239 downwards.
AAGAAAAAAAAAACGACAGGGGAGAAAATAAATCAATAAAAGCATTTGCAGCAGAATTCATTGCTATCATTTTACTTTCATCTATCTTAAACCATGCCCAAATTATAAATAAAAAGAACGTCAGTCAAAAGCACACGATACAGAAGCACGACGTTTTATTGCGTCTTGCTGGCAAATTGTGCATCGAATTTCCTAAGTAAGAAAGAAAAGCCAATCAAAACAAATCTTGCCAGAAAGAAAGACACCATCAATCAAACAAACAGAATGCCTTTAATATACCATTAATACTATGAATGTGACATAAAATATGATTGAGAATGAGATTACATATTCCAATAAGTTGAAGATTAGTGATGCAATAGTACCTGCATACTGATGATCCATTCTGGGCAATTGGCACCAAAAATACCGCAACGCCCTCCCTGAAAGAGAAAATAAAATGTACTGATTTTGAGACATTAAACAAACAAAAAAAATGGAAGCAAGACTTTATGGTGAATGAAATTCTCATTGGAAACGTAGGTTACCTAAAAAAACTATCAGAACCAAATAAAGATAACAATTTTTAGCGGGTTTCTTTAAATATTTTAGTTTTTCATCAATTTAGACATCATTCCATTCGTTATCTAGTAGTTCTTACTCGATTTTGATCATTGTTCTTCATTTGAAATATCCGTGTTATGAATATGCATGTAACTTTTATAAATTACAAATTTTCCCCAGATGTGTGTGTCCGATGTATCCGGAGCGTGTATATATATCGATATGGTACATAGGCGTATCCATACAGTGTAGCTTATAGTGAGATTCAAGGTAATAACTCAAATTTATAATACGTAAACTTACCTCTGCAAGGCCACAACTGCGAATAGAATTCCCCAACTTTATCACATTGTCGTATACTTCTTTGTATGTCAGCCATACATATTTACCACGCTACAATCCCACACAATAGATTCATTGATTGAAGAAAAAATGGTATAATTACCTATCTTAAAACCATGCCCGTTACCTACAATCCCACAACCTTTATGTTATGTATTATGCATCCATTTCTAATAAATCATTCTATTTATTATTAAGTAGCTACAGCAGGTACCTTTCAGAAATATAGTGCCATGAATCGTGTTTGCAGGTGTGCAGAAAAATGCATCTCCCTTTTAAATAATTAAACCCCATGTTGAACGTAAAAGTACAGAAAAAATTCAGCTTCTCCTTTAGAGAAGGCAGGCCGATTCGGTAACGGGGAGCGTATATATATCGATACGGTACATAGGCGTATCCATACATTGTAGCTTATAGTGAGATTCAAGGTAATAACTCAAATTTACAATACATAAACTTACCTCTGCAAGGCCACAACTGCGAATAGAATTCCTCAACTTTATCACATTGTCGTATACTTCTTTGTATGTCAGCCATACATATTTACCAGGCTACAATCCCACACAATAGATTCATTGATTGAAGAAAAAATGGTATAATTTGTCAAAAATAAAATGGCATAGCTCAATGATGCCATTAGCTTTCCATTCTGAATTTCTCGATGACCAAGCATGTGATTGTTAGGATATTTCTCTACTGACATGCTGTAACATAGGAAACTTTTCAATGAGAGCCTCATTTTTTCTTAAAAATCAAGGGGAATGAATACTGCACTCTACTCATTTAGAAATAATCTTGCAATTGACAGGAAACAAAATGAAAAGATTGTAGCATGATGGATAACAACAATTATAGCATGATGGATAACCTCTTCCACAAAAGGATGCATCCACAACAACAACAACAAAAAAAGAATATCAATAACAACAAAAGGAACTTACTGCCTCAATCCAATGTTGAAAAGCCAATTGTTGAGCCTTGGCATCCTTAGACTTAGACAAACCTTTACCTACCTGCACAAACCGTTCTACAGCCATTAGTACCTTTTGTACTAAAATATATTACTAACACATAGATGCAGGGCAGTACAGGAAACAAAATGTCGCTTGTTTAATTTTATATACTACCGAGGAAAAAGATAGCACTCAGTTAGTAATATATAATAACAATAATACGTTACATCTAACTATTTCTTGACTTGTTTGCAGTTGGGTAGTATTTGATGTAAGGACTGTTTATTATACCTTGGAAGCTTTTACACGCACACGATGCCACCGCGATGCAGCAGTCTCCGGTTTCATGAAATTGAAGACAGAAATCGTGCTGTGGTATGAAAAAAAATTGTATTAGTATATTAAAACAACAAACTGGAAACATGATTAACGAAAAAATAAAAATTTGGGAAACATGATTACCGATATCTGTACGAATCTTACTTTATAATCCCTAATCATAGCAGATAATCCCTTTATTAAAATGCTATAGGGAAACATGATTACCGATAAAATTGTTTGTATATTACCGGAAACAGAAGAAAAAAACATCGAAGCACTACCAAAGAAAAAAAAATCAAAGAAATAGCAACAACATAAGGACAAAAATCATCCAAACTATTTAAGAAATCTGAGTAAAGCACAAACACCTTGCAAATCTCAATCCCAGAAGAAATCACGCACAGCTAGGTGAAAGTTTATTGCAAATTCGGGATATTGATTCAAACTGAGCAACATAAATAGTTGGGATGATTTTTGTAATTATTTTGTTGCAAACTGATTCAAACTTTATTGCAAACTTCATGGAACAACACATTTGCAGAATTTTGATCCGCTCCGTGACACGGTTATGAAACTGCAAATCGAAACTGAGAATGAATGGCATTTCAGGAATGAAAGATAAAACCATGTCAGAGCGGGAATGAAAGAGGGAAAAAAAACAACTTCCCGGCCGGGAAAGCATCAAATAATATATACAAACAGAGCAAATTGAAGAACCGGCAACCAAAGATCTATGAAAAGAAAGGAATTACAGGGTTCAGATTGATAATACCTCAGGGAGCTAGTGCAGCGTCTTTCTACATGAATTCAACCACGTCTGTTGCTCAGTCTGTTCCCATTCGAGATCGGTAAAAGGTTTCATCGATTGGAGGTGTAAAGCGAGTAAGAGATTCAGAGGTTTTGAGGAAGAATTTACAATAGAGGTTTTGGACTCGACAATCGGCATTCTAGGCTGAAAATCAACAATCTCAACCTCCACAAATATAAGCACAAATATACGCAGACAATAAGCACAAATATAAGCACAACCTCAACAAATAGAATGCAAAGTCTTGGATGACAATAAGCACAAACATAAAATTGGATGAGCAGTTTTTCAAACAAAAAAAAGAGAGAAATTGGATGAGCAGGAGGGATTCAGAAGAAAAGTGAACGTAATAAGGTTGGGGGTTTCATCGGTTCGCCAGTTGTGGGAGAACGTGGATGGATTTTTGAAATAGTGGACGGAGGTTAAGGAGGTTCCCCCTAACATTTACGATGAAGAAATGGGAACGTAGAGTCAAAGAGGTTGCGTTTTTTTTCTTCTCCTTTTTTTAATATATATATTTTATTTTTACTAATACCCGGGTCGCGGAGCGGGTCAATAGAGTAAATTGGGTTAATTGGCGGTTAATCGATTGAAAATATAATATAAGATATAAGATATATATATATATATATCTATATATAATATATAGGGAGAGTGATTTAACCCAATTACTCCGCTTTGATTCATTTCCATACCCACCCAAACCAGTAAATATGAAGAAAAGAAAAGAAAAAAAAACTACCTAATTAGAAATTTCAAAATAGGAAGGAAAAAAAAATTCCCTAATTAGAAATTTCAAAATATGAAGGAAAAAAGCAAACAAACAAACAAACCTACTCTAATTAGAAATTTGAAATAAAGAAAAAGAAAAACAAACCTACCCTAAAATATGAAGGAAAAAAAAAAAAAAAAAAACCTACCCTAATTAGAAATTTCGAAAATAGGAAAAAAAAAAAAAAAAAAACCTTCCTAATTAGAAATTTGAAAAAATGAAGGAAAAAAAAAACAAACCTACTACCTAATTAGAAAATTCAATTACTCTAAATTAGAAAAATTAATTAAAATTTGATTTACCTAATAAATACCATATTTTTCCTAATCTTTTTCTAGCTCACATTCTTTTCCAATCTTTTTCTAGCTCACATTCACCTCATTTCATATTCACCTATTCATCTCACTTCATTCATCCATTCCATCGACAGTCTATGGTATTACATTACATTGTCTAAAATTTTAATAATGCTCATTCATCTCATTCAAATCATCTATACATCTCATTTGATTCATCCATTTTATTTAACATTTAGCTCAGAGCAAAAGCACGAAATGATTCATCCTTTTTGCATACATATGGCGGATTTTTTTAGTAATTTTTCTTTTGTCATTCTTTATATGTAATTGATTTGTGCAGACATCTACCTCTGTGCAAGGTACGAATTTTTGAATTTGTATAATAATTTTATTTGTGCATATATTTTTTTTATTTTTTATTTTTACTTTTTTAGGATTTACTTGATTCATCCATATGTGCAGACATTTAGCTCCGTGCAAGGCACGAATTGATTCATCCCTTTGTGCATACATATGGCGGATTTTTTTTTAATAATTTTCTTTTGTCATTCTTTATATGTAATTGATTTGTGCAGACATCTACCTCCGTGCAAGGTATGCGAATTTTTGAATTTGTGTTATAATTATATTTGTGCATTTAAAAAAAAACTTTTTTAGGGTTTAATCTGAAATTCATAATTTTAGGGTTTAGGTTGATATTCATATTTTGTTAATTTTTTCAAACAAAAAATGGCGGATTTTTTTAAACATTTTTCCTTTTGTCATTCTTTATATGTAGTTGATTTGTGCAGTCATTTAGTTCCGTGAAAGGTACGAATTTTTGGATTTGCATTCTAATTTTATTTGTATATATTTATGTTATTTTTTTAGGGTTTAATTAGAAAAATCATATTGTCGGGGTTTAGCCTAATTTTTTAAGGGTTTATGTTGATATTAAAAAAAAGACATATTTTTGATAAATATGGAGGATTTTTTTAATTTTTTTTTCTTATGTCATTCTTTATATGTATTTGATTTGTGTAGAGATCTCTAATTTCTGCATGCAAGTACCAATTTTTGAATTTGCGTTTTAATTTTATTTGTGCATATTTTTGTTATTTTTTTAGGGTTTTAGGGAAAATAGCATAGTGAGGCAATTAGTGTTTTTTTATTTTTAAATTAGGGCAGAATATAGTATATAATAATTGATTAAAATCAGAATCAATCATCAGTATTAGACAAATACAAATAAATGTAATCATTTATTATCTCAAAATAACTACTTACAATTCACACTAATTACTAAATATACAATAACAAATTAATAGTTACACTTGACAATAATTACAAAATTTTAGTGTGTAATACAATAGTTGACTAAAATTTGAATGCATTATAATTAATAGAAAAATGAAAAAGTTTTATCAACCAAACATGATACAATAATTGTTCAACAAAAAATTGGAATAATTTAAAAACATAGACCGAATATGTCATTTAATAAAGAATATTCTCATATTAAATTCATCCATATAAATTAGTCATCCTAATTAATATCAAATATTCTTAAATTTATAGTGCTTGAATGTGAAATATCACATTAGGTTTTTTTGAATGTCACATTAGGTTACAATATTTAATAAATGATAAATTTAATTTTACCAATCAATGAAAAAAATATTCTAGCATTAAATAACATTTTGATAAATATATAAACTCAAATATTTTATTTAATAAAAAATATTGAGACATTAAATACATCTCTTAGAAATTATCTATCCCAAAATAATGTCAAATATAGTTAAATTTATGTCACTTAATGCGAAATATTTTTCCATTAAAGTATAATATTTAAGAAATAATTGAAATTTGATTTTCTACTAAATATCCTCTCACTCCAATCACACTTCTTACACTTCAAAATAATTACTTTGACTTTTTAAATTTAATTTTCCTAATAAATAACATCTCTCTCAAATGACACTATTTATAGTTCACACTTATTACAAAATTTGACTTTATCAAATTGATTTTTCTAATAAATAACATATCTCTCCAATCACACTAATTAAAGTTCACACTAATTATAAAATTTAAATTGGTATAATTTGATTTTCGTAATAAACAACCTCTCTCTCAATCACAAGTTCACACGAATTAAATTTTTGACTTCTAAAATTTGATAGAATCATTAATAGACAAATACGATTATAATGATATTTATAGTATACAATAGTTGATTGAAATCGAGTGAATCATAATTAATAGAAAATATCAAAACAAAAATTCAAACATGCACTAATTAAAATTTTTGATTTTCTACTAAATAACCTCTCACACCAATCACCCTACTTACACTTCACAATAATTACAAAATTTGACTTTTATTGGAATAATTTGAAAATATAGACCTAATATGTCATTTAACATAATATATTCTCATATTAAATATATCCCAATAAATTAGCCATCCTAATTAATATCAAATATTCTTAAATTTATGGCACTTAATGCAAAATATCACATTAAGTTTTTTTTAAATGTCACATTAGGTTAGAATATTTACTAAATGAAAATTTTAATTTTTCCAATCAATGAAAAATATTTTAATATTAAATAACATTTTGATAAATATATACACTCAAATATGTAATTTAATACAAAATATTGAGACATTAAATACATGGATTCTAAATTATCCATCCTAAAATAATGTCAAATATATAATATTCTTAAATTTATGTCACTTAATGCAAAATATTTTTTTATTAAAGTATAATATTTAAAAACTAATAAACGAAATTTTATTTTCTACTAAATATGCTCTCACTCCAATCACACTACTTACACTTCACAATAATTACAAATTTGACTTTATAAAATTTGATTCTCATAATAAATAACTTCTCTCTCAAATGACACTATTTACCGTTCACACTTATTACAAAATTCAACTTTATCAAAATTGATTTTTCTAAAAAATAATCTCCATCTTCAATCATACTAATTACAGTTCACACTAATTACAAAATTTAAAAATTATAATTTGATTTTCGTAATAAATAACTTCTCTCTCCAATCACACTAATTATGGTTCTCACAAATTAAAAATCGAATCAATCATAATTATTAGTCATCTCAATTAATTACAAATATTCTTGAATTTATGGAACTTAATGCGAAATATATATTTAAAAAATGATAACTTTAATTTTACCAATCAATGCAAAATATCCTAACATTAGATTACATTTTGAAAAATATCTAAACTTAAATATATTTGTGTATTGCACGGGGACGTATGGTGGGTATGGTATGGTAAGGTGGTGGGTAAGGGGTGGGTTTGGTAGGTAGGGTAGGGGTGGTGGTGGGTAAGGTATGGTAAGGGGTGGTGGTGGGTAAGGTATGGTAGGGTAGGTAAAGTAAAGTGGTGGGAAAGGTAGGGTTCTTTAGGGTAGTAGGGTAGGTTGGGGTTGGGTGGTGGGGTGGGTAAAATAGGGTTGAGTGGTGGGTAAGGTAGGGTTGAGTGGAAGTAAGGTGAGGTGGGGTGGTGTGGTGGGTAAGATAGGGTTGAGTGGAATGGTGGGTAGGGTAGGAGTAGGTAGCGTAAGGTAGAGTATGGTTGGATAGGTTGGGGTAGTGGTAAGGTAAGGTAGGGTGGTGTGGTGGGTATATAGGGTTGAGTGGAATGGTGGATAGGGTAGGGTTGTGGGGTGGGTAGGAGTGCGTTGGGGTGGTGGGTAGGGTAAGGTAGGGTAGAGAAGGGTGGGGTGGTGGGTAAGGTAGGGTGGTATGATGGGTAAGGTAGGGGCAGGGTAGGGGTGAGTGATATTGGAGCAGAGAGTATAGTAGGTAATGGGTAAGGTAGGTAGGATGTCGAGGCAAGATATGGTGATATGGGTAGGGTAAGATAGGGTAGTAGGTAGGGTATGATAAGCGGTGGGTAGTCTTTGGGTGGGAAGAGAGTCAGAGTGCAATGGGGTATGGCGTAGGCAACCCTACCCCTTCTCCTATATCCTACCTTATGAACCATACCATACCCTACTCCAGCCAACCTTAATTCACTACCCTGCTCTACTTATCACTCAATGTGTCATCTTTTATATAATTCATTCCAATCTTGCATATTCCAAACGCAGTAATATAATTAATTTATTCCATTACATTCCATTTCGTTCTATTATTTTATTCCATTCAATTTAATTCCTGCATAACAAACATGCCAACAAAAATCATCTTTTCATCCTTAAAAAAAAATCTTCTTTTAAAATATATGTTCTCCCGTGCAATGTTAAAAGTAGAAATATAACCACAATTATTGGCATCAATGTAGCTTTTGGACATGTTGTGTTGTCTGTTTTCGACTCTATCTGACGCCGGAAACAAATATTAATCTTAAACAAAAGAATTTTAATAGCTTGCATTACAATAAGTTTGAAAAGACTTTGTTTTGTAGTACATATTATGCATACTAATTGAATGTAATCACATTATCATATGTCCCCGTGCAATGCACGGGTTATTGACTAGTCCTACTATACTACAAAAAAAAAAAAAAACTGTCTACCCAAACAACTCCCCATTATCCCCAGAAACGTGGAAACAGAAACTCAAAAAAAAAAAAAAAAAAAAAAAACTACCAGCTAAACTCCTTTCATATCTCCCCCACGTACGACCACCATCTCCTCACCCGAAACTCCTTTCATATTTTCCGGATTCGTGGGCACAACATCATGGAACCTCTACAGCCCATAATCCTTGATCTTTCTCCCCACCTCCCTCACAACCGCAACAGGTTTTATCCTTGCAAGCGCCGGCGCTAAGATTCAATAGCCCAATTTCATTCAGTTACCACCATATTTCATTTATTAACTTTTACTTCGTTGTCGTATTTTAGTCTCTAATGGTGACTTTTGCTGGCTTTTTTATTCATCGTTAAGAAAGAGATATTAGTCAGACTTTGGAGATGGAGACATCCAAGAAGGCGGCGGAGGAGGTTTTCTGTTTTCGAATTACTGAAATTTTGGTGATTTGTTAGCCTTATTATTAGTTGCAATTGTGATATAATGCCTTATGGAATTTGTCGGTTCAATAGTTTCTTATTATCCAAATACTGGAATCTTAATGATTTGTTCTCTGATTTAATCACTTTTGATGATTTTGGTGATTTGTTTGCATTATTAGTTGCTATTGTCATATACATATAATGCCTTTTGGAATTTGTCGGTTCGATAGTTTCTTATTTTCCAAATACTGTAAGCTTAATGATTTGTTCTCCGATTCAATCACTTTTGATGATTTTCTATAGGTATTTTCACCTGTTGTTTCAGGTATATTGATGAATGGTCTATTCTGTTCTTGCATTCGTTTACATAAGGCTTCTCACTCTAATCTGAGTCAATAGTAGACATATGCCGGGACGGTAAGTCTACGCATACATATGATCTGCTATTTTTAGTGATTAAGTTGTCTCATCTTCTTTGCTCGGTGGTGTTATGCGGTTTGTATTTTATTTTTGGGTTTGTTGTTGCTTTGCTTATTTCATGCACACTTCTCTCACACATTCCAGTTGAAAATATAAATCCTTCATTGGTCATCATAATATGTTGTGTCACTTCATAGATGGTTTGTCTAAGTTTGCGGTTTTTTCTCCTGCTTTTGTAATGATTGTTGAAATTCATTGCATTCTTAAATAACTTAACCTTTTTAAAATAATGATTCACAATTATCATTCAAATTATGATTCATTGGTGGTGTTACATGGATCTCACTTTTCATCCAAATTCATCTTCCTGGTAGTCCGATTGTTTATGTTGTGATTGCACCGAATTTTTTTGTTTTCGATTCATATGGTGATAATTCTTATTACCTTTTACTTGGAAGGAGTTTTTGAGCAAACAATTCAATGTAGAGTGATAACTTGGGGTTATCAAACCATTTGTTTGTTTGTTTTTTTGTATGACATACATTTTTGTAATAAACATCGCTTGATCATGATAATCCCTTTATTTAAGTTCTTATTTGCATTTTGGACAAGTTCTGCTTTGAAACTCTAGATAGAGAATAACCGTTGTTTCTTTTCATATTTGTACTCAAACATAATTGATGTGTTTACATTAGTCCTTTTTTTAATTAATAAAACTCTTTTTTCTTTAGAGATCTTACTAGCATTGTATATTAATCCTCCGTTGAACCTTTCGGTTAATAGTTAACTCATTGTCCAAGCAGACTTTGAAGACCCATCGAGTAAACCGCATGGAAGGGTTGGTCGAGCATCGAGAAGCCTTTTGGTGCCGGGTATGTTTGTAAGACCCTATTCTTTTGACACATGATAATCTTCCCTTATTTTTGCTTTTGCTTCATGCGCTTTAAGGATTCCATACATTGATGAAATTGGTCATGCAATACTCGCTAATATTAATCTTCTTAGATGCCTTGATCTTTTTTAACTTGATTGATAATTAGCATATTCATGTTGGAAATGCTCCAGCCTCGCAGCGATCAAAGAAAATAATGTCAACCCAAGTTCAATTAATGATGAAATAAAAGAGCTAATAACTTTTTACCGAAAGGAAAGAGGCTTCAAATCCCTCTATAATATTCTTTGCAATTATGTTTGCAATGAAGTGGCAAATAGCTATGAGCAGAAATCGCAAATCTAAAGATTTCAAGCTTCGGAAACGGAGATCCAAAAAGAGTGACAGAGGTAGAGTTTTGAGCGTTGGTCTTCAAGGGAGCATGAACTTAGGAGATCTATACCCTCTTTTGCCTATTAGGATAAGTTTCTTTCTTCTTTTGAAATTTCCCGTAAAGTTGCATTCAAGAGGATTTGCATAGGATGTTCAGTAGGTATAAAATGTGGTAGATGTTTTCTTTTCTCGAAAAATGACAAGGAGGCGTTCAAGGTTTGGTTTCGTTCGGTTCCGTGATTGTCAAAACCTTATGGGACTAGACATGGAACTCAACAACATTTGGTTTTGGTCATATAAGCTACGTGTGAATAGAAGCAAATATCATGGAGTGAACTTTAAGGAAAAATTCAGTAAAGAGTGTCCCTCATACAGGTTGTTAAGGCATAAGTATGCTACAATTGTTGAAGGTAGATCGTTTAAAGATACCATGGCATGATCAAAATCGATGTTGACCCCAGTAAGAATGTTGTTTCCCAGCCAGAGCCGAGGAAGAGGTTAAAGTCATTACATGTTCCATGAATTGGAGTCCTCTAATATGGATTACTTGCTTCCTGGAGAAAAATCGGGAGCCCAATATAGTAGCATACTATGATTAATTAGCACCCAAACATCCACCCCGAACTCTCAAAAGTATATGAAATCTTGCATAAAAAAATTATATGAAATCTTTGTCTTATTTGTAAACCTAAACCTTGATTGTCCATGTTCTTTTTCTATTTTTCTTTTCTTTGGGAGAAGAGGCATGTGCATCCTTCCCCTTACTTGATTACACACAATTCACATTATTATTTCACTTAACTTTTCAATTTCAACGTAATATTTTATGTTTATGTGTTATCATTTTCTTATCATACTAATTTTCAATTAGTCATTCTTCCGTGCATTGCACGGGTTTCCTACTAGTATATATATATAGAGGAAGGGTTTTAACCCAATTACCCGTTAATTGACCCGGAAAAAACACTATAAAATCCGTTTTCCATACCCGAAAACCCGGTAGAAAATAAAAGAAAAATATTATTAAAAAACGGATAATGGATTGTTAGTGGGAATAGTGTGTTTGTTATGTGATTGTTATTTCTCCACTTTTTCCTGCGGTTTTTTTCCTTTTTTAAATATGCGGCCGGTTTTGGGAATAGTGTGGCAGTTATAATGTGCGTAGTGTTATAATGGGAGTAGTGGGAATAGTGTCTTTGTTATGTGATTGTTATTTGTTCGTTTGTTTCTGCGGTTTTTTTTTTATATATTTTTAAATATGCGGGCGGTTTTGGGATTAGATAATGTGCACACGTGACCTGCTTATTTTTTGGGAATAACATATGCTTATTTTTTTGGGAATAAGATATGTTTGCTCTTTGTTGTCATCCGCATGTTATTTGTTTTTTTATTTTATTTTATTTTCCAATTGACTACAGAATGTGGTAGACGTGAGGGAGGCAGTTGTTTCCATTTGTTTTTAATTTGTTTTTCCCTGTCAACGTGGGAACATGGAAATTATGTGGGAATCACCCACTATTCATCAAATCCTCATCCCCACGTCCAACTATTTCAACATCCCATTTCAGATGTTCTCTCATCCTTACCAGAAGCAAGAGTGCGAAGGTAACACTTCCCCTTTCGATTTGGCTTTTATTTTTATATTCCTTTTTTTTTTTGATTTTATTTTAATTATATTTCACTGTTTTGAAGCTTGGTGTTGGAGTGCACTGCAATCGAATGGCGAATGTTTGATGCTTTGTTCTTCACGAAATTCGTGAATCGATTTTATGGTTCAATGATTTTGTTTTTGCAATTTGTTTTTGTTTAAAAATTGAAATTTTAGTGTTTCCTTCGATTTGGCTTTCATTTTTATTTTCCTTTTTTATGATTTTATTTTAATTATATTTCACTGTTTTGAAGCTTGGTGTTGGGTACACCTGCAATCGTAATGGCGAATGTTTGATGATTTGTTCTTCACGAAAAGTCGTGTCGATTTTAGGGTTCAATGATTTTGTTTTTGCAATTTGTTTTTGTTTAAAAATTGAAATTTTAGTGTTTGTAGGCTGCAGAGCAACATCTCTGGGAGGCTTGGTGCTTCTGGTCATACGTCAATTATTTTCTTTTCATCTCTCGCAGTTTTCTACCGGTGGAAAAGTTCGGGTCAGGTTGGTGTGCACGGGTTGGAATCATTTGGAAGTTGTTTGTTTATGCGGTTTCTCATCCATCTCCCTTTGAATTTCAACTCAAAATTCATATAGAAGTTATAATCAATAAGAACAGATGCTTCCGGATAACAAAAGGAGATTTCATTAATGTAAGTGAAAGTGACAGATGGTCCTTTGAGGTAATTTCTCATCATCTGTAACACAATCTCTTTGAAGGTCATGATGCTAATAAATCCTATCCCGAATCAATGTTTTTGTAGAATGATATTCAAAATCATCGCTTTTCATGATATTATTTCAGATTATACAAGTACTTTTTTATTCAGTACAACATAAAAATAATCGAACATTATTTTGGGTTTTTAAGTTTCGTTTTTATACTAATAATAAGGGTTTCTTCTTCTTCAATTCGATTTCAACGAATCAAAGGAATTCATGTAAGTTATCCATTTACGGTGTTGGTGTTGTGATATTCATTTATATATTTAGAGGAAAATATTTATAGAACAAATTTTTTAATGTATTGAATTTTCGTTGCGATTCTTGAGTGATGCATTCCAGTCCAAATCATTGATTCATAAAATAATTCATTGTATTTATGTACTTTGATATTGTGTCTTCTGTATATATCTATATTTGGTGACCATATCAAATCGGGTGTTTTGAATCGCTTACTCATGAGATTATCCGTCAAAGCGCTACCTACCTCACACGGGTATATAAACATCTGTTATTTCCATTTGTGACCCTACATTATGAGTCACTTTTTGGTTGTAATTCATTCCATTAAAATGTTTACCATATATGGTTGGAATCTGTGAATCCATTTAAAGCATCTTCTGTTCTTCAAGTTCATTTGCCTTGACTTTCACATGTTCTCTTCAACTTTCAAAGGTAGGCAAGGCAACCTCATACTTTCTTTCTTTCAAGAACATATCACATGACTTGAATAATCATTTGAAGCAGATGCTTTGTTGCCATTACTATTTTTATATTGGGGTTTCATGAGTACATGTGCACACCATTGTTACTGTTGATTTTTGTGTATGGGCTGCTCATCCCTGTGGCTATGGTGGTTTGTAAATATTTGAATTTTAGCTCCTCTGTTAGCGGCCAAAGGAATTTAATGTTGGGGCTTTGTTTACATTGGATTCTGATTGGGAAATCAAGAAAGCACTTTTAATTATACGGATACTGAAAGAAACACTTGCACACACTTTTGCCGCACACGCACTCTCTATCTTTTGGGATTTTTTTATTTAACTGGTTTTCATAATAGTGCCGCGGTAGCAAGGTCGGACAATCTACAACCCATCCGGACTCAAAATGTATGTTGGGATCGTGTTTGAACAGGCCAAGATGGTAATCGCTTCGACTATAACATGTCTTTGGTTGGAAAATCCTTATGTTATGCATTTTGTGCTTCCGCTGGTGAGTTTCATTTTCGGTGTTTTATTCTCTTTCGTCCGTGCTCTTGCCACTTATGGTTATGGCTTTTTAGTTTTTGTTTTTATTGTGGAACTATAGAGATTAGTTAGTAGTAGTTCTTTTGATGTCATTTTAAATATTTTAATGTTTTGTAAAATATTTTATTATGCTTGAACGCATTTAATTGTCTTTCGACCCATTGCTTCAAGCATCGTTGCACAACGCATATGTGAAGGCCTGAATGACTATGCAAGGTGAGTTCGCTTTTGCTTAAATTCATCCACGAGTTCTGCGTTTAGGTAGAAGTCATGAAAAAGTTTTAAGTAACTTTAAAAATTATTGTTTTGTTTATCTCAATTGATTGTTGGTAATGAATTTGATGTTTGAAGTGAATCGATATAATAACTAATACGCAATAATTCAAGGTAAGAAACACTTTTACCGCAACACCCTGAAAGGTATGGTTGCTATTATATTTTCAGATTTTTTTATTTGAAATCATTGCCGCGATTTCTTGATGCCATAATTTTGTGGGTAGGGTTACACTGAGTTTATTTTGATCATGGAGTTACCTTCTTTTGTCACGTCTTGATTGATATTGTTTGCTATACAAATGGGTTCATAGTTTGCTAGGAGTTCTGGACATTTTTAAAATAAAATTTAAAAAAAAACATTTTCGGGGGGCTTTGTGATTTTGACTTACTCGAACCGATTTGGGGATTTTTTGTCGGTTTTATTATTTTGCTAAACTTTTACATTAGTTAAATTGCTTATTATTACTAAAAACATTGACATCTATCCTTTCGGCTCATATCGTGGATCATGTTTGTTTTTATGAAATGAGTGCTATGTTTAAAAGTGGGTGCACATTTATTCGTTATTATCTCATCTTATATATATTAGTGCCCGGCTTGGCTATGATACATCATCGCTTTCTTGCTTATGTAGTTTGATTTAGGGGTGAATTTATATGAAATCTTTTTCTGCTTGTTCCAGGTTTTTATATGATCTCATGGAAGTGTATAAATAAATCATAGTGTTATTGACCATTTTGTGAAGATTTGGCCGTTGGAAGTGTTGGAACAATATCTTTTATGGCCATGGTACCATTGTGCGGGGAAATACATGAGTCAGAGCGAATGAATCAAAGATCCCGGAAGATGAATATTTTATGTGATTGCTTTGTGATAGTATAAATTGTATAATATCGTTGTATCTCGTATTAAAACATGTAGCTTATACATAGAGCTTTAACTGATGAATACGATTTTACCAATTTCACATCATTCCTTTGCATTTGTAATCTGTCAAAACAGATTCATAATGAGTTTGCTTCGTTGAGTTACAAAAAAAAATGTATTAAAGTAATTATCATTCGCATCTATTATTGTACTCTTTTCCTTTTTTTATTCTACAATTATTATTCTAATATTGAAGTTTCGCTAAACATTTTTAGTTCTTTCGTTGATTGCCGAGTTAGTACATTTCTGTGCATGACGATTCTTATTTTTAAATGATCTTGCTCCCTTAGTTTTCTTTCATAATTTGACAACTTTATAAACCATGTTGAAAGAAGTTTTTATTGCAGTACTTTAGACTTTGAAGTTTGGACAATTATGGATTGCTCCATTGGATTTAGTGATGAAACAAGGCTCATGTGTTCCAATCAAATGATTGACTTTGTATCATTCTCTGTTTCATTACTTCCGATTTGTATATATGCAAGTTTATATTTGCACGTATGGTTTGTTTTTACCCATTAAGTTCTTTGTATCATTCTGCTCATTACTCATTGATCGCATATATGTTAGTTTATATTCTTGCACGTATGGTTTGTTTTTAACCCATTACGTTTTTATTGCTTGAAGTACTAACAACTTTTGAACTATTTTCAGGTCTTATTTATATTTCATTGGTTCGGAGGTTATGAATATCAAATTCATTATCTATACGGAAAAGCTAGGTCCCCTGAATAAGTCCACAAAAAGACTACCGAAAAAGAGATCTGGCCCCCCAATTGCTTTGTGTCAGACAATAAAAAAGGGAAAAAAAAAAATGAACGGTCTGCGATGATTTTCGGTAAAGGTTCGGGGTTTTTTTTTCGGGGACTGCAGCACGTATAGATGAATTCAATATTTTTTGTTATTATATAATGATAATTTATATATCCTCGCCATCTTGCAGACGGCTTACTAAGATATATATATATATATCTATATCTTATATTATATTTTTAAGGAAAAAACCACCTAATTACCCGTTTTTAGCCAATTAACCCGTATTTTGACCCGTTTCAAACGTAGAAAGCCGCAAACGCAGTTCTTTCCTTCCTTCCACGATTTCCTCCCACAAAAGCCTCCCCATGATGTGCTTCCCTAACCTCCAACTCACCCCACTTCATTCTCTCACGTATATCCGGAAAAATGACTTGAAGATCCGGCGATTCTGCTACCCTTAACCACCCCACCATCCTCATCCTAACCTCACGATTTAGGAGTAACTGCTCCATCTACACGCCTGCTTTCTCCATCTTCTCCTGCAAATCCGTCATTTGCTCCCAAAATGCTCTATGATTTTTTATGCGCTTGGACCGCCTGCTCTCAGATCGTGTTCGAGTGTGGAGCAATTTAGCGACTGTTATTTTCTTTTGCAGAAATAAATTGGGTATTTATTCCTTTCATCTTCTGTTCTTATTTCTACTCAATTGTGCGTTTTTCAAATTTGTTGCTATTTTCTCTGTTTTTGTGTTGTGATTAGTGAATTTGACTTTGGGATTGTGCTTTATTTATGCTCAATTAGATATATTCCTTACATCAATAATTTTGGGTTTCATACTTGGAGGTAGTTTATTTTGAGGTGTTTTTGGATAGTGCTCCTCTGTGTTTGTGTTGTGATATTTGTGCTTTATTTATCCTTCTGTACCTAAGAGATAATGAAACTATGTTGATCTTTCTTGGCTTGAGTTGAGTATCTCCATCCGAGCTGCTGGTACTTTTATTTCAGCAGCTCGGTGTGAATAAGAAAAAAAATCAATTAATATAACAAACCACTACTTTTTCTATTGCTGGTTTCGGAAAACAGAAGGAGAAATCTCACATGTATAAGGCGTAACCAGCAGAAAGAGGAGAAGTTGTTGAAGGTACGACAGCCTTTTCAGAAAGCTTTTTGATTCTGAGAAAAGGGGCAGTAGCAGGGCCTTGAGAGACGACGCCTAGTCATGGTCGAGTTTCTGGATTTTGGGAGATGATTCTTCAATCCATGTTGAAGAAAGTGTGTAGAAAAATGCTAACTGCATTTGTGAATGGATGCAATTCCTGAAAGTGTAGTAGTGGGTGGAAAACAAAGTCGTGGGTGTAGAAATGGAGGAGTTGTAGGAGGGGAGGGTTTGACGCGTGTAAATCAGAGTGTTTTTTTCCTTTATGAAAACGGGTCAAAATGCGGGTCAATTAACCAAAACGGGTTAATTGACCATTGTATGTGTACCGCTTGGACCGCCTGCTCTCAGATCGTGTTCGAGTGTGGAGCAATTTAGCGACTGTTATTTTCTTTTGCAGAAATAAATTGGGTATTTATTCCTTTCATCTTCTGTTCTTATTTCTACTCAATTGTGCGTTTTTCAAATTTGTTGCTATTTTCTCTGTTTTTGTGTTGTGATTAGTGAATTTGACTTTGGGATTGTGCTTTATTTATGCTCAATTAGATATATTCCTTACATCAATAATTTTGGGTTTCATACTTGGAGGTAGTTTATTTTGAGGTGTTTTTGGATAGTGCTCCTCTGTGTTTGTGTTGTGATATTTGTGCTTTATTTATCCTTCTGTACCTAAGAGATAATGAAACTATGTTGATCTTTCTTGGCTTGAGTTGAGTATCTCCATTGATGCATGGCTTTCTAATTGAGTATCTCCCGAAATGCTCTCTGATTTTTGGATGCGCTTTCCTTTATTTATATTTTATAATAATATAATTTTCTTTCTGGCCTTTTGGGTTTAGAGTTTTGAGGATAATTATTCATTTTCCTCGCTGCGGAATCATTTTTCAGATTATTATCATGAATGGAGGTTTGTCGAGACAAATGGC
This sequence comes from Gentiana macrophylla, assembly GCA_026214975.1. Lineage (NCBI taxonomy): Eukaryota > Viridiplantae > Streptophyta > Magnoliopsida > Gentianales > Gentianaceae > Gentiana > Gentiana macrophylla. The sequence goes on along the minus strand of CM047807.1, from coordinate 6,006,878 downwards.
TGAGTTGCCTTCATTTTCATGTGTTTAAATTGAGGTTTTAAGTCGCTGTAATTGTGGCCTACGAAGGTAAACATTCCTTTCCTATTTCTGCTCCACCTCTCGCACACACCCACCATTATGTAATCCTATAAACGGCGGCTGACATGGAGAGGTTTGGAGAAAACCCTCAATTTTCATAGGCGACGTCCAATTCATGCACTCTGTTTACCGATTTGAATCGGAATTGCTTTGTCGTCGCCTTCGCTGCTATCAATGCATCTGCCCCCTTTATTCTACGAATTCATCGGTTGCAAGGTTTTTGGTTTAAGCATCTGCCCCCTTTAGGTGCTTGGTTTTTCATTTCTTGCACTACAATGATACTTGGTTTTTGGTTTATTTTCTCCTATTTTATTTTTGGCTTTATTGTTAAAAAGGACAAAATAAGAGTGGAAATGTGTAAAAAGGACAGTGAAATTTTTTATTGGGTGAAAAGGACAAACCAAACAGTGGAATAGTGGATTCCACTGTAAAGACAATGCAACCAACAGTGTATTTTGAGTAACAAACAGTGAAATTGTCCTTTAACACATGATTTTTTTTCCACTGTCCTTAATCCTATTTTTCAACTTTTTTTTGTCCTTTATTACCACTCTCCCTTTATTTTTTTGGACTCCTTATTAACATTATGTGCTTGATCATTAAACTGTGATATGCCGTAAATAGTTATATTTTGATGTCATTTCTTTTTATTTTGTCCAGATTGGCAAATGGTCACTATAGCACATTCTGCACTTTGGCACTAAGTTGTGGTGTGTTTTGCAGGGGAAAAAAAAGATGCGAGTCCATGAAATTGGTAAATGCAAAGGATTCAGGAAACAAACTGCTTGAATTGAATTCTAAAGAGATAGATGTGAAGAATGAGATAACAGAAGCTTCCCAGGAAAATGCGAATGATGCAGGAAGCGAAGCTGCTTGAATTGAGTTCTAAAGTTGAGATTGTGAGTCCATGCATAATTGGTATATATCGAGTGTAGAAACTATTTTTTTGTTTTTGTTTTTGTTTTTGTTTTTGTTTTTTAAATCTTTAGAACTGCTGGGTATGTATCAAATAATAGAGGAAGGAATGAGTCTATAATATTAATATCACTGTTTTCATGCCATCTCTCTAAGTATGTATTTGACTGCTGTTTCATGAAAATATGATACTTCATTTTTAGTTGCACCTGGAGTTAACACCTGTTTATTTTTTTTTTCCACCTTCAGTTTGTGAATTCCATGTGTAGATTTTTATCAAATCTATGGAAATGAAAACAGAAGCAACGTGAAGGCCTGCAACATTTTCTGCTTATGATTTTTGAAGGTACATTCTCATTCTCGAGCACAATTTATATTTAATTTTGCTGCTATATGCATGCCATTGGTTCTAGATTTATTTAACGAAAGTTTAAATTGAATAGACATGTCTTCTTATGTAAGCGCAATTCTGTTGTAGCCTGCCAACCTAAACCGTATAATAATTCTTATGACAACTATGGTGTTTGTTGTTGCTTCCTCACTCAAGCTTCAGATGAGGAAATTGCTCAATTTTATTAGTTGCTTTCTCACTTGCTCAATTTTTACCCATTCTAATTAATGGTTAATTTGCAGATTCAATAGAAAGAGAAATCCTGTGCATTCTGAAGTGAACCATTGAAAAGTTTGCTACTTTGTTGAAGACATGTCATGACTTATTTCTAATCCCTATCTTCTTCTTCTTTTTTTCGCTCTTAAATCTTTCTAAATTATGTACTCGATTCTTATGTACCGCAGATAATCTTATAGAACTCCAACACATCACTAATGCCGAGTACGATCATTTAAACATTTTCAAATCTCAACACGTCTTTCTATGGAAATGGAAGCCTTTGATGCATATATATTCGAGGATGTGTTCAAAGTAATCCCATTACCCTTAAAAACAAAAAAAAGTACTCTAATGAAACATGTTGTATTACTAGAAAGTTTTTTGTATTAAGCTTGAGCCAAACGGCTGTTGTGCTAAACCATATTGTTTGGTTTGTTTCGTCTTTTAACAGTTTTATTTTTGACTTGGTCTTCCTTTTGAGGAAATCATGAGATGGAAATGGTATTGTATTTCATCAATGGTTGGTTTATGGCTCCCTCTTTCTTTCATGGGTAAGAACATTGTTATGTCAAAGCACATATCACTCTCATAATTCCTCGGTTGCAAAGTTTTTGGTATAAGCATCAGTTGTCGCTTTTTTTAAAGATAAATTCTTTATGTGCTTGGTTTTCCATTTCTTCCTCTACAAACATACTTGGTATTTGGTTTTTGCTATTCATGACATGTAAGTTTTTCATTTATATTCTCCTATTCTATTCTTTTGGTTTTACAAGTGTACTTATAAGCTTATTTTGAAAATTTATTTGCAGATTATCGAAGCATAAACCTTGACATATGATGCTCTTTCAACTTATCCCCATTCTGTCATTTGGTACCTTCCCTTTTATTGATTGAGTACTTCTGTCTTCATCAAATGTCAAGGTAATGGATGCAAATGGAATGAAGTAATTAGCATTGTTTCCAGCGAAATTTCAGAAGAGCGTTTGGATTAAACGAGGTAAGATTTTCAGAATTTAATTGATTTTTTAAAAATCTTCAAATTAATTTTATAACTTCCAGTGAAGAAGCGGTGTTTGTCAATATATTTTGCTTTGACACCTGATTTGCAGGAAACTTTGTGATGGTTGATGGAAGTAGAATCAGCAAAGTTTGGTAGGAAAGTGAGTTATATTGTTTTACAGGTGCTCTTTTATGAACAAGTTCGTGTGCTTCAAAAATCTCACGAGTGGTTTGTACCCAAAATTATTTCACTTTTTTCAAAATTTTCGGGCTCCTTACTAATATTTTGTGTTTGATTATTAAAGTGTGATATGATCTTTGTTGTTGCTTCCTCACTCAAGCTTTAGACGAGGAAATTGATCAATTTTGTTGGTTGCTTTGTCACTTGCTCAATTTTGACCCATTCTAATTAAAGGTTAATTTGCAGCTTGAATGGAAAGAGAAATCATGCCAACTAAAATCTGCCATTGTACAATGTACATGTGGTCATAGGTTTCCAGGGAAGTGGCTCGGGATATCTTTGACGATGTTCATCACTTGCGTCAATAATAAAGAGGGTATGGTGTGAGAACAAAATACGTTGTATCAACATAGTACTCGCGATTTGTTCTCCACTTTGCTACAGTACAATGGAATTGTATTCACAAAATTGTGGATATTTCTGTATTGAAGGTGTGACGAAGCACGATTAAGTATGAAAAAATAAAGAGCTTGACTACTTGGAAGCTTATGACCGAAATATTTGATTCACTACTTTGAATTAAATATAATGATTATTTATACATGCACCATCTCTCTTTTTAAATGTAAGTCACTATGATTTCAACTTGCAACAATGCATTTTTGTAGAACATGTGTAGTCTTTTTTCATTTGGTAGTCATTTTCAAATTTTATATATGTATACACCCTGATGGATACATACACAAATCTACATACACAGATCGACTTTTTAAATATAACGTTCTCCGTGCATCGCACGAGTTTCCTACTAGTATAATATATAGAGGAGTCAATTTAACCCAATTACCCAATTAACCCGCTCCAAACCCGCTTTAAATCCGTAATAAAAAACAAATTTATTTTTAAAACCATCATTAACTCCTATCTAAATTCTAATATTACTCCCAAAATTCAAAATTATTATTCAAATTCAAATTCAAAATATATTTCCTTTTATTTAAGATTCAAAAAATACTGCATTAAATTCATATTTATTATTCAAAATTCAAATTTTTCTTTCCTTTTACATATTCCAAAATATGAGGATTTAGAGTCGGAAAATAATTTTATATATATATATATAGAAGCATCCTTCTTTGCATATTCACATATGCATTTTATGCAACTCGACTTACTTCCTTCCGGATCATCTTAATTTCTATATAATTTCAATTTTTTTGGTTGGGAAATTATGATATCTATATACTTTTTTATGTGTTTTCATGTGCAGATTTCCACCGATTTTGAGCGTTACAGTGATGGAGATTGTTAAAATGGCCAGATATATTGCCTAAGTCGTAAATTCTACTAGGTAATTCATATGTGTATATTTTTTTATCATGTTTATTAATTAATCCGAGAATGAGAGGTGGTGATTTTAGTGGTGTATTCCCTCCCTTAGAGAACATCTTAATTTTTATAGAATTTCACTTTTTTGTGTTGAGCATGTTATGATATATCTATATAGATATTGTTTAAAAAATTTCCTTGATTAACATGAGAATGAGAAGTAGTTATTTTAGAAGGTGCAAGGAAGTAAAAGAAATGGGAGTTTTTGTTGCAAACAATGTTTTTGTGAGACCGATAGCTTACACGAGAAAATAAACAAAAATGAGGTATATAATGATTGTTTTTTTAACTGTTGCTTGCAATTCAACCATAGTTTTTATTGTTAAGTTGCTACTTTTGACATTATTTTATGTTAGTTTATGTTTAGGAGTATTTAAGAATTATTCGCAATTTAAAGATTTTTATTTTTATTGTTTTGGCAAGGTGAATAATATAATTGTTCTTTTGATGGTGGATCAGTTGGTGGCTTGGTGCAGATTAATGAAATTTGAGACTGAGGCAGAAAATATGCGGCAAAGAAAACTTATTTGTAGTGGTTTAACCATGAGCTCTAATTGGTCGGAGGTATCATCTCATTCATCCGAAACGATAACTCAACCGATATAATGATTTGCACTAATCAGTCTATATAAGCACACCAAAATAGAATAGGGCTTCATTCAAAAAAAATAAAAAAATAGAATAGGGCCGTGTGCCCATTTAAAAATCTAACTCATTCAAATGTATATCACATCTCCAATAAGGGGTGTGTCAATTTGGGTAAATTCTGTACGACATATCCCTTGAGTTTACATTTGTTTTCGTAAAAAGTCTTTATACGGCAATATTTTTATTTTGTAATCAGAAAAAATCAAAATATCTAAGTTTTTCTAATCCTGATAGCTTGCTGTGTTAATTCCAATATTTACGTAGATGATAAGGAATGCTACATGTAACATACGTTAGTTCCGGGATTTTCATATAACGTAGATCATAGGGAATGCTACATGTAACCACAAATTATATGTTGATACAAAATTTATTTTGTAAAAATATTATATGTTTATTCAAAAAATATATATTATATGTTCGGTGCATATTGTTTTTAAAGTTGAACACCATCCCCGCGCGTTATGCACAGGTTCATGGTCATTTTGATCCGTTCCATACCTGTCACTTCATAAATAAATAAATAAAATCGCTTCAGTTAGCCTCCTCAAATCTCGGCAAATCATTCAAGAAAATAAACTCAGCAATAACTGCACAAATCTTCAATAACTGCAAAAATCTCGGCAATGACTGATTCGATTCGAAAAATCATTTCAAAAAAATAAAATCTCAGCAATAACTACTTCGATTACACATATCAATCCAAAAAATACTCAACTAAATCTCCTAATTGAATAGGACGGATTCTAAGCGTAATTTAACTCGATTACCAGTAATTTAAACCTAAAGCCCGCTTTTCACCCCTTCCATACCCGTCACTAAATAAATAAATAAATAAAAATTAGTCCAGTCAGCCTCCTCAAATCTCGGCAAATCAGTAAAAAAAATATCTCGGCAATAACTGATTTGGAAAATAAGTAAAATGAATATGCATTTATTGTGGCTTTCGATGAGAAAAATATGTCTCACAATATGCATTTCATTTCCGGGTTTTCCAATCATTTGTAAGTTTGTTTTTTTAAAGCCATTTTCAGTTCCTGTGATATGTGTTTTATTTTTGGATGGTTTATATTTAATAATGAAGATCATGGATTTGAATTTTCTATTTGAAATTTAAATCTAATGGAAATATCAGATGCTAATATTAACTAAATTCATAATAAATTATTATCTTCTCATATGTGTAAAATTTTATCAATATATATAATGGATAGAGGAAGACAAATAAAATTAATTGACCTGTATCGACCAATTGACCCGCTCAATGACCCGTTTTATTTAATTCTCGGTTTTCATGAAGAAAAAAATGAAAAAACCCATATATCCATGAATTATTATGAAATTAATACAAATTTTTTGAAATCTCAAATAAAGTGATATGAGAATTTGAATTTTGAATTTAGATATTAATTATGCATTTAATGCAGTATTTTTGGAATCTCAAGAAAAATGAAAGAAAAAAAATGAAAAAACCCATATATCCATGAATTTTTATGAAATTAATACAGTTTTTTTGAAATCTCAAGTAAAATGAAATGAGAATTTTGAATTTAGATATTAATTATGCATTTAATGTTTTATTTTTGGAATCTCATGTAAAAGGAAAAAAATTGATTTTGAATTTTGAATAATAATTATATATCCATAAATAATTTTGAAATTAATGCAAATTTTTTGAAATCTCAAATAAGGAAATAAGAATTGAATTTTGAATTTAAATAATAATTATGCATTCAATGCAGTATTTTTGGAATCTCAAGTAAAAGAAAATAAATATTTGGATTTTGGATTTTAAATTTTGAATAATAATTATATATTTATGAATAATTATGAAATTGATGCAAAAATTTTGAAATCTCAAGTAAAACTAAATAAGAATTTGAATTTTGAATTTGAATACTAATTATGCATTTAATGAAATATTTTTGGCATCTCAAAAGTAAAAGGAAATAAAAATATGAATTTTGAATTTTGAATTTAAATAATAATTATGAATTTAATGCAATATTTTTAGAATCTCAAGTAAAACGAAATAATTGAAGATAAGTAAAAGGAAATAATAACTTGAATAATAATAATTATTAATTCAATGTAGTATTTTTGGAGTTTCAAGTAAAATAAAATAAGAATTTAAATTTTGAATTTGAGTAATAAGTATGAATTCAATGCATTATTTTTGGAATCTCAAGTAAAAGGAAATAATAATTTGGATTTTTAATTTGAATAATAATTTTGTATTTTGGAAGTAATATTACGTTGTATTTTACAATTCCAAATAATTCTATTAATATTGATTCTATCTTCCTTCAATCTTCTATGTTGAAAATTTTCTACTATTGTCTAATTATTGGTCTCTACGATCTACATTTAGTATTTTCTTTTTGCGATTGTTCTAAGATAAAGTTATTTTTTGTTTTTTAAAAAGAAAACTAAATTCTGTTTTTATTTTTTTATTTTATAGGATCGTAATGAAGTACTAGGATTTGAATGTTCTATAAACTAAAGATTGTAAGGGATTTAAGGTATCATGAACATTATGGCTGCTCCAGATCATCATAAACATTATGGCATTTCATTTTAGGTTTTTCCAATCATGTTGCTTAGTAAATTTATTTTTTCTTTTTTTTCTTTTTGTGACAAACTTTCAAAACCTGTGATAGGCATTTTTTAATTTTTGGGTGTCTTACACGTGGTTTTTTGGTATGATTATAATGTAGATCACGGATTTGAAGTAGAGATTGTAAGTGATATAATGATTGTGATAACCGTGCTCCGGATCGCCATAAGTATGATGTTGTCATTTTATTTTGTGGTTTTCCAATCACATTGCTTTGTAAGTTCTTATTTTCATGTTAACCAATTACATGTCAGATGTCCTTTTTTTTTTGCTTAAATCCCCCGGTATCCAGAACCCACTGGTCCGACTAATCCGGAGTTCGGTCCGGGTCGTGCCTGTTGAGTCACATGTCAAACTGTCCTTGACAATATATTTAAAGAAGTTGAGTTGTCCCGTGCATTATGCACGGGTTTTAGGCTAGTATATATATATATATATATATATATATAAACATTATATGATGTAAATAAGATTAAATTGATTATAAAAAAATCATAAAAATCTGAAAAACTAAACAAATTAAGATCTATAATACGTAAACATTAATAATATCTAAAATACATGCTCGACCTTTAAACCGTGTCAAAAGTAAAAACTAAATTGGGATTGAGCTTCAGAATATCACAAAGTCAAAAAATTATTGTTTATCAACAAAAAAAACATATAGACTTAATATGACGTATTAATTGTTAAATTATAATCGAGATGGAAATCGTGTATTTTAACGTTTCCTTTGAAGAAAACTTAAATAATGGAAAAAAGCAAAATTAAAAAAATTGTGTTCAAGAGTGTCGACAGCATGTCGGATATACAAATTTTAAATAATATTGCTTTAATCAGTCGACACACATCGGGTTATGCGTGTCGTGTGTAAATGTGTGAACACGACGCACGACGCCTAGATTGAAGGGTGTTTCACACCTTATCAAATAAAAATTCAATTTTTATAATCATTGAAAAGTATATGGTATATGTATATAAAAATTTGGCAGGATTTTCATGAAATTTATGAAGTTGATATGATCAATTTTCCTTTAACTTTCAAAGCACAAAACCAGAAGGTACCCTGGGGGGTTTGTTAAAAAAATTTACATATTCAGAAAATAATAAGATGCAGTTATATTAAGTAGTGTTTGATAAAGATTTAACTTGTCTCTTAATAAGATAAGTGGATCTGAATGTCTGTGAAACATATCAGACATCATAGTGTAGCTTATCGCGCAAAGTGAAAAACCAGTTTCTTTTTTTACTATCCAAAATTGACGTGTTACTATTTTTCTTCATCAAAGTGTATCTAATTTTTTCCACGTCTATCCACTTTGAATTATTTAATCTTTTTTGAATTCTTTACATAATACGTGTTAGAAGTTAATTAATAATTAATAATTCTTTATATATATATTAATCATTTATGTAACATATATGTCATATTCTGATTTTCGGGAAATGACAAACGTGTCATTTTACAAAAAACGAAATATTATATTTATTATAATATTGGATTAAAGTTTATTTTATAAATAAAATAAAATAAAATATTAATTAAGGAATTAGAATTAATGGGGATTAACCGAGAGTAATGGGGAAGTTTTATTTGGAGAAATAAACTACCCATTACTAGAGGAAAAATTTTCAAAAACCAATTTACATAGAAACTTTCAAACTCTGCAAGTTGAGAGCAAATAGAAGGGTCAAAGAGGGTTCTTCAAAATTCTCATCCAACTCTTGTACTTTTCAGATTCAAGTAGAAATTCAGAATCCTTGTGAGAAGGGCATCCTTTTGATACCAAATTTGGGGTTATAATAGAGGTATATGTTTTTTGCTCTAACTACGGATTTGATCAAGTCTTGTAGTTCTCCTTGGTTTAAATTCGTAGAATTGTTGTTATATAAGCATGTGATCAAATCTAATTCAAGTTTGGGGTTGATCACATAGGTTTGTACTTGAAGGATCAAGTCTTGCTGCAGTTTTCTTGAGGTTTTTGCTTGGAATTTCTTGCTAACAAGTAAGAGGCTCTTCATATGGTTTAATTTGGTTTTATAATAAGAAGGTTGTGTTTTGGAGTTGTTTTGATGTTAAAAAGTATGCCTAGATGTTTCTACGGTTGTATAAAGTGTTAGGGTATGCTATGGTGGTGTTTTTCTGCTGTTTATACTATCAAATTGATGTTTATCATGTTTGGAATGGGTTAGAAATCGTTTAAATGCATAAAAGTGATGTTTAGGGCTAAATTAGGGTTTTAGCGCACGTAGTAGGGGTTTTTCGCGCGCCAAAACGGAACCAGAAAGGGGGAAATCGATACAAAGTCGTTTTAGCGCGCGCACTAGAGGCATATCGCGCACCAAAATGGTCCAGAAAGCATCCTGAATATTTCATAGAGCTTTTAGCACGCGCATCGAGCGTGTAGCGCATGCCAAAAGCAGACCATAACTATCATGAATGTTTCAGGGAGTTTTTAGCGCGAGCTAAAGGCTTGAAGCGCACGCCAAACCTCTGTCTTTGTGAAATCATGAGTTTTAAGACCCGAATCCAGTTTTGAATGTTGTTTCTTGATCTAATAACATTACATGAACATGAACAAGCCATGATTAAGCTTCTGATGCGTTTAGTTCCGGCACCGATTGGATTCTTCATAAGAGTTGAAGTTCGGAACCATCGAAAGAGCATGATTGACTTGTGCTTTGATGAATTAGTATTCGTCAATATATGTGTATGTGTTTAGGATGTTGTGTCTAGTTGTCTTTGTTAAATCTAAAGTCTGAAGTCCGAATTCTGAATACATTAAGTAACTGGATAATTTATGTGCTGAAATTAATTAGAATGTTTGGTAACATTTTTTTAAATCTGAAATCAGAATATGTTACATATATACACATATATACACGTATACATATATACACATACAAACTCTCTCTCACACACACATATATACACGTATACATATAACTTAATAATATACACATACAATAAATAAATTATTTTTATGACCCATTTTACATTATTTTTTTACAATAAATAAATTCATGGGAAATAGAAAATATAAATATTTTGATGAAAGTCCCCTTAAAAAAAATATTTTGGTCAAAGTATAAGTAGCATAAAAGAGGAGAAGAATAAAAAGATGTTAAAAAAAGCATTAAAAAAACAAAAAAAGAATGTTTGATCAAAATAGCTAATGTGCATACGTGGGAAAATGGGGCACCTATTCTTTTTCCAGCGATAAGCAGGTGGAGAGGCGCTGAAAACTTTTTATTTTTTCAATGTAAAATTAAGTGGTATTTAATTAATGGGGAGCGATAGACCTTAAGTTTACACCATTTTTACACCATCATCATCTCACCACATGTTTTTCACTTGTAAAAGAAATTTAAAAAAATTGAAAAAATCACAACCACAAGATTATGTTGGGAGTAAAAATGGTGTAGACTTGAGGGAGTAGATCTATCATTACCCTTAATTAATTAAGATGTATATTAAAAATATTAACAAGCATCACTAAATCTAACCACCACTTAATTTTTTTAGAATAATTACTTAATTTATTTACCAAACGGGTAAGTGAGGGAGTATGGCGGTTAAGTGAACTTTGCCTTAAAAACACTTAGGTGACTAGTTAATGATTAATAAAATACGTACATGTGTAGTAAAAAACTAAACATCATGTCATTCTTGATAATACACAAGTCTATATCGCGATGTGTGGGCGGTCCATAAAAGTGAATAGTTCCGTAGGTTCATAAGACCCCAAGTACGGAGGGATTTCGCCGAACGTGTACACTATCGGGGCTAGCCCGTGGCTATTGGTGTGATCCACTAATAGGTTGCAAACGATACTTCGTGGTGAGTAGACTCATGCGTAGTGCCATTGAATACTAACGTAACAAAGATAAGTTAAGTTAGAAAGAAATAGGCACGACATGTTGATGAGAATGAAGTGAACCCTAAAGTGGAGTCGGTCTTATAAAGGTAATCTAATAATTATGAACCTTGTGTTGTAAAACTTAATTACGCAGTAGTTTATTTCTCTTACTAAGTACCATTGTACTTACCTCAAATGCATTTTCGTTTGTGTTTGGGAATGAGAAGATGAACAGGTTGAACAAGAGTTCGACGAGGACTTGGATGACGATATACGAGGACGATGTTTTTATTTCTTCTTTATTACATGTTGTATTAGACTATGTTGCACTTTGACTTCCCGAGACATGTTGTACTTTTCTCTTGAAGCTATGTTGTAATTTAAGTTTGTTTGACTTTTGAGACATCGTACTTTTGTAAGATTCGGTTTTCGTTGATGTAAGATTACTTTCTATCTTTAGTATGGTTACGTTCTATTCTAGTATCTTTTACTTCACCCAACTCTTTTAGCTTCTGTTTTTGCTAAACTGGCTACGACGTAGTAGAGACTTACATATAATATTAAATTTATTTAGTATTATATGTGCCGAACATTTTTTTCTGGATAAGGATTCGGTGTCCGGGAACGAGACATTATAATATAAAAGTTATTCATTGATAAAATCATAAAGTAAAACATTTTCAGATTTCATATGAATAGATTTATCAAATGTTCTAATTATATTCAGATTTCAGTTATTTATTATATTCAAATTTCAGATTTCAGATTTTACAAATTTCAGTTACGTCCTTTTTTTAAACATGGTTTTCCTAGGCAAAAAAAAAAAAAAAAAAAAAAATTAAGGATCATCTGAAGCATTTGTATTTTACTTGCCAGTTTTTTTTCCTTCAGATTTGTGGAATAATTTGTAATTTAATCATCATTTTGGTGTTTTTTGTAAATAGTTTTGGAAGAAGAAGTTTTTTCAGCTTCTAATGCAATTACACTTGAGCAATTTCAAGAGACACTACAAAAAAAAAAATAATAATAATAATAATAAAATAAAGGTGTCACAACTGGTGTGGTGAAGTAAAGGTATCTCAAATGCTTGGACCACCAAGTCATAGTTGTTGCTCCCATAAAAATTCTTAAAAGAGAGGAAAAAGTGTAAAAATATGGAATTTATATTTTACACGGTCGGATCCCATGTGTTATTTTAATTTCCTATTGATCGTAGATCACCAAATCATACTTAATCCATGACTAAGATAAAATTTACGCAAATCAAGATAGAATATTCGGTCCCTACCAGCATAAACCATTTGGCTATTTCTCTATCAACAAAGGCATAATGATACATGCCCCGAACTTGTGCACAAATTTGGCACCGAGATGTTATCTCAGCCTTTGTATTATTTTTAGCACATGACAAGTGAAGAAAAAAAAAAAAATTGAAGGGTGAAGATGTAACGCCTGCTTTAGGATCTGTTCTTTATCCTCAATATCGACGTTCGGCACATATATAAATAAAATTTAATTCATTCATATATGTAGTTCCTCTGATCAATACAATCAAAGTCACGCGAATTTAATGCTCGGGTAATAAATATCCAATAAGATGCTAGAATACGAAAAAGTACTAAAAGTGAAAGTGTATCAAAAATCAATACAACCAAGTCCTCGAAAGTCAAAACGAATACTATGAAATAAATAAATAAAGATGAACACACGCGTCCCAAAGATCTTATGAACACAAAGTATATAAAATAGTGCAACATTTCAAATGTAAAAGAAGTGCATAGAATGAAACATCAAGCTCGTAGATCCTCCTCGTGACATACTCCTCGTAATACCCGAAATCTGTCACTTTCTCACCCCCAAGCACACATAACAAAAACATGCACAAGGGTAAGTATATAATACTCGATGAAGGAAGAGAAATGCGCTTAAGCTTAGAATATATAAAAGATTAAACATTATTAGGTTTCAACTAAAAAGGCAAGATGCACTCGATTCTACGCATAAAGGTTACATCTCCCAATATGCCTAAATCAGAATTACTTAGCTTATCTTTGTTACAACATGCAATCAAGGTGGAACGTGACATATTGAAATCTTCAGATATACAAACCCCGAACGTATTGAAATCTTCAGATACAATAACCGGTTCCGATAGTATGAACATACGGCGATGCCTATAGGCTGCGCAGCCGATAGGACACTCACTTTGATTTGCCTGTTCACACATCACGCTATAGACCTTCGGATCTACCCAAGACCACATGGTGTTTAATCTTTTATCTAGCAAGTTGTGTTATATTATGTGATTAACTGACCATCCTAGTTTATTTAGATAACAATCCCTCCTCGAAAGCCAAAATAAACAAGCTGGAAGACCAGCTCCAGGTGGACGCCCGTCTGAAGGGTCAGACGCCCGTCTGAAGGCCCTGAACGCTCGTCCAAAATGGTGGACGCCCGTCCCGCATTCCCTTTCAATCTCAGATCAAAATTGCACCTCAGACGCCCGTCCGAGGTATCCAGACGCTCGTCCAAGGTTGGACGCCCGTCCAGAAAACCGGACGCCCGTCCGACCTGGCGATTTTCCAGAAACTGATTTTTGCACATCATCGTATTCATCCGTTTTTCAAACAAAAACCCAAACTTTCCTGACCAAAAACACTCGAATTAAACTACCACCCATACCAGAACATCACCCATCATTTAGGCATCAAATTAACACAATTTAGATCACCAAAGCAACAAGAATTCAACACAACCAATGTATAATCAAAAACTGCAAACGTAAGGGTTCTCCTTACCTTTTTCTGCCTAAAACTCAGAACTAGCTGCTGATCCTGGTACCGATGCGAAGCTCTCGTCACGAGGATTCCAACGGTATGCTATGATCTGAAAACGGAAGAGGAACGAATGATATATCAAGGATCGAAAGTTTGACGGTTTCGAAACCACAACAGCGGTTTCACCTTACCCGAGGGGAATGGAGTGCGGCTGCCTTGATAAATTCTGAGCTTTTTTTATTAATGACTAGGTTTTTGGTATACTTACGTTTATATACCGTAACCTAATTATTATTTTAAACCCGAATTTACTCCAATACCCTCAAACAACCATTAAACCGAAACCGTTATAATTCAAAGGATTTAATTCCAACGAAACGGAAAAAGAATATTAATTACGTTTTACGCAAAATGACACGTCTGCCCTTTTTACGAAAGTCGGAATATTACAGAAGATGCATTTTCGGGGGATGAATCGGTGGATTGGTCGGTGACCTAATCACTCTCCATCAACAAAGTGATGTCAAAGGCTAATGATAGACAGGCTTGCAGTATTATTTAGGAGGCAGTTAGAGAAATGCAAAGGAGGCCTAGCTATCCTCATCAATTGCCTTATTCCAATTCTTGTTTGGGTTATGGCACCATGCTTCACACGCCGAATTCCTAACAAATTAAAAATCAAAAAATCGGTCATAGACATGCAAATACCACATTCCCATTTGCAACAAACACTTCAAGAAAAAGTAGAAAAATCCCAACAAACTGAAAAAATAAATAAAATGATCCGTATTGAGGAGTGAGGACCATCCGTGTATGTATTGTGGAAAATCACTTAAAGCAATTGTAATGACTTCAAAATAGAAATTATTTGCACTGCAGTCAATGATTTTGCAACAAACACTTCAAGAAGGCATTGATATTTTTATTTATTATTTTATAATGACTCTAAAATAGATTTGAAATTTGTTAATGCCATCTAGATGATAATTCGAAAATAGCTAGGTTGGCATCCAGACACCCTTTTTAAATTTTTTTTATAAAACGTCTCTCACGTCTCTTAAATCTTCTCCTTAAATGAGAAAAATTATTATACATCAGTTATTAAATCTGGGTGATACAAGTGGGTGGTTGAGATTTGTTTAAACTTACATTCTCTCGATCACATAGTTGTGGTGTGTATGAGTGAGTAGGATAAATCTCAACCATCCACCGGTAATAACTCTTCTCTTCTAACCCTAAACCCTGAACATCATTTTACATATCGCATAACTATCTTAACCGCATTTTACATATATTGCATACTAAACTATATTTTATTTTACATAGCAAGAAAGTAGGGAAGATAGTTTCAACATCAGATTTATTTTTTAGGGGATAGAGCCATAGGTATTTTGTGAAGTCATCCAGAAAACTGACATAAAACGGGAGCCGTAAATTGAAGGTTCAGAACAAGGGCCCCAAACATCATAGTAGATCAGGTCCAAAGGAGCAGTAAATGTAAAATCAGAAGTATATAACGGGAAACGGTGACCTTTGGGTAACTGACACGGAGCACACACAGTAGGGGGCACTTTTGTGGGGGTAAAAGTAGGGAGACGTTTTAAAGCTTGACGGAGCACGGAATAAGAGCAATGAGCGAGACGCTGATGCCTTGTGGAAGAAGAGGAAAGGGAGGAGGCAAGAGCTTGAGCAGGAGCAATGGGTGGAATGAGCGGGGTGGAGAAGTGATAGAGTCCATCCTTAACAAAGCCTCGAGAGATGAACATGGCCCGAGTACTCTTTTACAAGAAAGTAAGACGCATGAAATTCAAAATACACGGAATTATCAGAGGCAAATCGATGCACAGATAAGAGATTTCTAGTGATAGTGGGGTAACAAGAATATTAGATAAATGAAATGATTGAGAAGGGGAATTAACAGAAGATGAGCCGTAACGAGTAATAGGTAAACTTGTACCGTCGCCCATGAATTGTGTCGGGCCCAGCATAAGGGACAGAGGATCCGGTGAGAGTGTTAAGATCATGAGTGATATGGTATCTGCAATCCAATCTGAGCCAATACACGTGGTCGCCGCATATGTGTAGGGAGAGTGGGAATACTGATATCGCAGAGAACATTCACGAGCGGTGTGGCCGAACTTGCTGCAAATTTGGCATTGCAGGGAAGCACCGGAGCTATTGTGAGTATTATTGTGCCGGTAATTACCGCAGCCTCGGTAATTATTGAAACGCCCCGTCCTCGAGTAAGCGAAGCAAGACCATGGTTGGAGGTTGTAGATGCCGGCGATTGTGAATAGATGGTGATGGCGGAGGAATTGCTCGCTGTGGGGTAAGTTCGTAGCGAGGGTTTGGAGTGTGGAGAGGGCGAAACGGACGGCCGGGACCATAGGTGACTCGAATCAGGGGTAAACTTTTGGGGGCGGTTGGAGTTGAATCGATGAGAGAAACACCTAAATCAATTCAAGAAAATATGAAGGAAAAGTGTCCTCTACCAAGGTTGGACCCATATGAGTTTTCTCCACAAATTAAGTAAATTTGGAAGGCAATGGGAATTTGACCGGTTTGACAAAGCTTCACCATAGCCTTCGTTGCCACAATCTCTTGTTGTTCCCGAGAAGAGAGATGAGTCGAAATCGTTTGAAATCGTTGGAGCTTTGGAGATAAGGAAGTCAAGGTTAATTGAATGAACGAAAGGAGCCGACGATTAGGACAAAACTTGGAAAAGATTATTGTTTTATTTTAATTAATTGATGCTTCATGCTTCTTCTCCTCTCTTGTGCAATGGAGAATTTATTGAGAAGGAGATATCTTTCAAGAGTGTTTTAGGTAAGTTTTAGTTGGCGAAGTGGTTTTGTATATGAAGAAGCAAAAAGCGACATTGGATTGTTGGGACATGCAATATTTGCTAGCAAAAAAAAGTTTACTTTGGCTCAAGTAGAAACAAAGGCGTTGAAAAGTAGGCGGGGCACGAATTTGACGTGTTTTTAGGCACTAGTTGATTCTGACAGGATTTGAAGCAAAATGTTGGTCTTTCTAACCCAGATTTGGATATGAAATACATTTAAAATCGATTAAATTGTGTTAGAAAAATTATCATTTTTTAATTCAGATTGAACCAAAATAATTTGTTGTGTGATTTATTTATTTTTTTCAAACCAGCGGAGAAAACTTTACAACCAATGCCACCACAAGGCAAGGTACCCAAAAAAAAAAAAAAATTTATACATAGCTTCCAACAAGATGCTTCCAAAAGAATGGTGCCTGGTAAGCAGAGAGAGAACTTACAGCTATAGTAGCAGTTGACTTAAATCATTGTCAAAGTGCAATGAAAAACTGCATTTGCAATTGTAGCAATCACTCTTTACCTTCACGGTGCCTGTCCAGATTATGTCCGACCATCAAAGAAAGACTCAACATCCACATCCACTATCAGAGAATGTGTACGTCATTACTAAAGTGTTCTAACATGATGCTGTCCGCGCCGTCCTTATGATATTGAGCGCTCTGCCCAAAATAAATTTAAAGCGCTTTTACCATTTGAAAAATATGACATAACAACTATTTTTGGGTACTTAGAAATGATGAAGCGGTGTATAAAAATGTAACGTAATTTGATTAGACTTTTTTTTTACTTAATTCTATGATGAATTGGAACTTATAACTCGTATTTTAGATTAAGAAAAAAAAAACTATACCTAAAATACACTACTAACGTGAAAAATGGGCCATTGAATTACAAAGCTGTGACGGCGCCAGATCGCGACTTTGTTGGCTGCTTCCTGCGACGAGCCTGGATGTGCCATTTGATGTGACAGTGAGACCACATCTAAAATGCATTCGAGCTAGATATTTGTACTTGACATGATGTTTCTATTGTACTGTATATCATCAGAGGTAGCTATTTGTACTTGACATGTTTCAAGCTTAAATCTATGCTAGAACTGACTAATTAAAATCACAGTTAATTTGGGGGTTATTCTATGGTGGGGAGACACTAATAGAGAGTTGCATACGTGGCAACATCTGGACCACACAGTTTCATCTGCAATAGGAAAGTCCCTACGTAGGATGAAACTGTATCGTCCAGATGTTGTCACGTATACAACTCCCTATTAGGGCCTCCCCACCATAGAATCACCTTTAATTTGGATCGGACATTCAAAATGTCACTATTCACTGTTGGATCAGAAATAAGAACAAAGTTTTGTCTCATATAAATATATGTATATATATAAACTATTCAAGGTACCTCAAGATCTTATCAACATTTAGAATAATCGTATTTTATTAATTCAACCTGACGGAGTGAGTATAAATATATAGGATTATTCAATGACTTAGTCGATAAGTTTCATTCTGAAGATAAATACGATAATAAAAATATTTAAAGTAAATATAATATTCAAACTATATTATCCTCGACAAGTACAAGCATAGAACTGGAGAAAGAAAGTTTTTCTATGACATTGTTGTTGCGCCTTTAATATACCATTAAACAAAGAATGTGACATCAAGGATTATAATTAAAGAGCAATTTCACTAACCTACCCAGTAACAGGGCGGTAAACCGGAACAGGAGGACGTTTATTGGGGAACTACATTTTTTCCTGAAAAAAAAAAAAAAAAAAAAAAATCAAGAAAAAGAGGAATTGCATTGCATGAAATATAAATAACTTGAAATGAATCTTATGCAAAGGGCTTATAATTAAATACTCGGCCAATGACACTTCTTGTGGGAAAGACAGGCCGGGGTGGGGTAGAGACCGACCACCTAGTACATTTGGGTTTATGGTACTCAGAAGAAACCCCGAGTTACAATCAAATATGCATAACCCTGAATTACTATATGATGGATCATTAGACTAACCCCCCTAGCTAGTCTCCGGAAAGGGAAGTTCTTGTGTAGTCACTCCATGCATGAAGTGACTTGACACCTGAATATGGTCATGTTTAATCTTAAAATAAAGAGGACGAAAAAATAAAAAAATTTAGGAAAATTTTATGATTTTTCGAGTTTCATTTTAGAAGATATAGATGTTTGAAAAAAAAAAAAAATGAAAGAGAGAAAGTAAGTGTATAATACTCTTTCCAAAATTCATGCATGTTCTCATTTTTTTAACTTAAAAGATATAGACTCTGGTGTTTATTTTTTTTATTTTCTTGTTAAAAGAAGGGAGGGTGTCTTTAATACCACGGTTTTTTTTACCCGTGGCACCATAGACATTTCAAATTTAACAGATTACATTTGATACCACATACTTTATTTTTAGTGATAATCTTACTTAATATATCACACTTGTTAAAACAACAAATATGTTATTTCCGGGGAACTTTGACTATAATCAAATAAGCATAACCCCGAATTACTAGCATGATGGATCATTAGGCTAAATGTAAAATCTCTCACATCTTTGTAAGGGTATTTTAGTCTTTTTGAAATTTATTTTCCTTTTATTTTTAGGTTTTCTTTTCCTTCAATACTTTGAAAAAAACGACTTATGGTGATAAAAGCTATAAATAGGATCCTAGGTAGCCCTAGACATCTAAAATTGCGTTTTTTGAAGTTCTGTGATCAGTGGGCACGCTGAACCGAGAACCCTCCTCGGTAAAGCGACCCGGTGGTGTCCAGGACGTGTCCTAGACAGCCCAGGACGTGCCCCAGACACCCAGATTGTGTCCCAGATCGTGTCCAGGATCAAGCAGAACGCTGAACTGAGCACTGTCCTCGGTTAAGCGACCAAGTTTTGGACTTCAGGCTCAGTTTTGATCGTTCTAGTTCGTGTTTTCAAATCAGAGTGCTGGTTTCGAAGAGCTTTCAAGTCCAGGAGCAGTTTCGAATATTGTTTCATCTCAAGAAGGTAATGATCATGAAACCATAGTTTTATTCGTAGTTCTACTCTTGGATTTGTTAGAATTCATAATGAGGAGTGAGATGGTTACATTAAAGACATGTTTGATAACACTTTTTCATATCACTCAAATCCATGAATTAAGCTATTATTATTATTACCCACGTTCCTTATCTTTTTTTTTTTATGAGAGCAGCTAAGGACAAGAACAAGGACCCAACAAGATGAAGTTACTAAGATTGGCTAACTAATGAGCCATAAGAAAATAATCAGCTAAGGTTCTTCAGAAAAAGTTGTAAGCCATAGAGAGCTTTCTTCAGTTTTAGCATCATTTTCTCTTGGCTTTTTACCACATAACGTGAAGGTCGATCAATACACACTTTCCTTCAAAAACAGCTATCCAAAAATGCGGATTTCACATCCATTTGATAAATTTTCCAATGATTCTGAGTTGCGAGCGAAATAATCAAGTGAATCGTTTCAAGGTGAGAAACAAGAGCATAAACCTCATCATAATCGATCCCGGCCTTTAGCTTGTACCCTATGGCAACTAATCTTGATTTGTACTTCTCCGTCTCACCATTTGCATTTTTCTTAATTTTGTATACCCACTTCACACCAATTGTACTTTTGCCGTTAGGTAATTTTGCCTACTCCCATGCCTCATTTTTCAAGATTTAGTTAATTTCCTCATCCATTGCATCTTTCTATTTCTTATTAAGATAAGCATCTTCATAACATATTGGCTCATTCTCGGCAAATAAACAAAAATTGGTAAAAAATCATCCGAACTTGGTACCTCTTCGGTATCATCATACAAATAACGTAGAGCTCTATATCTCCGAGGACCTTCACTGGAACTTGCATCTTCAATTGGTGTATTATGCGGTGGAGGAGTAATAACTTGTGTTTTATCTTGCATCTCATCATCAGGTAATGAAATATATTTGCGGTCTTCGTTTTTAGTGTTTCATTCCCAAATACTTTATTCATCAAACTCAACATCTCCACTAACACTCTACCTTCCTTAACACTCTACCTAGCTTTAATACTGCATGCTTGCACATATATATATATATATATATATATATATATATATATATATATATATATATATACTAGTTGCAACCAGTGTGCGTTGCACACGTCCGTCGGTGGTACAATGTTGTTTGGTTTGGTCTCCGTAGGTGTTATGTTAGTGGTTTTATGTACAATGTAGCAAGGATGCCATGTACGAGGAAGTGTCGAAGAAGGTAATTAGGAAGGGAAATTCAAGTATATGACAGATATAGGCCCTTAACATATCAATTGAACTTCCATCGACCATTCTGGAAAAGAAATTCTCTATGTTTCCCGTGTGCAATCGCAAAAGAAAAACCAAACAAAACATGATTTATCGAGGCAACTACAAAACAACGGCTACACTACTGACTTTTACCTTTGGAGCAGCAAGAACTCGACCATCAATGCCAGTAAAGTTCTTGTTCATAGTAATGCCACAAGACTGTAAAAGAGGCTCAGTGTCGTAGTTATTGATTTTTAAAGCCTGCAACCACTGAAAAAAACATAGTAAGTGAGGTTAACAAGGTTACGTAAGTTAAACGTAATGATATGGCCTTACATTGGTCAAAGAATCCATCCTCTCTTGAGGCTTTTGTCGGGATTTCTCCACCAGAGAAGATCTTTGGAAGGTTGACAACGCTTTTGTGCACCGTTGCAGAGAAACTAACGAGCATAACTACACATCCAATATATTGAGGGTTTAGATGATAAACAAAATAGAACAACGAATAATCTGACACGCAAGACTTCCAAAACGGATATTGCCGAATATGACAGAGAATTCCATCAATGACCAAGACATTGCAATGAAATTTAAAGGAAAAATATCTTTTTTTTTCTTTGATTTCTTTGAGAGGAAGGAATACGAAATATGACATACATAAATTAGTGTATTGAAAATAAAGAATAAGATTTTGGCTCATAGTATTATTGTAATACATTTGATACAAATATGTTAGCTAAAAACAATAAGTACTTGAATCAATTTTTTTTTAATAACATAGTTACAGACTTGCAATCTTATTCCATCCAGGTGTATTCACCATTTGCATTTGCCATGATAGACGATTTTCAAGTGAAAAGTGATTTTTAGTGGAAAATAACATGCCAAAACAATAGCTAGCTCTAGTTCTTAAGAAATATGCAAACAGAGAAAATAAAAGAAATGTGCATCCAGATGCAGAATATTCAAGCTGACAAGAATTGCTTACAGAACTTGCCAACAATGACACAAATCCACCTAAATCTAAGCAATGGAAAATCACAATTTCATTGGAAGTATATGTAACATGAGGACATACAACTCGCAACTATTTCATTGAAAAACTTTCGATCAAATAAACTAAAGATTGTGAACCAGAGTGCCATCCATGCTAAGGTCTTTGAAATTGTAACGTTCATCAATGAGCCATGGTGTGTATACTTTCTATATATTGTATCTAATAATTAGCGATAATGGAAAATCTCTAGGCTTTGAAAATCAATTAAGAAATTGTCTAGGCTTTGAAAATCTCTGGTTAACTAAGCTGTGTAAGGAAAAAAAATGAATATCAAGCTTTACCTCTATCCGTGTCTCTTCTCCTGCTTATTATTCAGGCCAAGAAAACAGTATGAGAGAACGAATATGAAAAAGAAAAGGGATATGAACATGAAAATGAAAACCTCAACAAACATAGAATGGTGTAGTCTAAGATGCAGGGGAAGGAAGCTTGCCAAAATGATGATTCAAACTGCTCAAGTAGCTTTTTCACCGTGATGGTTGGTATTGGTTGCACACTACCGGCGTCGTAGCCTTCAGATTTTGAGGAGATCTGCATCCTCCATCTCTTCAATCTTGTCCTCGTATCAGGAATGGAATCAAGATGACAAAACTGTGAATTGAAGATCGTTTAAGGAAATCCTCTGCAACCGAGGCATTATCAATGGATTGGCACAAACGACCACAAATAAGATGTCAACACCATGAAAACAGCCCCCAAACAGACAAATAAAAAAGACATGCTTAAAGAGGAAAATGTGTAATATCTTTGAAAGAGAAAGAGTGAAAACAAAAAAATAAGTTTAAAGAACCACCGTTAAGAAACAAATATGTAACATATTTTCAATTTCAGCAGTAATCATTATTAACTAAAAAATCTGAAAAGCACACATAAATAATAGTACAGTTTAAAGACCAAAGGAGATACCTGAACACGAAACATATACAGGGGAGCCAAATCTGCCAAATAAATCTATAATACAAATCACCACTGTCTTCGACTACTACAACTTGTCTGCCTCCATCTGTGTTGTAGTCTCCTGCTTCTTTCTGAGACAAACTCTCATCTTTGTGTCTGCGTTAGCACCGAAAGAAAATACAAGGACGGTTGAGGTGACCGGCGATCTGTGAACAGAGAGAAGGGGAGGAGAAGATCTGAAAGTTGGGCGGGGAGCCGGTGGGTCGGTGAAATCGAAAGCTAACACCATCAACGAATTCGCGGCTTAGCTCTACAAGCAACGAGCACGAACCAATCGTGTAAGTAACTTCTTCAAGCTCATTGTTTTCTACATTTAGCCTCTTCAAAGATTTCAAGTCTCCAATAACATCGGGCAGATAAATGAACCGATTCGAACTCAAATCAAGATCCATCAAGTTAATCAAGTTCCCAAAAGATGATGGCAGTGTTCTTAATCTATTGGCACGTAAATCGAGTTTCATTAAGCTCGATAATTCACCAAACGAACCGGGGAGGTTGATTATCTGATTTGAATGGATATCAAGCTTTTTTAAGGCCTTCAAGCTACTTACAGTGGATGGAAGTGCCATGAACTGACAGCACTGTATTCTGCTTTCAAATATATTAATACAATTGAACTAAACTTTGATCAGGTAAAGGGAAAAAAGAGCAATACATGGCTAAATTGGCAGGCAATTATCATCACACACACATAAAAAGAAACAGGGTAGGAACCTCTCAGAAGTACATAAAAAACCGAGACAAAAAACACAAATACCTAAAATAAATCTAAGGACTCATCACCAGGACAAGATCTCCTGGTATTTCTTCATTTCCTGCAATCATAGGAGCAAAGTTTGAGGGTTTGAGTAGGAAATTGAAATTAAGTTAAACAGCGAAACAAATTTTGCGCCCCATGCTGTATAAATACAGATCTTACAAAAACATGTATCCAAATAAAAACATCATATATAACTTAAATGCTTAACATCTGAATTTACAGCGTTTGAATTAAAAGCTCGTGAGTACTCGTCACTACTAATCTAAAAACAAGAAATTAACAGTCCAAAATGCCACCACCATAGCCAACAGTAAAGGATCAAATAGTGGTAATAATATTCATTATATAAAATCTTCAGCAAAGAATATAAACTGGTTTAAAAAATTAAAAAGTAAAACATTCCTTGAACATCGCCTACCAAATAAATTTTCATTTCATAGAAACAACAGTCATGTACCTAAGATAATGAGCATTAAAAGGACTAAGCGGCTTATGCATCAGAAGAAAACATGAGATATGAAGTAACAATATTTCCATTACAGCTATTCGGGTATCAAGCAACAAAACACACTCAAACAGCTTCGAGACAATATGTGTAAGATATTCATTGTATGTAACATTAGAAAAGCCATAGACTCATTTCCTTTTCCATATAGATACTAAAGAAGAGACCAGAAGCGAGCGGCCTCATCAAGCAAGAGCCTAGCTTTCTGCCTCAGGACAAAAAATTGGTTAATACTGCAGGAAAATTTATAGTAAACATAAAAAAAAAATCACAAATCTTGTTATCAAGAAAATCAGACCACCAACTGAAGGCAAACTGCGAAAAAAATAGGCTCGGATCTGAGACTATACATGCAACAGAGAAGAAGACCCCGCCATGGCTGCAAACGCCCAGTTGCTCGTAATGCTAGAAGCTCGCAAACAATCTGGGTGTTGCCCCGCCAAGCTACGGGTCGGATATTCTCAATTGCCGGAAACCATCAGCTCAGAAACAAAATGAGAATGAAATATCATCACAGCCTCCTTAGATTACCGATTCCACACCCCATGGCTGCAAAAAAAGAACACCAACCCTAAAAGAAAGGTTAGTGGATCTAGGTTTGCCCAGCCAAGATACGAGTCTAGAAATCTCAATCGAATTTGATTATCGTCGTCATAGCCTTTCAGCGAAGACACCACTATGTAGATAATACATGATCGGTATCAGGCGGTGGTGGAGCGACAGTGGGTAGTGAAGCTGTTAAAAGATGGGCGGTGGTGGAACGATGATATCAGGGAAAACAGTTAGTGGAAGGCTAGACGTGTAGCCTGCACATTGGAGAAAGCAGAGGTATAAACGACAAAATAGAACGACGAAGCGGTAAGATGTAAATATATTAAGTACTTCAAAGGTATGATATATATATATATATATATATATGAATACTAGTTTACAGTCATGTGTATAATTAAGCACTTACATATATACATATATAAGCATGTTGGAGACGTAAAACTAAAGAGCATGTATGGGCAAGCAAAGGTGGTTGGCACCATGGCTACGGTAGGAGGCGCTATGATCATGAAGCTGGTAACCGGAGCCTTTTATTATGTTGCCCTGGACCGAGGAAGACGGCCATAATAATAGCCATCAAAATCATACTAGTACTGCAATAAATGTACAACATTATATCAAAGGTGCCCTCATGATTACTGGTGGCTGTTTAAGTTGGGCTTGTTTCATGATTTTACAAGTACTCAGTAACAACATATATATATATACATACAAGTTCTCCAGCCTTTTCAAATAATTATTGTTATTATTTTATATGAATGCCAACTTGATCGTACGTACGTAGGCAATCATGCTATGATCATATCCACCGGATCTCTCACTCACAGCCTGGATATGCTCCCTTGGAGCCGCGGAAGGTGTTGTATTCGCTCTTATAATGGAGAGAGAAAACACCGTTGCTGCTTGGTCTATTAACTGGGAAATCAAATTACTAGCTATTGTTTACACCGTATGTATCTAAAAACAAAATGGCTACAATTACCATGTTCAATAGGCTGTTACAAAAACCGGTACTCTTTCATTATTATTCTTTGTATGTAATAACCTAGTCCCGAGCAGAATATTCCATGTATATCATCACCAGTCAAATGATGTAGCAAAGAGAGTGCTGATTATTAAGATTAAAACCAATTTATTTTTTGATACGCATGGTGTAAACAACCGCTAGTAATTTGATATCCCACTTAACAGACCAAGTGGCAACATCGTTTCCTCTCTCCATTATAAGAGAACACCTTCCGCTGCTCCAATGGAGCATATCCAGGCTGTGAATGAGAACTCCGGCGGATATAATCGTAGCGTGATTGCCTACGTATGTACGATCAAGTGGGCATTTGTATAAAACCCTTGAGCTTGGTAGTACCCGGACCTGTAGTCTCAAAAGCACGATACGATAAAGGCTGTTCAAAGGAACTGAAATATTTCAAACTAAAACAGGACTTGAGGCGCCTCGGTTTTTAATAACAATAATTATTTGAAAAAGCTGGAGAACTTATATGTATACATGTTGTTACTGCAAAATCATGAAACAAGCCCAACTTAAACAACAACCACGACTAATCACAAGGGCACCTTTGATATAATGTTGTACATGTATCGCAATACTAGTATGATTTTGATGGCTATTATTATTGCCATCTTCCTTGGTCCAGAGCAACATAATAACGGCTCTAGTTACCAGCGTCATGATCATAACACCTCCTACCATAGCTATGGTGCCAACCATATTTGTTTGCCCATTAATGCTTTTTAGATTTTCTTACTCCAACCTGCTTATATGTGTAAATATGTAAATGATTACTTATAGATTGTGAACTAATATTCATATATATGTGGAAGCATGCAGTTTTAACGGTAGCTACAATGTTAAGAAATGGAGTAGGTAGAAGCTAAGTAGAAAGGAAAAGTACATGGAGCTGAAGATACAGGCCATGACAAAGGTTATGGCTGGAAGCATGTTGGACATAGCTGCTGCAAATGATTCTGTTGTGTATTTCATGCCTATGAAATAGAAGTTCTGGTCTATTACCGGCCTGCAAGTTAATCAATACATATATCTAGGGACAGCATTTTCCACAGTTAGAGCAGTGGATGAATTCACATGAACACACCCGTGATTGTTGCGACCGCCCAACTAGACAATATCACCCTATATGTATACCATCGCCTAATCCCCTAACTTGACAACTTAGCAACCTTACATCAGCCATAGGTATAATGACATCATAAAACAACTAACAATATAATGATTCTTCGAAGACTTAGGTTCCTGACATATTTGTTATTTCTATGCCAGTCTCCTTCTCATCTACTTTTACTTGTACTCCTCCATTTGATGGCTGCTTAGCATAATCCTTTCTTTTGCCCCACACGACTGCATAAAGGCCGATTATTATAGTAATTGCACCTGCAATCCTGTCACATTTAGCTGTTTTTGTTAGTTAAATGATATACATCATGTCCGAAGATAGAAAATTAGTTAGTTAGTTAGTTACCAACCTCGTTACCACTTCTCACGGAAGATGAAAGTACTCAGGATGGCTACAATTACCATATTCAGGGGCTGAATGCGGTTACAAAAACCGGGCCCCTCTCTTTCATTATGATACCTTGTATGTAATAAGCTAGCCCTGAGCGAGAATATTCCTGTATATCATCACGAGTCAAAAGTCAAATGATAACAGAGTATTCAAAACAATTTATCTTTGGATACGTACCGTGTACACAACCGCTACTAATCCGATATCCCAATGAATGGACCATGCAGCAACGGCGTTCCCTCTTTCCATTATAAGAGCGAGTACAGCACCTTCCGCCGCTCCAAGGAGCATATCCAGTATCCACGCCGTGATTGAGAGCTCCGTGGATAAGATCGTAGCGTGATTGTCTACGTCACGATAGGATCAAGTTTGCATTTATATAAAATAATAGCAATAATAATTATTTAAAAGGGCTGGAGAATTTTTACTTAGTACTTACTTGCAAAATCATGAAACAGGCCCAGCTTAAACAGCCACCAGTAATCATGACGGCACCTTTGATATAATGGTGAACATGATTTGGATGGCTATTATTATGGCCATCTTCCTTGGCCCAGGGAAGCATAATAACAGGTCCGGTTACCAGCGTCATGATCATGGCGCCTCCTACCGTAGCCATGGTGCCAACCACCCTGGCTTTCCCATTAATGCTCTGAAGATTTATGTTCTCCATCCTGCTTATATTATATATGTATATATGTAAATGATTAATTATATAACTGTAAATTAGTATTGATGCAGTATAAAGGAAGAGGACATGGACCTGAAGATGCAGGCCATGACAAAATGTTATGGCTAGAAGCATGTTGGACATAGCTGCTGCAAATGATTCTGTTGTGTATTTCATGCCTAGGAAATAGAAGTTCTGGTCTATCACCGGCATGTATGTCAATCAATACACATAGGCATAAAATTACTTGAGCAATTAGTTTATAGATGAAATGAATTGATGTGTTAAAATATATATATATATATATATCACATCATATTTGTAACATATAAAAGTTATGCATTGATAAAATCATAAAGTTAAACATTTTTCAGATTTCATATGAATAAATCTATCAAACGATCTAATTATATTCAGATTGTATTTACTTATTATATTCATATTTCTGATTTAACTATCGGTCAAAACAGAAAAGGTACGTACTTTTTTTAATCATGGTTCTCATAGGCCTTTTGGGACGAAATTTTCTTACTCTGATATGCTAAGAGCTATATTCTTGACAAATATATATTGACTCTATTTGCCGCCATTAACGGATTCACGAAAAAAAAAAAAAAAGTGCACGAATGTTTTTTCCTAAGTAATTTTTTTTTAACGGGTACATAATTTTTTTTCGGTATAATGTTCATAAATTTTTTTGGGTCCGTGAACCCCATTGTGAATAGTGTGTGAGGGGCAAAACAATTACAAAACAAAAATGTTTTAGCATCCGATTTATCTTTTCTCCTTCATCAGTGATCTATGCTAGCCAGCAAATATATATATATATATATATATATATATATATATATATATATATATATATATATATATATATATATTTATAGTTGTTCTGAAATAAAGTTCTTATCTTGGGTTCTTGTGGTTGGATTAATGATTTCTTTGATTTTATATATATATATATATATATATATATATATATATTTTTTTTTTCTTCTTCAAATACATAACTATCCAGGAAAAATAAAATTCAAAGAAATCATTAATCCAACCACAAGAAACCAAGATAAGAACATTATTTCCAGAACAACCATAAAATAATATATATATATATATATATATAAAATGAAGAAGAGTAGTCATCTTTTACCTTTCCTTCCGAAAATTGGATTTCATTTGAGATAATTTCATTCCATGGATGCAGCAAAGTCAGCAGAGTGAAATTACAATTGTAAAGTTGTAATGGGATGAAGATGGATTTATTGAATTGGATAGGAAATGCAAGTAGTGCGGAGGGAAGAAGAAGAAAGGTAGGTACTGTTCAAGTATATTGAGTCATTTATTTTCTGCCATGCAATTCTTCATTGTACATTTCTAGTACTTATTAATTGAGAAGGTCGAAATTGTATTGAGATTAATAGCTAGAGGACACACTTGTTGAAGCTTTTATGCTACATAGTGTGACGTGTTGAGATGTCAAAAAGGAGGATCCATATCCGTGTGTTGAGTAGACCTGATTGGTTTCGTGCTCGGGCCGGTTTTTCTGGTTAGATCCGCCAGTTCCGGGTACAAAATGGAACCGGAACCGCCGTTTCCAATTTCTAACCGGTTCCGCCGGGTCTCGGAAACCGACGGGTTCGGCGGTTCTCCAGGGCAGTTCCGGGTCTCGGCGGTTTCCGGATCCAGACAGCTCAGATCACGGTTCCAAAAAAAATCAATATTTTTTTGTAGAAAATTTGTATAACTTACGTTAAAATTAATAATAAATTATAATTGGTTATTAAACTATATATAATATTTTAATTTCATAACTATATTTAATTTCAAGTTTTTTGTGTTTTATTATTATGTATTATATAATTTATTTTATAATTTCATAAATCTAAAAATGATTTATTTTATAATCACATTTACATGTTTTAAACTATACTATTATAAAATAGATCATGAGACATGGTACGATATACATGTTCTTATTACTATGTAATTTGATAATAATAAAACAATATTTTTTTTTGAAAAGATAAAAAACAACATTTTATTGTTTATTTTATACATTAATTAACAACACCATTTCCTAAATAAAAGAATTGCTAAGAAAATTGAAGAGAGTTTGAGAAAGTAATAATACTTGAGTAAACTTCAACTTAGTTTATTCATCATAAAAGAGTGAGTATAAATAGGTACAAGTAAGTGAGAAAGGTCCTAGTAGAGTATAAGCTTAGGAGAGAGCAATTAATTACTGAAATTCGGCTAGTATTAATTGCTAGAGTTATCTATTACCTAATAAGACAAAATAGAGTGACTTTATGACTTTATGACATATTAATTGTTTATACTATACAATTAATATGTCTTACAATTAATATGTCTCACAATTAATATGTTACACTAAATGTAACGTAATATTTCTACACCCCAAAATGGGTTGTATATGTTTATACGACCAAGTTTGCTACTCAATCTCTTGAACATAAGTGGCGGAATGGCCTTGGTGAGAATATCGGCATTTCAGTCTGCTTTGAGGAACATCTTTGGAGTTGAATAATCTTGGCATCAATCTTCTCCTTCGTGAAGTGTCCATCAATGTCCACATGTTTGGTTTTATCATGATGGATGGATCCTCTCGCCATGCATAAGGGTGAATTATTGTCACAAAGAGTGTGATAGGTTGTTGAATAGTCTCGCCGAAGTTCGATGATCCTTTTTATCCATGTAGCTTCACAAATACCCAAAACAAGTGCCTGAGTTCGAACAAGATCGCTTCTGAGACAATGAGTTGTTTCTTGCTCCTCCAGGGTGACAAGATTACCCTATACATAAGAACAATGAGCTTTGTAGTAGACCTTTCATCGGTGTGACAACCAAATTCAATCAAGATCGGTGTAAACCTTGATAGATCTCTCAAACAGACTTGGTGAAATGTAAGCCTTGGCCAGGAGTGGACTTGGTACCTCGAAGATCCTGCTCACAAAGATCCCAATGTTGCTCAAGAGGCAATGCATGAATCAAGCTAACTAAATCGACTCCATATGCAATATCGGTCTTGTATGGGACGAGATAAATGAGTTTCCTACAAGTCTTTGATATTGATCCTTCCTGACAAAGAATGTCACCATGCAAAGAGGTATTACTCTGGGGTCTACTCTGGGATACAAAGAGTTTGCATCCCAAAGATACCGCTTTCTTGGCCAGTCCAAAGACATATTTCCTTTGAGAGATAGAGATACCCTGGTTGTTTCGGCTATTTCCATGCCAAGGAAGTACTTGAGATATCCCAGATCTTTAACTTGAAACACTTTTGCCAGAAGGGTCTTCAATTGTTGGATCTCGGCATGGGCATCACCAAGAAGGATGATATCATCCACATATACAATAAGAATGGATCTTTTCTGTTTGGTTGTTTTGATAAACATGGTGTGATCCGAGTTGCATTGATG
This sequence comes from Gentiana macrophylla, assembly GCA_026214975.1. Taxonomy (NCBI): domain Eukaryota; kingdom Viridiplantae; phylum Streptophyta; class Magnoliopsida; order Gentianales; family Gentianaceae; genus Gentiana; species Gentiana macrophylla. Next base: position 5,975,189 of record CM047807.1, on the reverse strand, counting down.
ATATCCAAAGCAGCTTTAACCACGTGGTAAGTTTGCCAAACCAGGCTCTGGAGACTGTTTTAGGCCATATAGAGATTTTCTCAACTTGCAAACTTTCCGCTTGAGTGTGAGTGTTGGCAAAACCAGAGGTACATTCATATAGACTTCCTCGATAGGTCACCATTTAGAACGCATTCTTGATATCCAGGTTGGTGGAGAGGCCAGTCAAGTTGGATGACAGAAGTGAGATCAAGACTGCTCGACAGGTGTTTAGCTTTGCCACAGTGCAAAGGTCTCTTTGTAGTCAAGTCCATATGTTTGAGTGAATCCCTTGCAACCTTGATCTAGCTTTGTATTTGTCAATAGTACCATCAGCATTGTACTTGATAGTGAACAGCCATTTACAGCTGACTTGTCTTCTTTCCATTTGGGAGAGTGGTGAGGTCCCACGTATGGTTGTCAAGGAGAGCAGTCATTTCAGTTTTGACAGCTGCCTTCCACTTATCATGTTGGAGAGCCTCCTGTATATTCTTAGGAATAGAGTGAGAGTCCAAGTCCTGTGTAAACATAGCAAAAGAAGGTGACAAGTGATCATAAGACACATAAGTATGGATAGAGTGATTAGTGCATGATCTCTTTCCTTCCGGACAAAGAATGGGCCTGCTATCAATATCGATGGAATGAACAGGTCTCAGTAGGCTCGAGGAAGTTCTTTGAGGTTCGGGGGTTCGAGTAGGTCTTTGGGGCTCGATGAGTCTCTTTGAGGTTCGATGAGGTCTTTGGGCTCGATGGTGATGAGTATCAGTGTCTGCGAGGAGTTAGTTGAGGGATTGGGTGATCTCAATCTCAATAAGGTTGCCATCCGGGACCTGCCTCAATGGTTTCTTTGTAGTAAGGGGTTTTTTCAAAGAATTTTACATCCATAGAATTGTAAAATCTTTTGTCGATGGGAGAATAACACTTGTAACCTTTACTTGTCTTTGGCATAGCCAAGGAAGATGCACTTATGAGCTTTGGGATCAAGTTTGCTTCTATGTTGGGCGTGAATATAGACAAACACAAGACATCCAAAGATCTTTGGAGGCAAGTCAACAAAGAGATGAGGGCAAGGATGAGTTGTCGTGAGGGTTTGAATGGGAGTCTTGAATCTTAACACTCTCTTTGGGTAGCTTTGTTGATCGGTATGTGGCGATTAATATAGCTTCACCCCACATATATTTAGGCACATGTGTGGTGAACATGACTGATCTGGCCATTTCCAGTAAGTGCCTGTTCTTCCTCTCAGCAACCCCATTTTGCTGAGGTGTCTCTACACAGCTACTGGTGTGAATAATCCCTTTATCATTCAGGAAGGTGCTGAGATTGGACCCATAGTATTCCAAGGCATTATCTGCTTTTAAGATTTTAATCTTAGTGTCAAATTGAGTGGATACCATGTTATAGAACTCTTGGAAGATGGTTCCAACTTGATTTATCTTTCATCGAGAAGACATGTGATTACGGTGTGGTCATCTATGAAAGTGACAAACCACCTCTTTCTGTTATACTTTTAACTCTTGAGGTCCCCATACATCACTATGAATCGAGTGAAAGGTGTGGAAGGTAAATAAGGTATTTTAGTATACACAGATTTAGTAAGTTTAGCAAACCGACAAATATCACATTGAAGGTCACTGAGGTTACATCCTTTAAACAATTCAGAATTAAAGACTTTAAATAACCAAAACTTGGATGACCTAGCCTATAATGCCATAACATGATATTGTCTAAGGTTTGGTCTGCAGTCGTTGAGGCGATTTAGATCTTCAATCTTCATCTTCAAAGAGGTTGACCATAAAACATCCTGAGCGCGAGGCTTTAGCTCTCCCAATCACTTCATGTGAAGAAAGATCCCGGAAAATACATTGATTGTCATTAAACAAGATCATCCAATTTAGGTCTTTAGTGAGTCTATCGACGAGATATCAGATTCTGATCTAATTTAGGAACAAATAGGACATCCTGAAGGTATATCTTATCAGTAAGTTTAACATTTCCAAACCCCTGTGCACATGAGATAGATCCATCAGCAATCTTAATATTATGGGTTTGATGACAGGGCCTAAACTGAGATATGAGACTCTTGTTACCAGTCATATGGGATGAAGCCCCAGAATCAACAATCCAAGTATCATTCTTGAGAGGTGAGTGGAATATACCTGCTTTTAGCATGAGTAGCTATGTCGGTGATAGAACTACCTTCCTTTTGTTGAGCAATGAAGGCTTTGAAAGCGACAAAGCGGGCATTGAACATGGTATCTTTGTTCCTTCTTCACCGACATGCCCGCTCGACTCTCCTGGTTGGTTTGGAGGGTTTAAAGGAATTAGGCTTACCATGTAGTTTCCAACAATTGTCCTTGGTGTGATTTGTGCGTTTGCGTGGGTCACAGAACAACTTTCTGTCTTCTCGGTAGGGTTCTGTAAGTATCGGTGACCTCAAGAGCTTCCCGATCACCAACATTCTTTGAGCTATCGATAGGGTGATCACAGGTTGCTTTGCGAAGATTACTTTCCTCCTGCTTTCTTCATGTTTGACTTCAACAAAACACAGATTGAGGTCGGGGAGAGGTTTAGTAGCAAGAACTCGCCTCTAACATCATCAAGGGATGAGTTCACTACAGTGAGGAACTTGAATACCCTCTTCTTCTCAATGATATTCTTGTATAAGGCGACATCCTCTACATCCTTCCATGGGTGAATTTCCAACATATCTAGGTGTTGCCATGCCTTAGATAGTTGGTTGAAGTATTGAGTTACTGAGATGGATCCCCTTGCCTGCAATTTTGGATTTGAGCTTCAAGATCATGACCTCGGATGTATTGTCCTTTTTTGAGTAAAGGTCTCTCGCACTTTCCCGATTTCCTTTGCGATATCATACATCATGAAGTTCTCATGATCTCTTTTGTCATTGACCTCGTGAGGATGGTCATGACTTGGTTATTTTCTCGTATCCCATGCTTCAAACTTGGGGTCGGGCCAGCGGGGCGGAGTTTGGAGCCGATAAGTATCCCATCTTGCTCTGGCCTGAGATATACATTTTCATAGATCTTGACCACAACAGGTAGTTGTTGCCATCAAGTCTGTGATTTGTAAATGAATGGTTTTCAGTGACCCCAGTCTGCTTTGAGGTAGGCTGGGGCTCAACTGAGGTGAGAAGCTTCAGATAATGAAGACATTCTTGATTCAGCAGGGTACTGAGGATTTGCAGCGGATTCAGGAGTTTAAATCTCTGATACCATGAAGAGAGTTTGAGAAAGTAATAATACTTGAGTAAACTTCAACTTAGTTTATTCATCATAAAAGAGTGAGTATAAATAGGTACAAGTGAGAAGGTCCTAGTAGAGTATAAGCTAGGAGAGAGCAATTAATTACTAGAGTCACTTAGTATTAATTCTTTAGAGTTATCTATTACCTAATAAGACAAAATAGAGTGACTTTATGATTTTTTATGACATATTAATTGTTTATACTATACAATTAATATGTCTCACAATTAATATGTTACACTAAATGTAACGTAATATTTCTACAAAAATATATATATACAAAAACAAAGATAACGTGACAAAAGAAGAAAATAAAGAAAAAAAACATGGATTAACTTTTAACATTGATTATAAGGACCATTTACATTAAACAACATTTAACATTGATTATAACAACCATTTTCGATAACATTAATTTATTACAATACAATACAATACAATAAAGCATGGATACGTACTGATTATTCTACGTAACGGTGACACCGATAAAGGTAAATTAATACAACAAAACACTACAACAAACAACATTGATATTACAACGATTTTTCATAACGTGCATATAGACGTTGTTACATGTCACATCCTACCCGGCTACCCGTCTCGACGTCTCCGCGCATCATGCATATAATTTTCATATTCCTCGGAATGCCTTGTTCGTAAGTGTCGCACATAAGAACTAAGACTGATTTCACGCTGATAATGATACACTTTTTCGCAAGCGTTACAAACAGACTTAAATTTTAAAGGATTCACTTCCCCGGTAGTTTCATCAGTAACATTTTCTACACGAAAAAAATTTCGAAAAACTGACACAATGATAGACATTGCAAAATAATATATTTCGAATGTGATAAAGTAAACGAATTTATTCAGAACAACTTCAAATCACTATCATGGTAGATAATATTATGATAATTGGAGATTCAGAATAAAATTGTGAGGAAAAGTGATGAAATGGGTGTGTATTTATAGTGTGATGAGTTTATGATATTTTAAAATTAAAAAAAAAATATTTTATTCAAAGAAATTGAATTAATAGACGTTGGAGAAAAGTGTTGGAGAAAAAAAAAATTGCCGGTTCGGGTCCTCCGGCCAGTTTGACCGTCGGTTTCACGTCCGGGTCCGGTAGAACCTTAAACCGGAGAAGAACCGTGTACCCGCCGGTTCCAGAAATCCGCCGGGTCGGAACCGGCCACAGCACTGGAACCGGCCAGGTCTAGTATTGAGGAATCAGTTAAAAGAAATGCAAAGCACGTGGGTTTTATCATAATAATAAATAATAATAAAAAAAAGGGTACTACTGCTGGCTCAAAACGAGGCGGGATCCTCTCAAGTACTTGAAAGTGTTCTACTCAAGTAGAAGTGATCAAACCATACGCCTAAAATGTGAATGATCTAACCGTAGATTTTTTTTCAAATCTGTGTCGTTTTGGTGATAATATGCAAAAACAATTGTATTTGACCCTTAAGTACTTGAGAGATAATGGATTCATAAGAGAGAAATTGAAATAAAAATAGTAAAATAATTATTATATAGCTGAAATTTTGTATTAAAATTTGTGTAGATGAAGATATAAAAAAATATGAAATAAAATAACGTGAAATAATGATTATAAATGTGAAATCTTGTATTGAATTTGTGTAGATGAAAAAATGATTGGTGAGAAATATTTTAATAAAGTATTATATTGATAAAGTAATGGTTAAATAGTGTAATGGGCGAATAAAGTGAATTGTTTAATACTCTCTTCGTCCCAATTTATTTGAGACTTATTCTATTAATGGATGTTCCAAAATAAGTCTCATAACTAATATTTAGACTTAAAGTTTCTGCTTAAATGTCAAAAATGCTCACATATCAGCATTTATTAAAAAAATGTAAGTACAATATAAAATCGATGTAATTGTAGATTATTCATGTATTTAATGACTAGACAATGCAATAAATATTGTTTTCTTAAATTTTAAGAGTTCTAAAAAGTCTCAAACAAATTGTGACGAATGGAGTATTATTTTATTTGTTCATGATAAAATGATTGATGAGAGAAATTATAATAAAATAATAAAACTAATAAAATAATGGTAAATAAAATAATAGGGTGAATGAAGCTCCAACTCGATCCAACCCGACCTAACCCGAAACCAAGATTTCATGAAATAAAGACTGAAAATAACGTATAACAAACTCACCTAGTGAAAATAACGTACAACAAACTCACCTATCAACCAACTTAACTCAAAAAGCTATACTATCTCAATGATGTACATGAACTGAGTCCTAAAAGAGAATGATCATTGTTCCACAAAAGGAATTCATTCACGGGATGTTTTTGGGGATGTTTTTGGATGCATTCGTCATATGCGGATTGAACCCATTTGGTAAGATGTAAACCTTTTATTTTTAATCTAAATACAAACTGTGTGGTATATATTTTTACCCGTCCATTCAAATAGAATGAAGATAAAGACGCAAAAAAACTTCTCGTCTCTATGCTACTCATGAAAATGATAACGTACAACAAACTCACCTAGGGAGAGACTTGTCGACTACGATGGCAAAGGAGGCAATGAAAGCAATGGCCAACAAACTAAAGAAAATCCCAACAAACTTAAAAAGGATCCGTATTGAGGACCATCGTGTATTGTGTGAGTAAGATCATTTCAGAGAATTGCACGCACAAAAAAAAAAACTAATAATAATAATAATGTACGACATGGCACGAACACGGTAACACGGCTAATTTCAAAATTTAAGAACACGACACGCCACCGACATATGTTATATTATTCCCCAACTTTTCCTGTAGCCACTTTAATTTTGTCCCCTGCTTTTTACTGTAGCCACGTGTACTCTAATTTATTTAAAGTAACAGTTGTATTTTGATCGAATGGGGTAAATCATTTTTTGCATTTTCTGAGAAAAACACTTTTCCTACAGTGAATAATAATGGAGTTAGGGAAGAGTGAAACGGTGTCAGGTGATTACGAGACAGATTGCACCGATATCAAATCGGGATCCAATGTGGAAACTGTTAAATTAATGTATCCTAGTTTTATTGACATGGCATTTAACAAGATGAAGAATTTGTCAGTGATGATCGACAGTTGCCTATTGATGTACAGACCTCAATGTCCTATGAATTCTGAAGGTTGTGTGAGAGTTAGGGTTTAAGACAATAGGTTATGCGAACCTGATTGTAAACAGGCTGAGTTTGTGTTTCCAGTAAGTTGTTGTTTAAATATGACATTTTTTGGCAATGCCTATGCAAGTTTGAAGGACAATGAATGTCCTTGGTCTATTACCTATGGGTTGGAAAATTCAAACATCAAGGCGGATGTCAATTACTGCAAGATGAAAGCTTTTTTGAAACTTTCAACGGTTAAAAGGCCCAATGAATTAGCTTTTAGAGGCCCTATTATTGACATCCGATCAAAATTATTTATCAGAGATAATGTGAACGTATAAGAAGCCCACATTGAGTCGATGCCTTAGTGCTCGAAACGATAACACTGTTAAGCCCAAAGTTATATCTTGTGGGCCTGGACACGCATTTTCGGATAACAGATCGTCTTTCAGTGAATTGGGCCGGCCCAATTTGGACTTATTGGACAGTAAACCCTCAGAATCATGCACTGTTATGAAAATCATATACAGAAAAAACAAAAAAAATACCGGGAGGGATTCCATGTATTGTGCTGTGTAACCCAAATCAGAGTTACAAATCAACTATCTTTAACGATAGCAGGTTCTCTGAATGGGCTTTAGGAAATGTAATAATGTATGAAATAAATCAACCCCTTTATTAATCAGGTATAAAAGTACATTCTGACTTATATAGTCATTACAGATATTGTTCCTGAATCTAAACTAGCAGCACATAAATAAATTGCATTCTCATGAATATTATCAATGGTTCCAGTAGTCGAACCCCCGTATTTGACAACAATTGTTTTTTTGATGTATTTCTTAACAAAATGTTCTTTTTGACCTCCTGAATTGTCACCCTTCTGTGCAAGCCAGTATGAACCCCTCCTTAAAACCCTGATTCTATCTGTCATATCTTCCTTAATTATTGCGATACATGGATCTTTGTCAAAAACATCGAAAATATCAGTCATTTTCAACGCATCGATGTCCCTTTGGTTTTCTATCCACAATTAAGAACCATAATATATATATATATATATATATATATATATATATATATATATATATATATATATATATATATATATATATATATATATATGTGTGTGTGTGTGTGTGTGTGTGTGTATTAGTCCTATCTTTTCCAAAAAGGAGGACTTAACTCTTATCTTTGATTTTGGTTTGACCGATCTCCTATCTTTTAAATCTTTTGCAACTTTGGTCCATTTAACAGCCAGTCAACAAAAAATGACGGAAAACCTGTGCGCATCCTTCACGCGCCGTTAGCATTTTAAAATATTATTATTTTAATCAATTTCCAAAGAAAAAAATTACAAAAAAAATCAATATATTATCCCATTAATTGTACTACCATATAGCGTGTAAAGCAAAACCTTTTTTCACCATTCTTCATCCCGTCGTTTTTCGTTCATCTTTCCCAGCCTTAATGTAGCTCGCTTTTAGGGGCTTATCCCCAATTTAATCTTCTTTAAATCATTCCTCTAACCTATATTGCAAATCTGTTAGGAAATCACTAGTTTAACGCATCGGAATTTAAAATTTAATTTCCTTTTCTAGATCGTCTTCGATTAATGCAATAAACACGTTAAGTAGTTTGATGGAATATACCTTGGATGATCTATAAGATCGTCGCTTTGACTGTCAACTGAGAGTAGTCCTGTGCGCAAGCCGTCCACGCGTCCGGCCTCAATCGTTGATCCACACGAACTCCTCGCCGGAATCCTCCTTGGATTTCTATCAGAAAAATCCGGCTGCTAGACCTGCCTTTTTCTCTCTCTCTAGCTCTCTATAGGAAGCTCTCTATTTTACACAAGAACTATTAGCTCTTGGAATTGTGATGTTCAAAAGAGCTAGCCAACTCCTTTCTTATATTGGGTGATAGGCGCCCCTAGTCTCCCTAATCTGATTAGGAGAAGCTTCCTAGAAGTTAGATGAAAGAGAAAAATATTTTCCCAATAAAATAAGGAAAATCACATAGATTGATTTATCTCTTTTATTCTAATATCTTATATTAAATAAAATCTAAATATTGTCAATATCTTATATTGAATATATTTATCTTATAGCAAATGTCTTTATTTAACATATATTTTTGTTTATTTATATATTTTATAAATTAAACGCACAGTCAATAATATAGATATAATATTAAAATGTATTTTAAAAATGATACACTAGCTAAACACATGCGAAGTACGTGCATTTTGCTAGTATATGTAAAACTTCAAATTATGAAGTCCAGCTTCAAGAAACAAAAGACATGCAAATTGGTAACAACAGTAACTCTTTTTTTATCTAACGCTAATTATATGCATCTATCTATATGGACCCGGATCCTCTGTTGTGAAATACACACAACTGGGGCTGCTATGATGCAAAACGACGTCGTTTTGAGTACAAACGATGTCGTTTGATTCCGAGCTTTAAAAAAAATCAAAACGACGCCGCTTAGGCCCGGCTCACAACGCCGTTTCGACTCACGGCCACCAAGACGTGAGAGAGGGATACGGGGCGATCCCAATTCCTATCTATATGCACCTAGATTCCTTAATAAAGGGCAATAATGCATCGGTAATGATACCGCCACTATCATAGATTGTCACTACGAGTGTCACAACATGATGTGTCATTTGATGTGACAAATGAGGCTCAAGTAAGGGAGTGATTTTATGCGTTTTATAAGGATATATTTTATATCAATTCTCTCCATATTCGTATGTTTCTCATAGAAATCGAGCTTTGTATTGAAATATTGAGCAAATGGTGTTTTTAATAGTTGAATTGCAAAACGAATTTAATTATGTGCTTAAATTGTGATTTTATATTATTTTGGAGTTATGTTACGCTTTGGTATGTTTTACTATCTCTTAGATACATGTTTTCGAGCTAAAAGAGGATTAGAAGAGGTTGCATTCGGATTTTCTGATGAAGAGAAGAGATAGGGATGAGAAGAAAAGATAAAGATGAAGAAATTCGACTTAGGCATGCCGGATCAAGCGTCCAAGTCCCGTCCACTATGGACGGGCGTCCATTGCCGCATCAAGGCCCAAGAGGGGTTTTACATACAGAGAGTTTGGGCGTGGTATGAACGAGCGTCTGCTCTGGCGTTGCGAATGTTGGACGAGCGTCGAGAGAAGAGACGAGCGTCCAGCGCCGACTTCAATGGCCGACTTAAAACTCTATAAATACAAACATGCGATTTCAACCCTAGTACATACATTATTCGATCTCATTGATACACCATCATAAGAGGCAAACCTTAGCGGCTGACCACTTTCTGGGGGAGGCTGGGGTGGCAAGTTAGATTAGGTTTTATTTTGCTTTTCTGCTTTCTTTACGCGATGTACTCCATGCTTGGAAATGCAATTGTTCGAATACTTTGAATCATTTTTCATTCGGGTTTTATCTACTTTTATTTAAGTTTGTTTTATGATTTTATCTCAAAGTTGTATCTTTTCCTATGCGATTATTTGTTATGCAACGTATATCGGAAGATTGTTGCTTATCGATGTTTGATTTTGATGGAAGTCATGTTAGACTTAGATCACCATAGGAAAGATTGGATTTTTAACCTTGACATAACGGAAGTTGATAGGTTGATTATCTAGGTTGCTAGATTTGAATAAATCTTACACCTTGTTTTGATTGATAGACGAATTATCTACGAAAGTAGGATTCATACTTTTGATTAGGTGAACCACATCTTTAGTTAATCATCACAAGATAACCTTAGATAGAGATAGAGGGTTTGAAGGATTGGATGATTTTGTTTGTTCATTGTTAATCTCCATGTTCATCTTCTTGTTTATTTCCTTTTATAGTTAGTAGTTTAGATTTAGTTTTTATCGCTTTTATCCTTCCTGGCTTTGGATTAACAATCCTCTGTCCAGTTTACTTTTCGTTTTTTTCGTTTTCAGTTCCGTTTTGAATAAGTAACAATTTAAGAATTAATTAGATTAGATTAGACATCCTTTTTCCCTGAGGATCGATACCCGTACTTATCCAACTTTACTAGCAACTACCCGGTATTCGGCCGGTTAGGAGGTAGTTTTGCATGGTAGTATAGGTTTTATAAATTTTCTTTTGTTTTAATGATGCAAAATCTCCCCAACAGAGACCTCATCTAAAATGCAATCGAGCAAGATATTTGTACTTGACATGATGTCTCTATTTTACTATATATCATCAGAGGTAAGCTATTTGTACTCGACATGTTCCAAGCTTAAATTCATTGTAGTTTTTTAAGAAGAGAGAAGATAGAAAGAGAAGTTAATTCTTCTTATTCAAATGAGGCCAAATGGTTGAGTATTTAAAACAGTTTACAATGCCTAGATCAAAGACAAGAATAAAGCCTAAACGGCCAATAAATGGGTAGTTTGGAACTAAACCATTAAGACAGCTAATTAACTAACTAACCACTTATGTAGCTTTATGACACAGTTGTAATAAGAGGTTTACAAGATAAAAAGAATAAAATAATTATGTAAGTAATAATAAACTGTATACCAACTTATACTCCTCATCAAGCTAGTTTATAGATATCCAATTAACCAAGCTTCCTACTGAACTGTTGGAAAGGTACCCTAGGTAATCCTTTAGTAAACACATCAGCCACTTGTTGTTTGGTGTTGATGTAAGATAAGTAGATACTGCCATCTTTTTGTTTCTCTTTGATGAAATGTCTATCTATTTCAACATGTTTAGTCCTATCATGTTGAATTGGGTTGTTGGAGGTTTTTATAGCAGCTTAACTATCACTGAATAGGTTGATAGGTCATGAAAAAGGGATTTTTAGTTCCTTCATAACTCTCTGGATCTATAAAAGCTCACAAATTCCAAGTGCAATTGCCCTGAACTCTACTTCTGCTGAACTTCTTGCCACCACTGCTTGTTTTTTACTCTTCAAAGAGACCAGTTTCCTAAATAGATGGATACACCAACCGTAGGTAGATCTTACATCGATCCACAGAACCCCGCCAATCTGCATCCATATAGACCTCAATATTTGTAGTTCCTTGTGCTCTGAATAGTATGCCACTACCTAGACTTCCCTTGAGAAATTTTAATAACCTCATGGCTGCATCAAGATATATTTGTCTAGGAGAATGCATGAACTGGCTTATTTGGCTGACAGCAAAGAAAATGTCAGGTCTTGTGTGGGACAAAAATATTAACCTCCCTACCAATCTCTGAAACTTCTCTTGATTAACATGTTCACCATCATCATCTCTACCGAATTTGACAGCACTGTCCACAGGTGTGTCAACAGGTTTGCACCCCAATAGTCCATATTCAGTTAGTAGCCATAGTATACTTTCTCTGGGTAAGAAGTTTCCCCTCTTTTGATCTGGACGCTTCTATTCCCAGGAAGTATTTCAATTGTCCGAGATCTTTTATTTCAAACTCATTTTTCAAAAGACTTTTCAGAGAGCAAATTTCACCACTAGAATTTCCAGTGATGACAATGTCATCCACATACACAACAAGGATAATGATACTACCTGATTCATTATGTTTATAGAACAAAGTATGATCACTATGCCCTTCATGGAATCCTCCATTTTCCATGACTTTGGAAAATCTTTCAAACCAGACTCTTGGAGATTGTTTTAAGTCCATATAGTGACTTATCAAACTGCAAACCAGATTATATTTGGTTTCAAAACCAGGAGGAGGGAGCATATAGACCTCCTCTTTCAAATCACCATTTAGGAAGGCATTTTTTACATCCATTTGGCGCAATGTCCAGTTATTGATAGCAGTGGATATAATAATTCTGACAGTGTTTAGTCTAGCAACATGGGCAAATGTTTCATTGAAATCAATTCCAAAAGTTTGGGTGTAACCCTTGGCCACTAATCTGGATTTATGCCTATTAATAGTGCCATCTAGGTTATGCTTGAGTGTAAATAACCATCTACATCCAACATGCCTTATACCTTTAGGCATAGGTACCAAATCCCAGGTGTGATTGTCCTCTAAGGCTTTCAGTTCTTCCATGATAGCCTTTTTCCATATAGGACAATCAAGGGCATGTTGTATGTTTTTTGGTATAGATACATCATCAATGTTGGCAAGATAAGATTTGAAGGAAGTAGACACTTTACTATAAGAAACAAATCTATCAATGGAGTGTTTAGTGCACTCTCTACAGTGTGTTTCCTCAAGGCAATGGGCGCTTCATCGGTGTTGGACTAGGTGATCTTGTGGTGTCACCATTGTGTAGAGTGTTCTCTAGTTCCACAAGACTCAACAATAATATTCTGATTTTCCTGCATATTTGTATCAATAGCAGCATCTGGAGGTGGAATAGCACTGCTAAGACTCTTTGGAGGCTTCTTTTGCCTAGTGGGGAATATATGAAGATGTAAAACAATGGTGATGATGTAGAGAAGAAATTGTAGACTTGGTCTAGCTCATTGTCTATATTTAGACTACGTGATATAATATTTTCTCTTACCAAACAATTCGATGTATTTAAATTTATCAATACAACATTCCATCAGGCATATTCTATTAACAAAATTCTCAATTTATTAAAACCAACCATATAATGTCAATGTGTAAAAAGTATGTAAGAATAGATAAAAGAGGCATTTAAAGGCACCACACTAAATATATCATTTTTCTTAAAGACATCATATTTTAGGTATATTTTTAAACTTTACTGTGGTATCCCAAATAGATTTGATGTGATACCTTTAAAGGCTCTCATATATTATCGTTAGTTGGTTACACCCCCTCCCCCCACCCCCAAAAAAAAAAAAAAAATCCCGAGGGATAGTCTCCCAGCTCAGCTTATCATCCATGTCTTCTGTTTGAGTATCGGGATAAGCTTTGCGTCCTACGTGTTTGCAAAATTGTGCTAATGGCACTCTCATCATGTCCAAAATTGCAGTTTTGGACTCACACTCACATTTATACTCCAGCCCAAGCTCTTCCTTTGCGTCCATCTCCAAAATCTGCAAAACTGACTAAACCCATTGTTTTTTCTGTTTCTGAACTAGCCACCCACTATCTTTCCAATCATCTTTCTGTATCAACAATTTCAACCTCTGATTACCATGAACACTCGACCAATTTTACTCCAGAGACGCTTATTGAGGCTCTTCGTTGTTGTGAACAGGATGAAACAGTGGCTCTTGATATCTTTTCACGGGCTCTGGGGCAGTCTAATTTCAGTCCCACGTTGCCAGTATACGAAGAAATTCTTCGCAAGCTTGGGGCAATTGGTTCATTTGATACAATGAGGAAAATCCTGGACAACATGAAGAGCTCCAAAGTAGAACCTGCGCAAGGTACTTTCTCCATCTTTATTGAAAGCTATGGGAAATTCGGATTGTATGATGAGGTAGTTGGTGTCCTTGAAATGATGGAGGGTGAGTATAACGTGCCCCCCTGCACAAATTCTTATAATGTGGCTTTGAATGTTCTTGTCGATGGAAACAAGTTGAGACTAGTTGAAGAATTGCATTCTAGGATGCTGCGTCGAGGTGTCAGACCTGATACATCTACTTTTAATGTATTGATTAAAGCCCTTTGCAAGGCAAATCAGATTAGGCCTGCCCTTTTGATGATGGAGGAAATGAGTAGTCATGGCCTTGCACCAGATGAGAAGACCTTTAGTACAATAATGCAATGTTATATTGATGTAGGCGATTTAGATTCTGCGTTGAGAATTTGGGAGCAAATGGTGGCTGCTGGTGTGCATTCAGCAACACTTCCATGAATGTGTTGATACACGGGTTCTGTGAAAAGGGGAAGATCGAGGAAGCTATGCACTTTGCAGAGAACATGTGTAGTATAGGGCTATATCCTGATGAATTCGCATTCAATACATTGATCAAAGGCCTGTGTAAAGCGGGACATGCTAAGCATGCTGTCGAGATATTGGATTTACTTCTGCAAGATGATGGCTTTGTTCCAGATTTATCCACGCCTGATACCGTGATATCTGGACTTTGTGAAGTAGGTGAAGTGGAAGATGCTATTGAAGTTATTAGTCAGATGCTTTTAAAGGGATGTCCACTCAGTAGCGTGGCGTGCATAATACCGTAATTGCAGCGCTTTGTAAGGATAATCGTGTGCAAGAAGCCACGGAATTGGCTCGTGTGTTAACGAGCAAGGATATTCTGCCTGATGTAGGCACTTTCAGTTCTCTGATACAAAGTCTATGTTTTAGCAGCAATTATAAGATTGCAATCGAACTATGTAAAGAAATGAAAAACAAAGGATGTCAACCTGATGAATTTACGTATAACATGTTGATTGACTGTCTTTGCACAAAGAGGAAGGTGGCTGAAGCTTTAGAGCTGTTAAAGGAGATGGAATCAAGTGGTTGTGCAAAAAGCGTGATTGCGTATAACACCCTGATAAGCAGGTTCTGTAAAGAAAGAAGAATCGATGAAGCTGAAGAAATCTTTGACCAAATGGAACATCGAGGCGCTCAAAGGGATTTGGTGACTTACAATACCCTTATAAATGGCCTATGTAAAAGCAATAGAATGGAAGATGCTTATCAGCTTATGGGACAGATGACAATGGAAGAAGGGTTAAAACCTGATAAATTTACGTTTAATTCCCTCTTATCTCATTTCTGTAAAGTTGGGGATATTAAGAAGGCTGCAGACGTTGTCCAGACTATGATCACTAGTGGGTGTGAACCGGACATCATTACATACGGCAATTTAATTAAGGGCTTTTGTAAAGCGGGTAGAGTCGAGGCTGCAAACCGGTTACTGAGAAGTATCCAAATGAAAGGGATGGTCCTTACCCCACAAGCTTATAATCCTGTAATGCAGGCACTTTTTAAAAGGAGAAGCACGAGAGAAGGCGTAAGACTATTTAGGGAAATGCAAGAGAAGGCAGATCCTCCTGATGCAATATCGTATAAGATTGTTTTTAGAGGACTGTGCATGGGAGGAGGACCGATTGGCGAAGCGGTAGATTTCGCCATTGAAATGACTGAAAATGGGTTAATACCGGAGTTTTCATCGTTTTGTATGCTGGCTGAAGGCCTTCTTGCATTAGGCATGGAGGACACACTTATTAAGCTTATTGAGAAGGTTATGAACAAAGCTGAATTTTCGGAAGCCGAAGCAGCCATGATTAAAGGGTTCCTTAACATTCGTAAATTTGAAGAGGCTTTGGGGACCCTTGGGAGTATTTTCAAGAGAACACGAACCGCATATAACTATTACTGAAAACGATTTTGTTGAACTTAATTATGGAAAGTTCAGCTTCCCACGTCCTTCACCACCACAGGCTAAAAGAAACACAGCCCTATCGTATGGTTTAGTCCTGGTGCATCCAGGCTCTGGTGAAGACTTGCCTGAGTAAATTCTTGACATTATCTGTTTTATGTATGCTTGAGCCGAGGGAATCGGATTCAACCTAGCGATAAATGGCCATTGCACTTTCCGATAAGAACTAGGGTTTGATTCACATCACTGTATTAGAAATCCCCTTCCCCGCCCCGAAAAAAAAAAAAAAAAAGTATGCTTGAGATGAAATCCTATGATAACTTTACGCCTCAAATATAGGGATTTTATATACTAGTGCAGAACTGTGGATTGTGTAATGATTCTATTGCTGTTTTTTTCCTCTCCTTTTGTGGATAGAACAGGTTTTGCTGTTTAAAATAGGTTTGTATTAAATCAGAAAACATACAAAGTATACATTGAATAATTAAGAACATGTATTCCATCTTTGCAAAACTTAAAATTTCTGCCTAAAAACCTATTTTTGAGTCGCAGGAGTGGCCACTTGTGGCACAGACAATCTGTACCATGTGCTTTCAGCTTCATGTGAGTGCAGATTACACTTGTGCCACTCCCTACATGTCGGAGCATAGGTTAGAATTTCCCATATATAATGGAAGGTGATTTAGGTACCAATCCTATAATGGAAGGTGATTTAGGTACCAATCCTATTCAGAGTAAATATCCACACAACCAATTTGACGGGTCACGGGTGTGGTTATTAAAGATCTTTTCCAAGAATTTGCTTTTTATGGATTTGTGGGGTTTGATTTTGTGGTGTGTTGTATTTTGTGCTTTGTGCTGATGTGAAATTGTTGTTTTGTGAGCTGTTGTGTGCTGCTAGGTGGAAAAGCTAATGAATTTTCAGATTTATTGACATTTTTCTTGTGTGCTTGAGAATGTGGTTGGGTTATTCTGAGATATTAATGAAGCTGATTTTATATGCAGTTCAGTTAGATAAATGTTAGCTTTGATTGATGTGTGTAAGCATGAAAGCATGGTTACGGCAAGAATGATTGTAGCTAAAAGCCTAAATATAGATATATGGTCGATTTGTTGTAAAAGCCTAAATATAGATATATGGTCGATTTGTTGTCTCTATTTTTGAATTAGTTGTCTGCATGTTGTGGATGAACGGACTTGTATCTTTATTGCAAGTTTCACAAGAAGGGGAATTGTAGCACATGAAACATCTGCCTCAACTGCCTTAAATAAAGAAAAGGATTTTGACTGTTTGCTTAGTAGTTTGACTTGTTTCTTGATTCCATTGACCCAGAAACCCAGTTTATATACAATTAGAATGTAGAAAATATTGTTTGACTCAACCCCAGAAAAATAATATTATACCAGGCAGCAAACCAACCTTCTGTGAAATCAACAAAGCATATACAGGTTGCAGGGTGCAGAGCCATGCCATCAGAGCTGCATAGGTAGTACTAGCCTCTCTACATCAACGCAAATCGACAAACGCATTGTCCTCTTTCTGATCCAATACTCGTAACAACTTGTTTTATTCATCTACAAATCCTTATTCATGCTCATATGACCTTGTTGCAACAACAAATCACCATTAGGCGAGAAATCAGTCACTTCCCTTTTGTAATAATCTTCCTACATGTTTCTTCCCTTTTGTAATAATCTTCCTAAATCAGTCGCTGCATTTGTGGAATATTTACAGTAATAATATTGAGCAGCTTGATTGAATACAAGTAGTTGTGTTGCTGGTTCTAGTTTTTTTTTTTTTTTTTTATTACATTGTAATGTTCTAACTTTCTCTATTACATTATAATATTGAGCAGGTTGTTTTTGCTCTCTTTGGTATCTAAAATTATGTTTTTGTTGTGGTGTATCGTTCAGCTTTCCCTTGATTTTTGCTGCAAGTGTGGGGGTGAAAATATGCTGTGTTTTTTAATCTTATGTGGCTTTCTTTTATGGATGCACTCTTCATACTTTGAAGAGTGCAAATAGGTGTTGTTTATGACTCCTTCTGTTTTCTTATTTCTGTTTGGTTAAAATGGCACCACTTCTGGTTTTGGGTAGCTCACGTTGCAAGTTTGATGAGGAGGCTTCTTGGCTTTTTCTCTGATTTTTGGCATTTGATGTTGTGGCTTGACAAGTTTTGGGTTAGAAGGCTATTTGGTTTTGCTGCTGCTAAAAAGATATTTGCAGCCTTGTTTTCTTTTTTCAGTCACACTATTATACTAATTACTATAAATATTTCACTAATTTAATCAAACTAGTTGAGAAAATTAACAGAGAATCTGTAAATAGAGATTCTAATGTGTTTTGCCCTGGATAGAGAATCTGTAAGTTGAGATGCTGATGCAGTTGACCCTTTGTAGAGATTATGTAAAACTGAAAAAAGTGGTGTTTGAGTCTGTAAAATGGAGAATCTGTTAGGAGACACTGATGCAAGTGCTCTAAAAGAAACAGAGCCCTATCATATGGTTTAGTCCTGGTGCATCCAGGCTCTGGTGAAGACTTGCTTGAGTAAATTCCTGACAGTATTGTTTTATGTATGCTTGAGCCGAGGGAATCGGATTCGACCTAGCGATAAATGGCCATTGCACTTTTTGATAAGAACCAGGGTTTGATTCACATCACTGTATTAGAAATCCCCATCCCCGCCCCGGAAAAAAAAAAGTATGCTTGAGATGAAATCCTATGATAACTTTACGCTTCAAATATAGGGATTTTATATACTAGTGCAGAACTGTGGATTGTGTAATGATTCTATTGCTGTTTCTTTTCCTCTCCTTTTGTGGATAGAACAACTTTTGCTGTTTAAAATAGGTTTGTATTAGATCAGAAAACATACAAATTATACATTGAATAATTAAGAACATGTATTCCATCTTTGCAAAACTTAAAATTTCTGCCTAAAAACCTATTTTTGAGTCATATATAATGGAAGGTGATTTAGGCACCAATCCTATTCAGAGTAAATATCCACAGAACCAATTTCTGACCCAAATAAAAAACAGAGAAATTCTGGACCACACAATTAGGGATTCAGGGGATGGGATGTACCGATTCTCGAAACCTTAATCATTTTTTATAGGAAAGTGATGCAGTTACAAAATTTTTACACAGAACAAGACACCGTACTATTATTTGACCTAACATTGATTTAAAAAAAAAAGGAAAAAAAATTGGACCATTGACTACACATTCGGTGGATGGGTGGGGATAAAGGGTTGTGTCTATATCATTTTTGTTTTAGAAAGTGATGCAGGTATAGAATTTTTACACAGAACAAGACACCGCTCTATTTTTTGAACTAACATTAATTTGAAAAAGAAAAAAAAATAAGAAGAAAAAAACTGGACCATTGATTACACAATCCGGGGATGGGGTGGGGATAAGGGGTTGTGGCTATCTCATTTTTGTTTTGGAAAGTGATGCAGGTACAGAACTTTTACACAGAACAAGACACTGCACTGTTTTCTGATATAACATTGATTTGAAAAAAGAAAAGAAAAATTTGGATCATTGATTACACATTCAGGAGATAGGGTGGGGATATGGGGTTGTGCCTGATAGCATGTAGTACATTTCCGTATTCAAGGATTGAGCTAGACCACTTCTTACAACGCTTAAGAAAATCCTCAGTGTTTTAACCCTTACTAATCCAGAGTTCATCTTAAATGATAATGCTAAGTCTTGACTTTTACTTTTGATTTTTTCCTCTTTTTTTAGTAAGACATTTACTTTTGATAAAATGTTGAATCAAATAACATTCTCAATGACACTACAATCGATCTACTTAAACACTACAATTCATGTAAATTTCGACTTTCCAATCTATTTCAACATTTCCAGAGTCGAGTTTTCGACTTTCCAAACTGTTTTCAACCACTTTAAAGTTGAGTTTTATGCATAAACTCAATTCTAGAGAAATCGAATTTCACTTGATGCTCCAACGGTAGATTTACTGTGATGTCATGTGATAAAACTTACTCTTGTTCCAATAGCACATTAGTTGCCACCGTCATGTTATGGTAGGCTGTAATGGTTATGTTTCAATTGTTTTACCATTGTTGGGACAAGCACAACGGCCAGTGTCTTTGCCGTCGTGCTTTGAGTTGATTGCTTAATCACTTTGGATTTGTTACCGTTATCCACCAAAAAGCAGGCATTCAACACATCTCTCCGTCGTATAGTCCTTGGAAGATTCACCTCCGTCTCCATCATCTTATAACTTAGTATAGCAGGCACGGCCGGTTACATAACTTTTTTCTCATGTCCGTCTTCTTCCTCCATTTAGCTCCGCCGGCACTTCCTTTTCACTTATTTTTTTATTGCCCATAATCCTTTATATATATGATCATATATTAATATAGTCCGCGCTCTGCCAGAGT
Organism: Gentiana macrophylla; assembly: GCA_026214975.1. Classification (NCBI taxonomy): domain Eukaryota; kingdom Viridiplantae; phylum Streptophyta; class Magnoliopsida; order Gentianales; family Gentianaceae; genus Gentiana; species Gentiana macrophylla. The sequence continues at coordinate 5,955,115 of CM047807.1, read as the reverse complement.
GTACTGTATGCTATATCCAATCATACATCTACTGTTTGTTTTGTGATCAATTGGTTTCTGGGTGTCTTTTGAATCACCATGGCTGATGACTTGGAATTGGATGCGCCACTAGTTGATAATCATAATTCTGTACCTCATACCTCTACTCCCCGGAATCACAAAAGGGATGTTCATATACTTAGTTGGGCTTTCTTATTGATTTTTTTGGCTTATGGGGCTGTTCAGAATTTGGAGAGCACCATCAACTCTGTGAGTGAGCTTTGCTGTGCTTTCTCTTTATAAAAATTGTTTCTTTTTAGATGCCAATCTTTAGTGGTTACCATTTCTGTGATTGAAATTATTATGGGTGTTCTTGTTTTTTTCGTAAAGGCTGGAGATTTGGGGACCATTTCCCTCGGTATATTGTACCTTTCGTTTTCCTTCTTCTCGTTGATTGCTTCTTTGCTAGTCCGTAAGCTTGGTCCCAAGAATGCACTGATTCTCGGTACCAGTGGATACTGGCTCTTTATTGCTGCCAATTTGATACCGAGCTGGTAAGCTAAAAGTGAACCACTCCATTTTTATTGCTATAATATATTCGCTGAAATTCTTGTGAACCATGTGTTGCCTCATGTTCGTGTGGTCCTCATAATGTCCGTGACAAAGAGTCTAGTACGCTCACTATGCACTTCATTTTTGGGAAAGGGTGTGTAAGATATGTAGGAGATTATGAGATAGTGGTCAGTGAACTCGGTCATGATCCACGCTAGGATATTTCTATTTTGTGCGGTGGATCTAATGGAATGACTTGTCCAAGAGGTCAGTCCATTTTGAGCTTTTGATGTGAAGGGCTTTTGAAATCTCATGTCATTCAACTGTGGTACATGATATGATCTAGTATCACAAAGGGGATGTTAGGATATTACTTTACCTTATTTTGTTGTATGTTGGGAAGGACTTCAAGTTGACATATCTAGATTTATTCCTGTTTACGTAATAGCCATCAGCTGTCCAGTCCACTCTGAATGATAAACAAATAAATATATGTAAGTGAAATTAATCCACACTCCTTTCTACACTTTAATTTGTATTGTCCTAGGTACACAATGGTGCCAGCTTCGGTGTATCTTGGCTTTGCGGCTTCAATAATATGGGTTTCACAGGTGGAATTTATGATTGTTTTGATACATGAAAATTTGTATTTGTGTCTTTGTAGAAGTAACATTTCCCTTTTTCCATGCTTTGCCAGGGAACATATCTTACTTCAACAGCTTGTAGTCATGCAGATGATTACAGTTTGCCTGAAGGGGCTGTTATTGGAAAGTTTAACGGAGAGTTTTGGGGAATGTTTGCTCTTCATCAGGTGCCATACTGTCATAAAAATGCTCATGTTTATTCCATAACTATTTATGATGTTTGATGTTTTTTTATTTTACAGTTAGTTGGTAATCTCATCAGCCTTGCTCTTCTAAGAGATGGAAAGGTACGCTGTTATGATGTACATCTTTCTTAAAATGTTTAAATTGGAAGGACAATTCTTTTTGCATCTGCGAATGACTATGTGATGGGAATGAGTTTTTTTTTTTCAAGCAAAATAAGCGGTTCTCGGTGAAGGGGTTAAATGTTCATGTTTTTTGTGTTTGTCCATGTAGACGCTTCTCTTTGCATTCAAGCTATATTGGCATAATTTGAATTGGTGTATGCAAAGGAAACTGAATATTTTTCAATTTGGAATAAATTCTACTTATATCCAGGGGACCTTGTGTGCCCTTCTACAAATGCATTTCTTGTAAAAGCGGAAGATAGATAAGAGAAGATAGAAATATCTTGTTGTTTATTTCATTAATTAAAAGCTTAGTTATTACAAAGAGAGCATGGTTGTTTATATATAACAAACCAGCCATTGAAAAAGTAACTAGCCGTTGGTAGTCACATCCCAACGGCTAGTTGGACTAACAGCCAAGAGTTTTGGCAAGTAATGAACAAGGGCCTTTAGATATTAACTAATTAACTAAACAATAATGTTAACTAGTAAATAAAGAACATAGGAAAAAGTATTAGAATAAATCTGACATAATGATGACGTCATGATTAATTCTAACACTCCCCCTCAAGCTGGTAGATGTATATCAAACATGCCCAGCTTGCCAACATCATCATGAAACACTTTCCCAGGTAGGCCCTTGGTGAATAAATCTGCAACTTGATCCTTAGATGACACAAACTCAGTAGTTATCAACCCACTTTCCAGCTTTTCTTTTATGAAATGCCTGTCCACTTCAATGTGTTTAGTTCTATCATGTTGGACTGGATTATGGGCAATGTCAATAGCTGATTTGTTGTCACTGATCAGTCTCATAGGAGTCTTCCATGCTATCTTTAAGTCTGTTAGAATGATCTTTAGCCATAGCAGTTCACACATCCCTATAGCCATAGATCTGAATTCAGCCTCTGCACTTGACCTTGCTACCACAGGTTGCTTTTTGCTCCTCCAAACTACCAAGTTCTCTCCCAAAAAGAGGCAGTGACCAGAAGTAGATCTCCTGTCATCCAAAGATCCTGCATAATCAGAATCCGTATAGGCTTTGATGTCAAGGTTGTCACTCTTCTTATATAGGATCCCCTTGCCTGGACACCCCTTCAAATATTCCACTGCATCATGCGACCCTCGATGACAAACCTTGGGTTTTTGCATGAATCTACTAACCATATTAACAAAGAAAAGCAATATCTCCTGCCTAGTATGAGCCGGTATATCACCTTCCTACTAGCCTTTGATAGGTGTTCTTATCCACATCTTCATCTTCTGGAGACTCATTCAACCCATGATTGTAATCAATGGGAGTGTTGGCAGGTTTGCACCCTAACTTCCCAGTATCTTTAAGAAGATCAAATATATATTTCTGTTGTGAGATAAAGATCCCCTGGTTAGAGTGAGCAACTTCAATACCTAGGAAGTATTTGAGTCTTCCTAGGTCTTTTATGTCAAATTCCTTTGCCATCTCTATCCTTAACCACTGATTTGTGAATTCATCGTCCCCTGTGACAATCATGTCATCCACATATACCAGGAGGATGGATTTCTTCCCGAATCGCCTATTTTGACAAACAAGGTGTGATCCCTGGCTCTCGCTTGTATCCTTTGTGTATCATAAAAGTGAGCAAATCTCCCAAACCAGTGCCCTCGGAGATTGATTCAATCCATACAAGGCCTTTTTTAGTTTGCACACTTTGCCTTCATAGTCCTTGAATCCAGGAGGTACCTGCATGTAAACAGTTTCTTCAAGTTTGCCTTGTAGAAAGGCATTCTTGACATCAAATTGTTGTAAAGACCATCCAAGGTTCACTGCTAGGGATAACAGAATCCTGACAGAGTTCATTTTTGCCACAGGGGCAAACGTTTCAAAGTAATCCAGGCCATGTGTTTGGGTGTAACCCTTAGCCACAAGCCTAGTCTTGTGTCTTTCAATTGTGCCATCGGATTTATACTTGGTAGTGAACACCCATTTGCATCCTACGCTTTCTCACCACCAGGTAAGTTAACTAGGTCCCAAGTGTTATTCTTTTCTAGGGCTTTCATCTCTTCTTTCATGGCTCTTGCCCATTTTTCATCAGCAAGAGCCTCATTCACATTTTTTGGTGTACCTTCTTTCAGAAGGTTTGCTAGAAACTTTCTGTGATTTCTGGAACATTTTTTGTAAGACAGGAATGTTCTCATAGGGTGTTTAGTACATTCCCTTTTTCTCTTCCTCAATGCTATGGGAAGATCATCATTTGTATCACTATTCTCAGAATCACCAACCTCATAATTTTCAATTGAGGGTTCTGAGTCACTGCTTGTATTATCAGTTGCACTAGTTGTTTCCTCAGGAACATCACTTTCCTGAGGTGACTCAGTGCCCACTGTATTTGGCACATTGTGACGGTGCTCATGAGGAGACATAGAGGGAGTAAGTTTAGTGACCTTCTTCTTTCTAGTATACACAATAGGAGTCTTCTCCTGTTGTTGTGTAGACTTTTCAGTCTCAATATTCACAGATCCAGAGAGTGTTTCTGGTTGTGTGTGATTTTGAGAAATGATGTTCTCACTCAGATCCATCAGAAAGTCAGTGTTTGTATCCAACTCCTTATTAACAGGCTCCCCCTGAATATTGAAGTAGGAATTTTCCTCATGGAAAGTTACATCCTTAGAGATGAGCACTTTCCTAGAGGGAGGATGGTAACATTTGTAGCCTTTTTGAGTATTTGAATACCCTATGAACACACATCTTTGTGCCCTAGGGTCCAGTTTCCCTCTGTTTGGTTTGTGAATGTGTACAAACACTTCACAACCAAACACTCTTGGAATCAGTTTTTCATGTTGAGGCAACCTTGGGAACCCCTGATATAGTATTTCAATAGGAGTTTTACCTCCCAGAACTTTGGTAGGTAATCTATTGATCAAGTGAGCAAATTATCAACACGACTTCCCCAAATAGTTTTTGGGAAATGGACATATGGAACATAATAGCTCTGAGACATTTCCAAGAAATGCCTATTTTTCCTCTCGGCTAGGCCATTTTGTTGAGGAGTGTGGATACACGAGGATTCATGTAATATTCCTTTCTCTCAAGAAAAGGATCAAGCAAATGATTGAAGTATTCTCTGCCATTATCCGACCTTATCCTCTTGATCTTTGTATCAAATCGGGTCGAAATCAGTTGTAGAATCTAGGAAAGATACTTAGCAAATCAGATTTTTGTTTCATAAGATAAATCCATGTTACTCTGGTGGCAATCATCAATAAAAGAAACAAACCAATAAGAACCATTTATATTAGAAATAAAAGTGCAGGCCCCCAAATATCACTATGTATGATGGTGAAAGTGGTCTTTACACCTCAAGTTTTGAAAGCGAGAAAAGAGACTCTTTTGTGTTTAGCCATTTCACAATCATTACAATAGAGCCTATCACTATCACGCTTTTGAACATATTAGGTAGCATTTGCTTTATTAAATTAAAAGGAGGATGTCCTAATCTATAGTGGTACATCCACAGTTGTCAAGATTAGCTCTGCAGAAAAAAAACAAAGAGCAGGAACTTGCTCTTTCTCCCGATCTTCCCGAGAAAATATAACCCTTTTTAGCTTTAAAGAACCCCAATCCTCTCCTTTCTTTACAAGATCCTGTATCAAACAGAGGTTAGAAGAGAAAGCAACTAAGCAATTTGAGTCTTTGGTTAATTTTGGTATGGAGATCAGGTTGGTAGATAAACTAGGAACATGTAACACATCTTTTAAGATGAGTTTATCACATAAAACATAGTCCCCTATCCCAGTCACATGGATAGGGGAACCATCAGCAACAGATATGGTTCTATTTTTGTTACAGACTTTATATGAGGTCAGATTATCACATGAGATGACCATATGGTCTGTGGCACCAGAATCAATGACCCACTGTATTGGACCTTCAGACTGTTTATTAGAACCAGTCATACCTGAAAAAGCCAAGGAGGTTGATGAGCTTTCTAGTGACTCAATGAACTTCCTCAGTTTTTCTATCTCTGAAGGTCCAAGACTGAGACTTTGATTCTGATTTACGGCCTTCTGGACATTCTCATCTTTCTGAGTCTCATTGCCACTGACAGTGTTAGCAATCTTTTTGTTGGTGTTGTCACTCCCTGGTTTCCCATGGAGTTTCCAACAGTTTTCTCTGGTGTGTCTGTTCCTTTTACAGAAAGAACAGAACAGAGAGTCTTTTTCACCATTCTTGTTGTTATTCTTTTGATAATTGTTCCCATTCCTTTGAAAGGTAGGGATCTTGTCATTGGTATTCTTGGAGCCTTGAATAATCAAAGCAGAACTTTCAATGGGAGATGTGTCAACCATGACACCTCTCCTACTTTCCTCTCGCCTAATAATAAGAGCAATTGTTGCATTCAAACTAGGGAGATCTCCCTTTCCAAGAATTTGAACTCTAACTGAGTCATATTCAATGTTAAGACCAGCCAAAAAGGCGTAGATTCTGTCTTTTTCAAATATCCTTTTCAGATTTCAATCCCTCATTGTTGTTCATCTTGATGCATTGGTAGTGGTCTAATTCTTGCCACAGCACCTTGCATCAGCCCTCGAATATTCAAAGTGATGGATCTGCTTTATACTCGCTTTGTATTTGAAATTTTAGTCTTTACCTCATAGATTTGAGTCGCATCATTAACCTTTGAGTAGGTCTCCTTCACATGATCCCAAATTTCTTTTGCATTGGCCATGAACATGCATGTATCAATGATTTCGGGGATCATGGAGTTCCATAACCAAGACATCACCATGGAGTCTTGCTCATCCCATACAACAAACTTAGGGTCTTCTTGGTGGTCTCTGTCCCATTAAGGTGATCGAGCTTGCTCCTCCTTTCGTAAAAGTCCGGACAAACGAGACCATTTCAAGTAATTTTTCCCATTGAGTTTGAGAGCAGGCTGGATGTTTTGAAGATCACCATTATTGGTGGAAAAATGATCGAAAGAGGAGCTGCTGCAGTAGCATTACTTGTAGCAGTTGATTCAGCAGCCATGAGGATTTGAAGAAAAAAAAAAACTTTAAAAATTTCCCAGAATTTTGAATTTTTGAGCCAAAAGCTCCGATACCATGTAAAAGCGGAAGATAGATAAGAGAAGATAGAAATATCTTGTTGTTTATTTCATTAATTAAAAGCTTAGTTATTACAAAGAGAGCATGGTTGTTTATATATAACAAACCAGCCACAGAAAAGTAACTAGCCGTTGGTAGTCACATCCCAACGGCTAGTTGGACTAACAGCCAAGAGTTTTGGCAAGTAATGAACAAGGGCCTTTAGATATTAACTAATTAACTAAACAATAATGTTAACTAGTAAATAAAGAACATAGGAAAAAATATTAGAATAAATCTGACATAATGATGACGTCATGATTAATTCTAACATTTCTCCTCATGTGCCACTGAAGTAGCATTTTTTGGATGATGTTGCTTTCAATGGGATATAGGGAAACCTTATAGTTATTCCTTTTCACGTTAAGGTTAGGTTATTGCTCAAACTCTCAAATCTGGGAGGATATGTGTTGTTAGGATTCCATGCTATAAGGATAGAAGGGATTATATGACCCTATACCCTGAAGGGCAGCACACCTTTCAGGTGTAAGCACAGAGTATCATCAATGTGATTTTACTGTTGCAGGAAGGGAGAAGCAGTGGCACAACTCTGCTGTTCGTTGTTTTCCTTTGCACTATGACTGTGGGTACTGTTCTTATGTGCTTTTTAAGTAAGAGAAGTGGCAAAGGAGAGGAAGGGATCGACAATTCTTCCACGAGTTTTTACTCTTCGGTGCTATCCTTGTGTAAAGCTTTTATTAAGATTTTACTGGATAAGAGAATCCTACTAGTCATCCCACTTATTGCATATTCAGGCTTGCAGCAAGCATTTGTGTGGTAAACACCTATTATAGTTTTTTTTTTTTCATTTTCTGTTCTGCTTGTGTACCAAGCTCAAATATACTTCTTTTTCAGGGCGGATTTCACCAAGCATGTTGTCAAGCCTGCTCTTGGTGAGCCCGGTGTTGGTGGTGCAATGGCCGTGTATGGGGCTTTTGATGCAATTGTGAGTATGTAAATGCATAATTGTTTAGTCTCCATGCAGATAATACTGCTTTACCTTTGTTTCAAACAGAACCTGTTGAAGAATGTTCATTCTTTGTCATTTATGAAAATGCATTGCGTCTGCATGTGACTCAGAGTTTAAACTAATTAAAACTTCCTTCATTACCCATCTTGACAAAATATCGTTAGCTTGATTTAATCTTTATTTTGTTAATGAGAGTTTTGATAGTTTGTAAAAAGCTGCATTATATGCTTTCCATCCTCAAGAACATAAGACCAATTTTGTGGTGGTTTATATTTTAAGGGCTCACTCATTGCTGGTCGGCTTACATCTGGACTTTCATCAATAACTCTATTAGTGTCTGCCGGGGCTTTCATCCAGGCTATTGGATTGGTGTTGCTTCTGCTGAAAGTCAGGTCTGATACTGAAGGCTACTATGTTCTTAACAATCCCTATCTTCTTAACGACGTTATTAATATATTGATACGACTCTTTTGCCTCATGTTTTGTTTTATTCATTGATTTGATGGTTTGCTGTTTGATTTATAGCTTTTCTGGTAAAGTACTTGTGGTGTTATACCCACTTGTCATAGCCACATTGTTGAGTATTGGCGATGCGGTTTTCAATACACAACTCAGTGCGTTGCTTGGTATTCTGTTCAAGCACAATCTGGTAACTATCTTTTCCTATATCCTAAAGCCTGCATTCATCAGAGCATTATTTTTCTTTTCTTCTTGATTTCATAAAATTAAGTCGCATTTCAATTCAATGTGGCTGAGACGGAATTTAGATGCAGTGAAACTAATGTTGTTGTGATTCCCATTTGTGTCTTTGACAGGAAGGAGCATTTGCACAGCTGAAGCTTTGGCAGAGTCTGTCTATGGCGATTGTAGCTCTTGTCAGTCCTTACATCTCAATGCAACTAATGATAGTAATCATGCTTGCTGTACTTTGTATTTCAATGGCTTCCTTTCTTTTCCTTGCTCTTAAGGTAGAAGCAGCTTTTAGAAATAACGCTTCTTGAATATGATAGTTTTGAAAGATTAGTAATCTTTTGCAAGCAATCGTTTTATTCATAGTATTGTCACTAGTGTGTGAAGCTTGTCTGATAGGAATTGGAGAATTAGTAATGTTTCTTGGCCTTACTTTGGGCGGCGATTCCGTCTTGAGCCGTTGCCAGTCTTCCATTTCTTCTTTTTATTTTATTATTTTATCTGGGGTTCTGATTTGGTGCATTATGTCAAATGACTTTTAACGATGACCATTTTCAGAAGAAATGATCGAAATCAAGGAATAATAAAAGAACCAAGAATAGTCCTCAACTAAACTTAAGAGAATGAAACAACTTCTTTATTGATTAGAATAGAATTGTTTACAGCTGAAAAGAACTTCAGAAACTTAACTAAACAAAGCTATACGTGCTCTATTTATAGGCTGAGCTGATGTATCGAACTCAAACAGAAAAAAAAAAAAAAAAAAAAAAAAAAAAAAAAAAAAAAAAAAAAACAGCCTTCAACTTATGTTTTTGCTGCATACCAGCAATAAAGTTGTGTCCTAGAACATAATCTTTGGCAACATTATACAAATTTTGATTTTCTGTTTAGCCTCTCCAAGTCCAACTCCAAGGTCTAAGTGATGCTTGTGTAAAAGAATGGATTTTCCTGCTGAGTGATTCAGATAGTTTTGTGTATGCATTGATATGATACGTACAGAGCCAACCCGTGAACTCAGACCTTCCTCTGATCGATTTGTTTGAACCATGATTTACTCTGTTAAATATGGGGTTACCCACCTAGCCCCTAGCAGCAGAGTTTCCCACCATCTTCAATGCAGAAAAGTGTTCTTGGAAGTTATGAAGATATTGTGAGCATGTGGTTCTCATATATTTACAAAATGAATGTCTTAAAGATGTATTTTTTGAGGGGTTATTCCCAATGAAGCAAATCTTTTATAAGTCTATCAATAGTTTTGGTTTCTCTCATCAGATAACCTGTGCAAAATCCCCATACTGACAAGGAAAGAAGCATTTTTCCTTTGTCCTCTTCATCTCCTTAAATCGTCCTTGAGACTTTCTTGAACTTTATTTGACTGTTCAAGTAGAGAACTTGCACTGGTGATTGGCTGCTCAATATCAATAGTCCAAGATTTCCCCTCTCCTTTTATGAAACCCTTTCTCTTGGGGCTTTTGACAAACATTTTGAAGACATCTTAAGGAACAGCTTATTGTTTCTTTACAATGATGCAATTCACTGTCGATACGTTGTTGAATTTCCTTGCAGGGTGCAATTTCATGTTCTGCTACTCTGAACCGGTATTCAATGCTGTAGTATAAACACCTTAAAAGATTCACCATGTTTGATAGAGAGTTGTGGACTTTTTTGTAAATGGATCCTTGAAACGGCAAGAGAGAAAAATTGGGTTCCAATTCTGCTTGCTTGATGAAGTTGTCTAGTTCTTGGACCAGTGACGTGAGATGTCCGAGTTTTTGTCTAAATGCAGGTAATCTGATGGACGGGTTTTCGTGATGCCCAGTAGAAAGAGTTAAATGTTTTAGGCATTCTTGAAGTGTTACTAGACTTAGGTAGACGTGATTCTTAACCAAAGTGGAAGCCCGGTTTGGTTGGATGAGGATCTCTATGAGGATGTAACAACATAACCCGATAATGGCCTCTGTTAGTCTATAAATAGCAAATTCATCTGGCAGTCCATAGTTGTTTCTTCCTAGTATTAGTAGAGCTCCAATGACAGCTGAAATCCCGCCTGCTTGGCCGTACATACGACTGTGCCTTAGGAAGCTAGTGAAAAAGATCCAAGGGAGTAATGCCAAAAACCTTATTTCAGGGAACGTCCGGAAAACAAAGCATCCTAGGACGCCATAGACAGATCCGATTGCTGTGCCCTGTGCACGAGCATTGGACATGGTGAAAAGGGGCTGACTTCCTTCGAGAAAACCGATAGCAATGGTAAGGCCTGACCAATAACTGTTTTCTTTGTTGAATGTTAAGCCACTTATCACAGCCAGAGTTAATGAAAGTGAACATTTTAGCGCGAATATGAATCTTTCACTGAACCATTGGAGGATCCGAACGTGGTATTGACTAGCTTGCTTTTCGAATATGGTATCTGGGATTTTAACAGATGTAGTAGTATCATTAATCATCTTCAGAGCACATGACAAGAAGAAACTAGCTGATGGATCAATATTGTGGGGTAGTTTTAGCTTATCTACGAACTGTTTTTCCAGCTCGCAAAGTGTTGCTGAGCTGGAAGGCAGAAAGCATCTAGCTTGTTGAAGTTTAAGACTAATAAGTGTACAAGCACCAAGAACAACGTCCTTGATAAGATCGTCTTCTTGATTATTATTACCCCATCTATCACCACCATCAGAGGAGAGAGAAGATCTTGTTTTCAGTGCGATTTCCATTCCTCTCAGATGGGTTTCAATTCCTTGTAATCTGTCAAATTCAGTAATAATAGTAGTAGTCCCTGAGGGTAGCCTGAATCTCATCCAATTTGCAAGCCATCTCTCCCACATAAGGCCAGCTTGTGAGAGCATGATGGTCTGAAGAAGCTTATTCCTGCTTCATTTAACGGCTTGGATTGCTTTAGGAGTTCAACAGCCTGTGAAGGTTTATCGGCATTTAACGCGTTCATGTACAAATTCATTCTCTCTGATGCATTTTCACCATACATTTGACTGTGTTTTCTTACCTGTTGAGTGTTTGAATTACAAATATATGTTACGCATACTGCAGAATAATACATAAATATAATTACGTGCCGTATCATTATTTACCTGTTGAAGAGCTAGTCGGGGTAAGGTAGTAACAAAGCGAGGAGAGCCGAAGTGCTCCGAGAGCCGTACTAGCTACAACGTGATGAGGATGCGTTGTAGCATGATACGATTGCTCTTCGTCTAGCTCGTGGACCCTCCGGTGAATAACCGTGTCCACATACACTATCACTATCTGCCCGAATGCTAACCGCTTGCACATCAAGTCTGTGGACTTTAGCAGTGCCACCAAAAAAGACAACACCCCAACCGCTGCTGTAGCCACGGGTGGGGTGAATCGGGTCAACCCGACGCCCAAATGCTTAACATGGCAAGTGGGACCACCTGGACGTGGCGCACAAGGCATGCCAGCACCCTCTCATGGCTTCACCAAAATAAGCGTGATCATCGGAAACGATCAATACGGCTGTCACGTAAGAAAAGGCTGGAAAAGTTACATGTTGTTTCAGTGTGGTGGGGCCATAGAGGGTGGTGCAGCCCACTATAATGCATGCTATCGCTGTTCGGAAAGCCGAGTGCAGCCGCATGAACATGACAGCCCACCCTCTGTCTGATGCAGATGTAGTTGCCTTTGACATACTTGTTTATATTATATGTTATAATAAAGCTGGCTGCTTTACAAGATCTTTGGATTGTAAGTAAGATATCTTATACTCTCCCCCTCCTCCTCCCCTCCCCTCCCCTCCTCCCATTTTTCTTGTGCTACTAATATTGATAAAGTTTAATAAAATTCCTTTTTTCCTAAGTCGTTATGAAGCACGTGAAGTTCTTACCAAAAATAATAAGTATTTTGTGGAGGGAGAGCTATGGTGCATAAATTGTTTTTTTGGCTTATTCGATTAATTGCTGTGTAAACAGAGAGAGAACGTGTAATTACAGGGCAAATTTTGATTCTCAAAACAGGTGGGCTTAACTACAATGAGTAAGAAAGATAGTGTAATATGACAACATTTTATAAATTGCTAGAGATAGCTAGCAGATTATGTGTCCTGTGAGAACATCATTTGATTAAGATAGATAGCTATTGTAGTAAAATTTAATTATATATATTTTCTTTTGATGTAAAATTTAGTTATAATTAAAGTAACCATTTTCTCTCTTTTGCCCCACATTGACTCCCGGTGCACCACAGTAGATTCGATTTTGTGAAAATCGTATGTGGAGCTAAAAACCGACTTCCTTCCTTGCAGGTGCATTGTGAAAATCGACCTTGAAAAGAAATTTTATTTTATTTTTTTTTATTATTTTTTTTTTTTTTTTTTTTTGTGTGTGTGGCTCAAGAACTGACTTTTATAAGATCGATTATGTGAAAACGGTGTGATGTACTGATAGGTGGGATACACTGATAGAACCAGGTGTAGTGCAAATAACGGCTCCTTTATTAAAGGGTCGTTGGTAAGAGCTTTGCATTTTGTGAAAGTGCAGAAGATGTTTACCCAAACTTTAGCTAGGAGATGGAGTAACGCCTGGGAGCTTCTATGACCCAACCGCCAATGTTGTGCATAAGGCGCACCACAAACACATGACATTATTAATTAGATCACGTTGTGATGTAGTGAGAAATGATAGATCCCTTGCGGACTACAAGTATTGCTATACTTTTTTTCTTTTTCAAAGAGTCTTTTGCACCATACCGAAGTTACCATACATCATATTAGAATTGACATTTCGAAAGTTGATTCTAGATCTAAAACCCGACTTTCCGTGGGAGTATTGTGAGAATCGATCTTTGAAAAATCAGTTTTTGGCTCCAAAACCGATTTTCAAAGGGTTGATTATGTGTGGTATATGGTAGGTGTGGTGTCTTACGAGAGAATCGTTGTGGTGCGAATAATGCTCCTTTTATTTATGATTGATTTAGATGAGACCAATATCAATCAATAAATGCGACACTTTAATCAATGACAAGCAGACAGGGCCGATCCTGGATAGTTCCTTCGCCGACTTCGCTGAATGAGGCATTTTAGTTTCAATTTGTTTTCTTTTCGAAAACATACTTACAAGATTACTTCAACATTACGTTTCTAAAATATGTAAATACAAAATTTAAATTCATTGATGTTAGATATTGATGTGATCCATGGTGGGCTTCAGAAGGAAGAAACATCAGAAATCCATGGTGATATAGAAGATGCGCAATTATTTATGTTATTGGGTCTGAATAAACTGTTTAGCATTTATTTGAGTCATTAGTCATTTATTATCCAACATTGGTTAGATAGTCTTTTATTTTTGTTATTATTTTTATTTATTGTTATTTTGCCTCACATTGCTAAATTAACAATTGGTCTTGGAGTCTGTAGGCAAATAGAGTCATTGTAAAAGTTCAGGTTTTTGAGTTACAATATTTTAGTCTTTGACTTTGTCTGTCACTTGCAAGTGAGGATCTCTTCGTTGTAGAGTTTTACCTTTTAAGAACTTATCAGCGCCTTGAGCAAGCGTTGTGATGTTCTTGTCAACGTTCTTAGATTGGCTAAGTTCGTTGCTTCAAGCTTGTTTTATTGATTCCTTTAGAAAGTCCTTGGCAACATTCGTTCCGGATTTCAAATCAGATTTTTTTTTTCATATATTGTTATCGTGGGGGGGCTGGGAGCAACACCCCCAAAAGCTAAACACCCTTAACTGAACGAATGCACCTATGAAATTCGAATTGATGTATGAGTTATTATAAAGGGAGAGTTGTTGAAAAGAACACAAATATTATTAAAATTAGCAAAAAGGACAATAGACATATGAAGTACAAAAATACCCTTATAAATACACGTTGGGTGTTGTGGTTTGTTGTTTTTTTTTAATAGAGGGGCAAAATTGTCTTAATAGAAGATATTTTGTCCGTTTTACTAAAATACAAATGTTATTGTCCTTTTTCATAATTTAATAAAGTTTTTTTTGTCCTTTTTCATAATTTTCCCTATTATAAATTTGGGGCTATGATTTGTATGCAGTATTATCAACCAGCAGGTCTGAGTCTCTATGTTGCAAAGTTTGTTTGGACTCCATAGATGTTTTGGCAGGCTTGGTCCTCCAAAAATCATATTCTTGAAGAATATTCATGGCATACTTTCTTTGAGAGATTGAAACTCTCAGGTGTTCTTGCAACTTCATTGCCCAAGAAGTATCTCAGTTTATCAAGATCCTTGATTGTAAACAATTTATGCAAATTCTTTAACTCGCTAAATCAACTAAAGATCAGTTGGGTGCTATTATGTCATCTACATAAACCAGCAAAGCAATGAAAGATTTCCTTGACCCCTTTATGAACAAACTGTGATCATTCTTGGATTGAACTAACCCTTGCTTCTTCAAATACTCTATTAGCTTACAATTTCACTTGTCTGTTTGGTTTGTTTCAATCCATACAGAGATTTAGTCGACTTGCAAACCTAATTTGGTTTGTTAGTCTTGAATCGTGGAGGAAGTTGCGTGTAAACTTCTTCATGAAGATATCCATGCAAAAAGGTTGTATTGAAATCCATTTGGTGGAGATGCAGTTATTAGCTGATGTTGTTGTCAGCAGAGTTGTATATGTTGTAATTTTCACAACTAGTGAAAAAGACTCTTGATAATCAATGTCATATGTTTGAGTATAGCCTATTGCTACTAATTTAGCATTGTATCTCTCAACTGATCCATCAGGATTCCCTACGGAAAAGCATGGAGATGGACGAGCGGTTGCAGCAAGAGAAGCTCCGTCGGACACAAGAGCAGTTGCTCTAAGATGAGCTCCTTCCGAAATGTGAGCATTTGTTTCAAGAGAAGCACCTTCGGATATAAGGGCAGCAACAACAACGGGAACAACATCCGATATGGTAACCACATGAACATAACTTCAACAGTTCTCCTCATTCTTGAAGATTCACTCTTCTCCCTAGAACGGGAAGATCTCATCCTCTTAAGAGCCGATGACCCGATGGAAGAAATACGAAGGAGAGTGCACTTATGTTCGGTCAAGTGAAGCAAATTCCTCGGCCCCGACCCAAACAGTAAGATCGGCCTGAATAGTGGACAACGTACCGGGCCTAATTAACCTCATCAGCATGTACGTACTGCCACGTTCTCACGGGATGAAGTAATGCCTGGAGCAGGAATGGCTCCCACACTTGGTGCTACAACTGGTTGGGCACTCGCCTAAACAACCGAAGTTCCGACAGCTCTCTGACTGGTATTGGTAGTTGAATGAGGCATGGCAAGAATGTGAAAGGCACGCATGTCTCTAGTTAGACTTATTGATTTAATATATTATATATATATATATATATATATATATATATATATATATATATATATATATATATATATATATACCGACTTGCAATTAACGGAATGATATCTTTTAATGTTAAAGAAAGTTGTAAATAGTGGAACTGGAAACTGAATACCTATTGTTCTACAATAAATGGCAAAGCCGAGGATCGTCCTAACCCCATTAGTGGAGAGTTGAGGAAGACCCATAAATATTGTAATGGATCTGAACATGAGAAATGACAGTAATCACCATAAACTTAAGACTTGCAGGCAACCGCTCGCAATAAATTATGAAATAACCTAAAGGAAGGATGGGCCTAATGTTTCCCTTATCTATATCATAGTACTTATTACAGTAAAATATCATCCACTCCTTAGTAAGGGTAGATGGAATGGTTGTGGCTGGGCAAGGCCCGGCCCAGTCGTGGCAAGCAACGATGTCAATAGATAGATGAGGATTCATCAGAATCCTCTGCAGATCCTAGAACTGCATGGATGTTCTCGAGCCATAAACCATACGGTCTTTGAAACATCCTTACTAAGGGCATCATCCGACGAAGTTTTTTTTAATTGAAGACATGATTGTATAAATAGATTAAACAAATGTGAGACAAAAGACTTGGTGGCTTTGAAGATCTAGAGAATGGAGCTGCTATGAAGAAGAATAATATACAAAGCTTTATCAACCAGGACTCAAAAGATTTGGAGACGGTAAAAATGCAAACGGGGTCGTCAACCCTCTTTTATAGGCAGAGTTTAACGTTAAAGACGGAAAATTCCCTTATGTTAAGCTAATCAACGAAATCCACGGGAACTTCAAAACAGGCGCCTTGAGATAAGTGTATGGCATTTGAATTTCAAAAGCAAGTTCGTAGACGTCAATCAAATCGAAACGGCTAGGTTACGCTTATCGATCAGGCCACGCCACCTCACCTAACCAATGATCTACAACCCAACTCGGGTATGAGGTCTTTTAACATGAGTATAATCAGGAAATCATGCACTCAACTTAAATTGCACCTTATTCGGGTCAAAATGGTGAATGGGCCAACCTGAAATCTAGTTAACATTTGGTCCTTAGGTTAGAAGGATTAAGTCAGGAACGAGTCGACCTCATTAGGGTCGCTCTCAGAACACAACCGACCTTATTCGGGTCGTTCTCTAAACACAAACGACCTCATCATAGTAATCATGAGCCGACTAGGCCTACCAGGTCGCTCTATAGAAGAATATTTCGTCATCGATCTCCAAAAATGATTATATTGCATTAATGAACAGGATCCACGATTGTTCCACATTAACCGTCAACATCCATAATTGATTACATCCCAAGTGTTAGGATTACAGTCCTAACTAAGAATTCTGATGAAGAATTGAGAGTAGAAAGAGAATAGAACAGAGAAGGAAGAATTTAGGCGGGAAAAGATATTTTTATTGACAATCCAAAAGTGAGTCAAGCTTACAACCAACACTTCCCTTATATACCTCTTGGCTCAAGGAGGTAAGGGACCCACAACATCTAAAAATATCTAGAACTAGAGAAATATCTAGATCCTAACATCACCCTCCCCTCAAAACCTTACTTGTCCCGAGGAAGGTGAAATTGAAATCAGCTATTTCAATAAAGGCCGCATCTTCCCAAGAAGCTTGTTCTTCTGCCAAATTAAACCATTTAATCTTCCATTGAACCACTGCCTTATTGTATCTCTTAACTTGCCTTATCTCTAGCACCTTTTCTGGATAAACTAGTACATCCCGTCTTTGATTGGTAGTAGGTAAAGATCTTGAAGGAAGGTTGGATATCGACCACCGATGCATTTCTTGAAGCAGAGAAACATGGAAAATAGGATGTATCTTAGATCCTTCTGGAAGCTGTAGCTTGTAGGCAACATCATTGACTTTTGCCACGATTTTGTAGGGACCAAAAAATCTAGATGAGAGCTTTAAATTCTTCCTTCCAAGACCATGAACTCTGTCTGCAGGGTTGAAGCTTCAAGAACACAAATTCTCCCACTGTAAACTCCTTCTCCTTCCTATGTAAATCAGCATACTGCTTCATTCTAGCCTGTGCTTCCTCCAAATGATGTTTAAGCTCTCTAATCACATTCTGTTTTTGCTGTATGAATTCCTCCACCCCATTAAACTGTTCTTGAGCAAAACTACCCAATGGAAGTGGTTGTGGGGCATAACCATATAAGGCCTCAAATGGGGTAATGTTTATAGCAGTGTGAAAGTTGGTATTATACCAGTGTTCAGCCAAAGGTAACCATGACTTCCATTTTCTAGGCCTCTGGAAGGTCATACACCTTAGGTACATCTCAATACATTGGTTCACCCTTTCTGTTTGCCCATCTGTCTGAGGGTGGTAAGCTGAGCTGTAAGATAGCTTTACCCTTGCCATTTTCATGAGATGCCCCCAGAATTCTGATGTAAAAACCTTGTCCCTGTCACTTACAATATTTTCTGGTAACCCATGTAGCCTATACACCTCTGTAAAGAAGGTTATAGCAATTGATTCTGCAGTGTATCCCTTTTCCATAGCCATGAAGTGGGCAAATTTAGTTAATCTGTCTACTATCACCATGATCACCTTTTTCCCTTCTGATTTTCGCAGACCATCAATGAAATCCATACTCAATTGTGACCAGGCTCTATCTGGAATAGGTAAGGGTTGTAACAGCCCTTGTGGTTTGTCATGCAGGCTTTTGCATTGCTGACATATCATACACTTCTGTATCATCTCTTTTACATCTTGTTGAAGATTGGGCCAATAAAATGACCTTTTAATCCTGCCATGAATATGAGCCCTTACACCGAGTGTCCTCAGTGGGACTAGAGTGAAGTTGCTCCAATAATTTCTGCCTTAGATTACCATTTCTACCAATATAAATTCTGCCTTTAAACCTGAGTAACCCCTGGTGTAAAGTATAATCAGGATCAGGAGCTGCTGCAATCATCATGCTCCTGAGTTTATCTGCCACAAGCACATCATCTTTATAACTAGCAGAAACTTCATGTATCCAAGAAGGAGTCACAGAACTGATAGGACACAACATTCCCTGTTGTAGTTGATCTTGGTCATGGTTCTGCCTGGAAAGAGCATCAACAACTATATTTTTAGTTCCCTTTTTATATTCTATAGTGAAATCTAGACCCATTAGCTTAGTCACACCTTTCTGCTGCAAGGTGGTGTTAGCCCTCTGGTCCAATAAGAATTTCAAGCTTTGTTGGTCAGTTTTGATCACAAATGGTCTCCCTTGTATGTATTGTTTCCACTTATTTACAGCCATAAGCACAGCAAGTAATTCCTTCTCATAAATGGATAACCCCATCTCCTTAGAATTGAAGGATCTGCTCAAATAAGCCACAGGTTTCCTATTCTGTTGTAGGACTGCCCCTAAACCTTTACTACAGGCATCAGTTTCAATGCAAAAAGGAAGCTCAAAATTAGGCAAGGTGAGGACTGGAAACTGGCACATGGCTTGCTTCAATCTGTCAAAAGCTTCCTGTGCTTGGAGATTCCATACAAAGCCTTCTTTTTTAAGCAAATCATTGAGTGATCTGGCTATTATTCCATATGAAGGTACAAACCTCCTGTAAAAACCAGTTAGACCTAAAAACCCCCTCAATTCTGTAATATTCTGAGGTATAGGCCATTGTAACATAGCTTCTATCTTGGATGGATCTGCAAAAACTTGGCCTTGTTGAATGACATGGCCCAAATATTCTACTCTGTCTTGACCAAATGAGCATTTAGACATCTTAGCATAGAATTTATTTGCCCTCAAAACCTCTAAAAAGCGACCCAAAATGCACTTGTGATCATCCATATTAGCACTGTATATTAGGATATCATCAAAGAAAACCAGTACTGTCTTCCTCAAAAATGGCCTCAATAATTCATTCATATTCCTCTGGAAGGTTGCTGGGGCATTAGTGAGACCAAAAGGCATCACCATAAACTCAAAATGCCCATGATGTGTGACAAAAGCAGTCTTTTGTGTGTCCTCTTCTTGCATCAGAATTTGATGGAACCCTGATCTCAAGTCAATCTTACTAAAAATTCTGGCCCTTCCCAACTCATCTAATAGATCATCAATTATTGGGATAGGATATCTGTCCTTAACAGTCCTATCATTTAACTTTCTATAATCTACACAGCCCCTCCAAGTTCCATCTTTCTTTTTAACCAACAACATGGGTGATGCAAAGGGACTGTTGCTGTGTTTAACTATTCCTTGCTTAATCATATCTTCCACCAATTTCTCAATATCATCTTTTTGATTATGTGCATATCTATAGGGCCTCAACTTAATTGGATCAGTGCCCTCTTTTAACAGTATGGCATGCTCATATCCTCTTTTAGGAGGTAAGTCAGTAGGTGCCTGGAAGACATCCTGAAAATCTTCCAAAATTGGTATTAATTCTTGGGGGGTAGTAGTATTATTCAAGCTGTCCCCCTGAATCTGATTTAAGCATCCCATCAACCCATATGTCCCTTTTTTCAGACTGTTAACTAATTTCTTGCAGCTGATCATCTTCAACTGTCCCTCAGTAGGTGTATCTTTCAGAATAAATGGCTTCCCATCTATATGAATGATCAGATGCATGGTATGAAAGTTAAAAGTCACAGGGCTGTGTTTTCCCAACCAGTCAACTCCAAGTACCATATCACATCCCCTTAGTTGTATCAACCTAATATCATGCTGAAAGGTTGATTCCTGCATGCTCCAACTGAGATTAGGGCATTTGAACTCACTTTTGTGGTATTTCCATCTGCTTCTTTGTAATCACCATAGGTTGGCTAGGCACCAATTTACATCCAGCATCTTTGGCAACCTTCAAATCTAAAAAGGAGTGGGAGGCACCACTGTCAACTAGTATCATAATAGGCCTCCTTTTAAGCATTCCTTTGATTTTAAAAGTATTTGCGATAACGACTGACATAGTATAAACTCGAAAGTTGTGGAGACTTCTCGGCCGAATTTCTTGGGTGTAATCTTCCTCTTCCACAAATTCCTCATCCTCAGCTAATATAAAATGTAAATGCTTCAGTTTGCATTTGTGTCCAGGAGTAAATTTTTCATCACATCTAAAACATAATCCTTTAGCCTTCTTGTCTTGTAACTCCTCAGGTGTTATTGCTCTCTGTAAAATTGGCTTGTTTTCTAGTTGAGGCAACTTATCAAACACCTTAGGGTTAATTGCCAATTGCTTGACTGGTCCAGCAGAATAAGAAATTCGAGGCAGAGGCTTATGGTGCATGGATAAAAGCACACATTCTTGGCATCTTGCGAAACCTACAGTAATGACATTGTAGCGAGATTCATTAACCTAACCATAGCCTTAATTTCATTTTGAGTCCTCGAATGAAACAGAAACATAATGATATTCTGAAATCTTAGGGCACTGCAGCTGTACCATACATTTTAATTCCTCAAATTCTGCTAGATACTCATCAACAAAACCAATTTGTTTCAACTGGTGGAATTCATCAATCGCCATCTCCATGGACTTACACCAAAACGTTTAATACTTCTTCTCGAAGAATTTGCCAACTCAAATATGGAAATGCTGAAATTAGACCTCCAAACCAAATATCAGCCGAACCTCTTAAATGCATTTCAGCCAGACCTACTTTAAGATTTTCTGGTGTATTATAATTTGGAAAAATCTTTCACTTCTCCTAATCCATTCCATTGGTGCCTCACCAAGAAAAATTGGAAAATCGAGCTTAGAAACTTACATGATTGCTCGATTCGATCACTTTTTGAAGAAGTTTCGATGGTTTCTGCATGAACTTGCTCAACATGAACTTGCTCATTTCTTCGTGGCGTGGCGATAAGCCATCTCCTAAATCTACGCTCCGATTGTTGGTCTTTGAAGCGAGTCTGGTGATGCAAGCTTATTTTCAACCTTCTCAAAAATGTCATCATCATTTGTCGCATAGATTCACTATGCTGTCGCATCGATTCACCCTGAGCAACGATTTTGTTATCCAATTCTTCGAATTTTGCAGTAAACAAAGAACGCAACTCCTCAATCGATTTGGCGGCCATTATCGTAACTTGCAGGCAGAGGATAGAGATCTCTGATACCAGATGTTAGGATTACAGTCCTAACTAAGAATTCTGATGAAGAATTGAGAGTAGAAAGAGAATAGAACAGAGAAGGAAGAATTTAGGCGGGAAAATATATTTTTATTGACAATCCAAAAGTGAGCTGTTTACAACCAACACTTCCCTTATATACCTCTTGGCTCAAGGAGGTAAGGGACCCACAACATCTAAAAAATATCTAGAACTAGAGAAATATCTAGATCCTAACACCAAGCCTCACGTTTTTGCTTTTTAAGGTCAAAGCTTATTTCGCCAAAACCACCTCTTGAGAAGCCTATGTTTTTGTTTTTGTTTTGTTACCTCACACTTTTTGTTTAAACAATTATTATATCTCTTAATCTACAATTCTAAATTTGAAAATTATTTCATCAAATCTTTTATTTTTCATACTCTTTATTTTGAGACCACATCTATCATATTCCGACGTAATTTCTTAAAATTCACTGTCGAAATTCATTATTATTCGAAATTCAATGTCGAAATTCATTGAGTAAATTTCGAATGTGAATCTCACTTAAAAACGATGTAATGATATCGAACCAAATCTCAAAATGTAGAGCATGAAAAAAAAAAAAAGATTCGGCGAAATTTTCATCACGTTTGGAGATCTAAATCAAAAGATATAAGTGTTTGAAAATGAAAGGGAAGAAGAAGAAAAAAAAAAAGTGGAAGACCATTTTCTCTATAAAAATATTTGTGTCTTATTATTTAAAAATATTTCAAAACGTGTCCTTTGCTCTAATTTTCTAACTTTATTTCTAGTTTTATCATTTAATTTTTCCACTAATTAATTTGGACTCAATTTTAGACGTGATGTTGATTAGTTTACAAAACGAATTTCAGTCGTGAAGCATCAACTTTGCTTTCTAAGAGCAACCGTAATGGTTGCATTGTTGACTCATTTATTTCTGACCAAAAAATAATGGGATTGCATTTGTACTCAAAAAGTAAAATAATAGCAACATTGTAGAAGCTCTTTTTTTTTTACTCACTCGATTATCGGGTCTAACTCGGGAAATTATTGCATGGAGTGATTAATAAGGATGAAGTGACGGATGAAACAATCAGAACCACACAGTTTGTATCTAGCTGTAAAACTGATGATAGAAATTAAACCACATAAGTTATCCGCATGTAGATATATACCATGCAATAATTTCCCGTCTAACTCTAGAATTGGCAGGTGAGTGTGTCAATCCTCTCTCTTTCCTATATTTTCTTATTTTCTTCTATATTTTATTATTTTCGCTGTCTATTATCTTTTGTCTCTTCTTCAAATTGTGTCCTTCACAATAACTAATTTGCTTTTGTGAAACTGCCGTGGTCTTGAACTACTGTTTCTCTAAAAAAAAATTTAAGCCATGTGGGTAATCTCTATAACACTTGCACAATCTTCAACACGCCTCCTCAAGTATGAGCTATCTTTTCCAATACTTGCATAATATCAATCTGCAACACGCACGCGCCAACACACGACGCGCGCCTGCCGTGCTTATCTCTCCCAACACTTGAACTCTATTATCAATTTTCAACACGCCTTCCCAAGTGTGGATTATCAATATAAATAGGGAAATTAACGTTCACACAGGATTCGATCTCACGACATTCTCATCTAATCTGTGTTGACTACCAATTCTCTCAAAAACTTAAACTGATGGAGAGATTGATAATTAACATCGTATATATTCTCAAGTGTGGGAAATCTCTCACAACACTTATACAATCTTCAACACATGAGCTATAAAGTAAAAAGTAGACTTGCTATTTCTTTAACCATTACAATATCTTTTCAAACAAAAATCATTCACAGAGTCAACAACAATTTACACCAAATGATTTTATGCCATTTGGCCTCGAGTGTGCACAATAAATGCACTCAATCAGGATGATCACTACGTTTGTTCTAACCGATGTTGAGTCTAAAAAAAAAAACCATCCTGCCTCAAATTCGATCAGGGTGAAAGTTATTTTCTGACTCAAATTCGATTGACAAGATGTTGATTAGTTTATAAATCAAATTTCAGTCAGAAAATATCAATTATGCTTTCTGACTAATATTGAATTTAGAAAAAAAAACAATTTTCAAAGTCAAGTTCATTCAGGATAAAAATTATTTCATTACACAAATTCGATCAGGATAATATTTATACGTAAAAACTAAAAAGACTTCATATTTTTATTTTTATTTTATTTTATTTTTTTACTTTACTTTTTGGAATGGATTTTTTACCTTTATTCCGAGCAAATGAGATTGGGATCCCTTACTGTGCCCTCCTCTGCTGTGGGTTGCTGTAAAATCCGAAACGGCGTCGTTTCGGACAAAAACGGCATCGTATTGATTGTTTTTTTTATATTTTATCTCCCTTTTAGTTATTTTAAGATCGAGACCCGAGCTTCAAAGTCCATCACAGCAACCCCCCTCTTCACAGCAGACAACCCGACCCGAGCAAATGCACCAAGAGAAAATTAGGAAATTTATTTAAAAGCACAGCGGTGATGATTCGCTTAGCAAGAACTTTGATTTGAGTGATTACGGTTAAAAGGGTTTGATTTTGTGTGAAAAAATGAAGGGTTTTAGATGAAGAGCATACTTTTAAATGAAGAGAGGATTAATGAAATTTTTTTAAATGAAGGCACTATTGTCGGAACAAACTCTCATGTAGCAGTAGTTCATCCGAAGCCAACACTTTGCCAATCCGTCTTCAAGCGGAGCGCTGGTTGTCGATCTTTCTTTGCTTACCAGTTACCACCATCCTCCCAGCTTTTTCACTTGAACATGCTAAACTCTTTAGCTGATCTGGCTACAAGTTTACTTTGAAAATTCCTAGTCCCACCGGAACTTGGAAATGAGAGAAAATGAGGGCTACTGAAACGAGCTCATATTCGATCAATACCCAACTCAAATTTCTCAGTTCCTATAATCTGTATCGCTGTTTGCACTTTCCTACTACTACTTGTTCTGATTTCTTCTTCTTCTTATCCTCCATCCTTCCTCTCAAGAATCCCGTCTTCTGATCTGAATGATCCCGTAAAGATAGAGTCTTTACCTGAATTGCCTCGATTTGCCTACTTAATTACAGGGACTAAAGGTGATGGGGTGAGGCTGAAGCGACTGCTTCAGGCTGTGTACCATCCGCGGAACTACTACTTGTTGCATCTTGATTTTGAGGCATCAGATGCCGAGAGATTGGAACTTGCCAAGTACGCGAAATCTGATGAAGTTTTAAGACAGTTCAGGAATGTTATGGTGATGGGGAAGCCCAATTTGCTGACTTCTAAAGGCCCCACAATGCTTGCTTCCACCCTTCACGCTGTTGCCATTCTCTTGAAGCAGGCTAAGCGTTGGGACTGGTTCATTAACCTCAGTGCCTCCGATTATCCTCTCATGCCGCAAGATGGTTTGTTTTGCATTTTTGTATCTTTTAAGACCTTAGTTTTCAATGTATAGTGTCTATTTATGAGTATCAACAATCTTTTATTTCCCATAGTATATGCTCTTTGTAAAGGGATGAATGTATTTAGCTACTGATACTGATTGTTTTTGTCACTTGGACTGTAGCTAGCAGTACTTGATGTGTCAATGGAAACTCAGACATTTTGAAGTGTCACAAATAGAAGCCTTTTTTTTGGATATGCAGATACTTAGTTGTGAGATTTGACTATTATTACATGCCTACTTCTTTGGTAGAGGATTTTGTAGCTGATAAGAAGTGCAGGGTATCACTTTGTTATCATCCAAAAAATGGAAAATGCTCTTGTGGGAAATTCCTCTTGGATGTAAATGTAATTGATTGCTTTAGATTCACCTTGTGCCGAAATAAGGGAAGTTGGGGCACCCTAATATATAGAAATTACATGTGTGATTCGGATGGAAAAGCCCTAACCGCTAGTAGGGATCGATGCCATGCATTTTGAATGACATTTCCGGTTGCTTGTTATAAAGTAGATGAATATTGTGTTATTCTTTGGTTCATATATTTGTTGTTATAACACATACGCCTATAGGCATCGACCTGATCATGTTCACGCTGAAAGAAATTAATACATCTTTGCTTTCGTTAGTTGCTGAAATGGAAAGACATCTGGTGTTCTATATGGTTTGTGAGATGCAAAAAATGCTGCATGAATCCATACATGACCTTTTTCAATCTCATTTTCACTTTATCTGTTTGCCTATGTTTTTTCCCCATCTTTTCTCCATTTTTCTGTTTTGTTTTGTTGCATCTTTGAGTTGTTTTACTGTCTTGGTATCTTTTCTCCATTGTAATTTTTTTTTAATTCACAAAAAGAATATCTTAACTGTCATATTTACTTATAATAATTCTGTTTGATTTTTCTCTCTGTTGCAGATATACTGCACATTTTTTCATTCTTGCCCAGGGACTTGAATTTCCTTGAGCACACAAGTAATCTTGGTTGGAAAGAGTGAGCATGTGACTGCTCTTGACTTGTCATCGTTTGAGCTTCATTACCTTCTTTTTTTTAATAAAAACCAGAACTTTTTCTTCAGTATTGCCGACTTATTCTCAAACTTTCATCACATGGTTTTTTTAGGGTTCAGAGAGCAAGACCTATAATCATAGATCCTGGTTTATATCATTCCAAGAAATCTAATGTGTTTTGGGCCAAAGAGAAAAGATCATTGCCTGTTGCTTTTAAGTTGTTTGTCGGTATGATTTTAGATCATTTCATAAACCTGAGTTCTAATGTTTCCCTTATTCAAATGCTTTATCAATCGATAAATTGTTGTTGTCTGACGGTTTCAGGATCTGCTTGGGTGGTGCTGAGTAGGCCTTTTCTTGAATTCTGCATATGGGGATGGGATAATATCCCGCGTATTCTCCTCTTGTACTACACAAATTTCTTGTCATCTCCCGAGGGCTACTTCCAAACAGTAGTATGTAACCACAAAGACTTCCAGAATGCGACTGTAAACTATGATCTGCACTATATGCAATATGATGATCCTTCTAAGCAACATCTCGTTAATTTGACCGTTAAACATTTTGATGACATGCTCCTCAGCGGCGCTCCATTTGGCCACAAATTTGCTAGTGATGATGATATTCTCAATAAAATTGACACGGAAATCTTGAAGAGATACGACGGCCACTTCACGCCTGGAGGTTGGTGTATGGGAGCTTATTATGGTCCTGGCAAAGACCCTTGTGCAGTAACGGGGAATCCAGAGTCGGTGAAACCGTCATCAAGTTCAAAAAGGTTAGAGGCTCTTGTACTAAAGCTTCTTGATACTGAAAATTTCAGGCCAAAACAATGCAAGTGAATGTAAAAAAGAAAAAAAGATCCTCTTTGTAGTTAGTCATGTTCTGTTGGTTTGATCCCCCCACACACACACACACACACACACACCCCACTTTAGTCTACCTAGGACACTAAGCAGTTTGGTGTCTTCTGCCCCCATAGTTTGATGGTGTTAGTATATTATATGGCCTCTGTTACTCTGTAAATGGGTTGTGCCTAGTATCAAAAAGCAAAGTGCTTTAACTTTTGAGGGAGATGACAATTTAACATTGGATTTCATGATACTAAAAGCATGTTTGTTTTTAGGGTTTATTGTCAAAAAGTACAATTTGAACATAGAAATATGCAAAGAGGACGGTGGAATATTTTTCTGGATAAAAAGGACATATCATTATTCCACTGTGATAGTGAAACATTAGATTTTGAGGTCAGTTCCACTGCAGCAAACAGTGGATTTGGGGTTATAAACAGTGGATTTGTCTTTATCATCCAATTTATATTTTCACTGTCCTGATTTCCATTTTCCTTTTTTTTTTTTTTTTTTTTTTTTTTTTTTTTTTTTTTCCTTTAAACCACTCCCCTTTGTTTTTATGTATGTTTGAGAATCGTTTGGATGAAATATAATGTAATGAAATCCCATTGAATTGTTCATGAGGATTAGTATTATTATAATTTCAGTGTATTTTCTGGTTTGGATTGATGTTGTAATTTTTTATTTTTAATAGTATTTTATTTTCTTGCGTTTTTATTTTTCCCTTCTCCAAATTTTTATAATTAATTATTAAATTAGGTAGTCGAGTCGAGTGCCATTATAGTTTTCCTAAAATTTGGAAAGACAAAAATTATGGTAATCATATCACAAAATCTCTTATTTTTGGTAATTTCTTGTGTAAGAGAAAAGATTTGTAAATCAAATTATGGGTTGTTTAATTGATGTAATACTAAAAAAAAAAATCTATATATACAGTGTTAGACGGGTGATTTCTATTATATAATAAATCAGAGCCACCCCTATAATTTCCATTGAAGGGAGTGCTTGCCGAAGAGCCTTTGAAAGGCCATGGGGTTTTTCGGTCGGTCCAAGGTATAATGTCCACCCACCTTATTTTTACTGATTTTCTCTCTTTTTATTTTATTTAATTCATTATTGACTAAAAATATAGAATTTTTTAGGTGACAAGTAGAATACTCAAGTTATGTTATTGAAGATTTCGTTACTTTGTTTTGTTATGATTAATAAAGAGCTCTTTATTTGTACTGCCGCGATTTTACCATACAACATATTATCTTTGTATCATATCAAAATCGATTTTTTTAAGGTTGATTCGGTGATTTTGGTGTGGTGCACCACCACACTATCTTTGCACCACACCAAAACGAATTTCACAAGTTTGATTCGGTTTTTTTTTTTGGGTGGTGTACCGACCACATTATCTTTGCACCACACCAAAACGACTTTCGTATGTTTAAGTTTGATTTGATGATTTTGGTGTGGTGCACCGACTATACTATCTTTGCACCACGGTAAAACGACTTTCTTAAGTTTGATTTGGTGTGATCGATGTGGTATAAATATTTATATTAACTTTAATAAACACATGCTTTTCCTCTCTCTTTCTATTTTTATTTTTTATTTTTTATTTTTACATGCTTTAAAGTATCGATATCGTCTTCTATCTTGATTGGTTGCCGATTTGTAGCTTCTTTCAAAAAGGAACAGAATACTGCAATCATATAACTTATTTAATCTTTCTTTCAAAACGGGGAAGGAAAATTAAAATGAGTTATTCAATATATCTTTTACTCGTTTCCCTGTACGTAGTTATTATTATTATTAATTTTTGTTATAAAAGAATGCACGTAGTTATTTTGTTTGTATTTTAAATTTTAATAATTTGTTGTGTGAGAAATAATGTTGAATGTAATCTCTGTCATTTGGACAGAAAAATAGGAAAAATAAAGAGCAAGAATCAAATAACGGGAGAAACACAGAAGAAGAAGAAGAAGAAGGCAAATCATTGCAGCAGAATAATAATAATAATAATTGCTCTCATTGTGGCAGAGGAGGAGGAGGAGGAGGAGAAAATTATTACCCACAAGAAATAAAGGCGGCGGGCGACATGTCGAAACTGTATCCTGGATTGACTAGTGTAGAAGTAACTTATTCCAAGAATGTTAAGTTCAACTTTGAACCAGCTTGCTGTGAAGTCTGTGGTTGCCGTTGCCCTTGCCATCGACTTCCATACAAGAACTGGGAGATGCCTTGCCCTTGCCGTCCTGCTGCAGCTCCATACTACGATAATTGCATTACCAACAACAACTGGGAGATGCCGCCGCCTCGTGTCACTGCTGGAGGACACTACGGGGACGACAATAATATGTATGTAGAGCGGCGCGCCACCAACACGACAACAACAACAACAACAACAACTGCAGTGGGATAATCATCAGGTGCCGATGTTGCCGCCACCACAGCGTTCTTCTTCTTCTTCTTCGGTGGGTGGCATTAATGAATTAGCCCCAGAGAGGTGTCCCTAATTTTGAATCTGCTTTTAGTGATGAGAATGTTGAAGGCTGCACAATTATGTGACTCTCCCTTTTACTAGTACCTTTTAATTAATTAATAATGCTTATTAGCAGACTTCCTCTATCTATATATCTAGAATTAATTATGTTTTCTTCTCTTTCGGCCTCTGGGACAAAAATTTGTCAAGTAGAAAAAAAGTACTATTAAGAGTATTTGCATGAGATTCGTAATTTTTATTTTTATTTTTATTTTTGTTGTTGTTGTTTTTACCATTTTAAATACTATTTTTTTAGTTTATTTTGTCTCTATCAGATGCATGTGATTCTCTATTATATGGTTTAACAACGTTTATTTACAGAATCTGAATAAATGTTATAGATATAAAACAATTTTTTATTAATTTTTTTTTTTTTTGAATAAACAGAATATTTTATGCAATGTATTTTTCCAAAATATGTACATCTCTAAAGATACAAATTTTGAAGCTTTCTTTTTTTTTTTTTTTTTTTTTTTTTTTTTTTTATAGTACTCTTGATGTTGATGGGAAAGGGGGAATATTTTGGAAGGGGCTAAAATGATAAGGAATGTCATAAATGAGGATAGAATTACAACTTTCATTTTGTGTGGTTAAAAATGATAAATTTATAATAAATGAACTAAAATATCTATGATTTTTTTTTGTGTGTGGAAAAGTTGGAGTGAATGTCGTGCAATAAATTGTGGAGAGTGAAATCTGTTAAATCAATTTATTCAATGTAGTTAAACAATAACATAAAAATAAATAGTAATAATCAATAAAATATAGTTACAATAAATAAATGTAGTAACAATAGAAAAAAATGTAGTTACAATCAATGAAATAAAGCTACAACCAAAAACATGTAATAACACTCGAAAAACAATTAGTAAAAGTCAATAAAATAGATATAGTTATATCAAAATATATAGTGACATTGAAAAGTAGTAGAAAAACCATTTAAAATATATGTAGTTACAAAAAAAAAAAAAAATGTAATAACAATGATATGGATCGAGTAACATAATGGAAGTAATTTTGCATCAAAATTGTAAATAAAATGAGTATTTTAAAATACAAAATTTGTAGTGATAATTGATGGGTAAATCAGGAGAATCGATTGACTGTTATAATAAAGGGTGAAAAGCATTAAATGCATTGATTGGTGGTTTTTCCTTTTTTTTTTTTTTACAAAACCATTAAATGCCATATTTTATAGATTGTAACCGAATGTGAAGGAGTATGCGAAAATCATGGAATATCATGATTTTTTTATAAAAATTAATATAAAAGGGTATTGTTGGAAGTTTATTAGATTTTTGTCCTCAATAATCATCACTTTCCTTCCAGCCCGATTTATTAGTAAATGTGTCCTTCTTGGCAAAAATCTATTTTTTATATTTCTAAAATACAGATTTTGAAACATTGCATTTATAGTACTCTAAGAGCATTTGCATCAAATACTATTAACGAATTCTTTATTTTACAATTTCAAATTCTACGTTTTCAAACTCTATGCAAGATGAAATTTATAATCCGATTAGTCCTAATGAATTTTCTAGTTTACAGTTTTAAATAGTATATTTTTGAATTTATAGAATCTCTATCCAATATAATCAGATTTTCTATTTTATAGAATATTGATAGATGCGATAGATATAACATAAATTTTATAGGATGATTGGTAGACATGTTTTTTTTGTTTTGTTTACAGAATCTGTATTTTATTATAATAAATAGGGTTTTTTGTTGCAGTGTTTTTTTCTCCATGAATGTGAATGTTAATATCTCTAAAATTCTATTTTTAAAATATTTATAGTATCTACCGTAAGTGGTCTAAGCAATGCGTCTTTCAAGTCAACTATTTTGTTTGTTTGTGCATGTAGCAGTCATTTGACGGTCCGTTCTAATAGGGTGTCACTACAGCAAATTACCCGATTTTCACTAACTTACACCAACTAAATAAGGAGAGGTGTGGTGTGACACAATCTACGTTGTTAGTTTTCAAATTGAATTTAAATTGCGTGGGTTCAGATTAATTTACAGGCCAAATCTCCACATGTGCAGGTGGTATGTAAAAATCTTTCGAATGGTAGGGGAGGTAAGGTGAGGTAGAGTGAATTTCATCGTGAGATGGGTTATTTAAAGATAGTGACTTAAGAGTGAAGGGTAGGATAGTGACGGTTGGACTGGGGTGGTAAAGTAGGGTAAAAGTGGTAAAGTAAATTGGTTAGAGTAAGAGCGAGTGTTGCAATAAATATATGAGTAACATGTCGTACAATCGATATGCTTCCTCCGGAAAAAAGAAAAAAGATATGTTAGGTATAATATAACATTATTCGTATAAATTTGTGTGCATTTAAGCCATCGAACCCTTTTTTTTTTTTTTTTGGAAGAACATCCAACCCAAAATTTGTTTTTATTAATAAATACTCTATCCGTTTCGAAATAACTAAGTCAGTTGTTAAAATAATTTGTTTCAAAATGACTAGGCAATTACATTTCCAATATAATATTTATTGTGTTTTTCCTACATCTACCTTTATTTATTAAGGGTGAAAGAATAAATAAAAAATTACATTAATTATAGACTAAGAATTTTTTTTAATCATTTTGGCATTCTAATTAAAATATTAACTCAACTTCTTAATATACGTGTTTTTGACAACCACATCAGTTATTTTGAAAGGAAATGAGTGTATCAATTTTTTTTTTTTGAGGGGTGTATCAATTTTTTTTATAGGCTATAAAATGACATTAACATTATAAAATTGAGTATATTTACATTATTGATCCAAAATGTGTAATTAATTGATTGATACCAAAACAATTTTTTTTTTTTACTGATTGACAAATTGCATTAAAATCTATGGTGCTGAAAATAGAGTGTCATTGATTGCCGACTCTTTAATATACCGATACAATTTCCTTAAAAAAAAAAAGAATATATATTTTCACCGATACAATCTAACGGCTGGAAATCACCCGGGAACTGAATATCTCTGTCGTGTAAATTTTTAACGAAAATCAGCAGAAATAGTAAAAAGATGTGTGCCGTTTGAGGTTCAAACTTTTGTTCCATAACGTTCACGAGAAAATGTTTAACCGCCGTCATCACTTAACGCGCATATGGAGATTACCGTCTTCATTTTCAGTTCCAGACGCCCGACAAACCTAACGGCCACTAAACGGAGCCGTCGGTGATATATTCGTTATATACGAAATGGCGTGGTATAAATAAATATCCTCTCTCTCTATTCATTGTTCAACGGCAAGGTTTTTCCGAGAGACCAAAAAAAAAAAAAAAAAGCTTCGCTGTCTCTCTACACACACACACGGACTTGATTGATTACGGCCGGAGGAATTAAGGTTGGACGAGCTGAGTTGAATTGCTTCCATCGGTGTACCGAAGTGCTTCGGATTGTGTATTGAGATTTTCAAAGGTAATTTAGGGAATTTAATTGCTTTTCTAGGAGTTCATTAACTAAGTTTGTTGTCATTTGATTGAAATAATTTTTACTTCTCGAAGCAGTGATTTCTCAATGTTAGGTTATATGCTATTTATATTCTTATGTTTGATCTCCTAAAACAAAGTATTATTATGTTTGATCGTTGTTTTTCTAACAAATTCTTTATCTGATATATTATGGTTCTGAGATCTGGGTATTAAGTAGTAATAATACCGATTGGGTGTTTCATCTTTTATATGTGTCTGCCGAAGTAGATTAATTTCCTTCTGTTGCAAGTGTTGCTTGCTGGATTGAAAGTTTTTGCTTTTGTACAAGATCATAAAGAAGTTATATTTAAAGGTTTGCAGTAGTCTCTTTTTTATTACTTAGGCTCTTGAAGTTCTGGAGGTCATGGTATAAAAGATGGCTGAGGTGAACATGGAGGATAATTGCCTTGACAACAAGCAATCAGCGGTTGCTTCCTGCTCATCTGTTTCCGAGAACAGTGGCAGCCTTACCTTTAAGTCACCTGGAAATGGTAGCCCAACGGCGATGTCTACTTCTCATAGGTACTTTAATTTTAGAACACTCTTGTGCTTTTGCAATAGTCAAGAAAATGGCTGCGTGTTATTGACCAATTTTAGGCGTAATGGCATTTGTTCAGTCTGCTTATTCTTTTTGAGGATTAGTACGTGAGACGAAGGTAATTTAACGTCATAGGTTCTTATATTTGATAAAGCAGCCGATATTATCTTTCTTGATATTATATTTATGTTTTTATATGAATTATAATGTTCCAGTTTGATAGTTTAGGTATGATATTTGTGCTTAAAGATGATTAGTGAGGGGTATAGATGTTCAAGTGACCCCTGAACTGTATATTGCACTATTTAATTGAAATATGAGAACTGGATGAGAACAATCTCAATGTCGCTGCATGCATATATTGGGTTATTGCCTCTGGTGAGAGGGTTATGGATTAATTGAAGCTACATTTGAAATTTGTATCAGGCATTGAATATATGAGAAACATATTGCATTTTCTTATACAAAGCTTAACAATTCTTGTGGTAGTTAGAGTATTGAAGAACTGATGATCTTTTTGTTGCAAAACTTTTCCTTGACGACATTGAACATTTTTTTTGGTTGATGTTGAGAAACAACTCTGAATATAATTAATGAGGTGATTTGAAGTGTCAGATAAATGACAACTAATGTAATCACAACACACCCTCTGCTGGTGCTCTATTCAGTTATATTCCTTTGAGATATTTCTTGGGCATGTTTTCATGCCTTTGCAATATTCACGTCATATTCACATTATTATCACAAAG
This sequence comes from Gentiana macrophylla, assembly GCA_026214975.1. Taxonomy (NCBI): domain Eukaryota; kingdom Viridiplantae; phylum Streptophyta; class Magnoliopsida; order Gentianales; family Gentianaceae; genus Gentiana; species Gentiana macrophylla. The sequence goes on along the minus strand of CM047807.1, from coordinate 5,920,777 downwards.
AAAAGAATTATTAACCTCCGATAGGTGCGTATAGTTGGTGTTAGAATTCTCATTGAATTTACTCGCTCCTTGTGCATAAATCAAGGAAAGGATGAGTGTAGGTAAAGGGGGCTTTGAATTTTCCATGATTCAACTCAATCATTAGAGTTCTTTGCCACTCTGAAATCTTGTCGATTACGCACCCTCGCCTGTAGATTACGCTAGAATCACCATGGACGATTTGCTTGGATCTTTGAAAAGAAAAGGAAAGATATTTTTTTTTTGTATCCGAGTCTTGCAAGCACTCGAATTGTTATTTAAATCACCTAATAGCTGCTGCATCACATTTTTATCTTCAATAATCATGATGTTTCCACATCTATTGGTCCTTAGATTGAGGCAATTATGATTTTGTGTAAACGTAATTTGCTTCTGCAGGTTACTATTCCTGAAAGCATGAAATTCATTTTGGATATCAATAGCATTCTCTTGTCATTTGAGTCTATAAGGTTTTACATTTTAAAATTTGCAGGAGGACTACTGGGCCAATTAGGCGAGCAAAAGGTGGTTGGACACCTGAGGAGGTAAGTGATGTGTATTAATGAGGCTTGAGTCGTATACTGTTGGTATGTATCTGTCTTCATAGTGGTTGATCAAACACAGCAGGCGCAATATTTCTCTAGATGAGAATATTATGCACAAAAATTGTACTTGTTTATTACTGATTTATGAATCACATTTACTATTAGTCACCTATATTTCACTCTGATGATTCTGAAAATAAAAAATCATATGGTTGAAAAGTTTTTGTTTCTTGGACAACTGCCATCCTTCTATTGGTCAAAATTTATATTCCTTTCATCTATGGTTGCAAATTTTTGAAGTGGTTGTCTTTTGCTATTTTTGATTTTTGTATCACTTTCTTGTCCTCATCTTGCAACCTTTCCAATTCCTACCAGGATGATACTCTAAAAAGGGCAGTTGCTGCTTTCAAAGGGAAATGCTGGAAGAAAATAGGTATTCTTTATTCATTATTCCATTCATCTGTTAGTCTTGAGTTGATTAGTCTTCTTATACACATGTTCTACAAATTGGTTTGTTCAGATAAGAAGAGTTTAGCTATTTGTATATACAGATAACTGTTCTTTAACTTAGGAGGTGTGATAATACTTTTGCATGTAGATTTGTTTATAGGTACACGGACAGGTGTTTCAGTGACCAATTATAGGAATATTTTTCCAATGATTATGATTAATCTTGGAAGAACCAGACAAGCCTAAACCCATGAAAAAACTTGAGTACCATATGCGACTTTAGGACTGTATGTTGCAGTGGAATTGACTCGGTTCATGGTAAACTGCTGTTGCTTTAGAAAGAGAGAAGTGAGAATGTGGAATGGGGGGAGGTATTGAAGTTCTGAGAAGAATGTCTTTGTTTCAGTGAGATGGTGGATATATAATATCCTGTAGGAGATAGTTTATACACATGTACTATTTTAGCAGTGGCATAAGCTTTTGATGTGAACCTTGACAATGAATTAGTTATTGTTTTCACCTTTCCATTTGCAGCTGAGTTCTTTCCTGATAGATCAGAAGTGCAGTGCCTTCATCGTTGGCAGAAAGTTATCAACCCAGAACTTATTAAGGGACCATGGACTCAAGAGGTTTGGTTTTTTTGTAACCAACCTATTATTCTTCTGCAGGTTTTGAAATTGGTTTCTTTTTCACTACTAAGTTCTCTAGCGCCTTCATTTTTCTTGTTTGACTCACAGGAAGATAAAAAAATCATTGAGCTGGTAGAAAAATATGGGCCTACAAAGTGGTCCGTAATATCTAAGTCATTACCTGGTCGTATTGGAAAACAATGTCGTGAGAGGTAATTTGTTAAATGGCCAATTGCGTCATGCTTTTATAATGTTCGAGACAGAATTGTTTCATTGCTGATACACTTCATGTAGCTTCGCACCGAGGAATGGAAATCGTAAGTTGTGAACTTTAGGGAGGGGGTTAAATGTAGCCTTGATGCTGTAGTTGGTGGTTAGGGATTTTTGTGCAATACAAGAACACATTTGTTTTATGGATTTTGTCATTCATGCACACTGGTATTTTGAGTTGGTGGTGGTAACACCTTTTTCTGCCTGACTGGTAAACTTGTTTGGTTCCCTTCATAAAGCTTTACACTTTCTATAATATTAGGTGGCACAATCATTTGAATCCTAATATAAAGAAGGATTCTTGGACGTTGGAAGAGGAATTAGCACTCATGAATGCTCATCGCATCCATGGAAATAAATGGGCTGAAATAGCTAGGGTTCTACCAGGAAGGTATACTCTACACCAACACCATTGTACTCGTTATTTTAGACCATTGTCGGAGTTTTTTCATATCCTTTTTGAAGTGCAATTTATTAGACAACGATCTACTGTTTCCCGTGATGTATACTAGCAGCATTTGTATGTCCGCTTTATGCTCATAAGATTTGTACTTGTTTGTTCCGTGAAGGAATCATGGTTATTGTAAGAGCGGAAGGGGGTTTTAATAAAGGAAAGGGGTTTTAGATAGTAAAAAACATCTTAGAATTATTACAAAGGAAGGGGGTTTTAATAACCACCCAAATACAAAGGCCAAATAACCAAAAACAGAAAGTATCTGTTGGCTGTCAAGTCCCAATGGCTAGTTGGACTTACAGCCACTTGGATAGAACCCGATAGAGATCAAAAGTAAACTAAAAAATAGATTAGCCTAATAAAGATTAATCAAGGAGAAGGTTAGGAGAATAATCATGAAGATTAATTCCAACACTCACCCTCAAGCTGGTAGATGTATATCAGACATTCCCAGCTTGCTAATATCTTCTTTAAAGATCTTCCCTGGTAGTAAACCCTTTGTAAACAGATCAACCACTTGATCTTTAAAAGACACAAAATCTGTAGAGATCAGACCACATTCCAATATCTCTTTAATAAGGTATCTGTCCACTTCAATATGTTTGGTCCTGTCATATTGGACAGGATTGTGAGCCATCTCAATGGCTGATTTGATATCACTGTTCACCCTCACAAGAGCCTCCCATAGGATGTTTAGGTCGTTTAGTACAAATTTAATCCATAGTAGTTCACAGGCACCAATTGCCATGGATTTAAACTCAGCCTCGGCACTAGACCTAGCTACCACAGGTTGTTTCTTGCTCCTCCAAATTACTGGATTCCCACCCAGGAATATACAATGTCCAGAAGTTGATCTTCTGTCATCAATAGAGCCTGCATAATCTGAGTTTGTGTATGCTTTGAGTTCAAGTTTACCTCCCTTCTGAAACATAATTCCTTTCACATGACACCTTTTGAGGTATTCTAGGATTCTCTCAGCAGCCTCTGATGGCAGATCTTTGGAAAAATGCATGTATCTGCTAACCATTTTGACAACAAATCCTATATATGGCCTTATGCAGGCCAAGTATTTTTCAACTGATTCATCATCAGGGGACTCATTTATGCCATAATTATACTCAGTAGGTGTCACAGCATGTTTGCACCTCAATTTCCCAGTTTCTGACAGTAGATCCAGGATATATTTCTGTTGAGATATGAATATTCCAAGTTTTGAATAAGCCACCTCAATCCCTAGAAAATACTCGAGTCTTCCAAGGTTTGTATGTCGAATTCCTTGTCCATGTAAATCTTCAGTCTCTGGTTGGTAACTTCATCATCTGCAGTTACAATAATAACATCAACATATACCAGCAGTATAGACTTTTCCCCAATTTCTGATTGTTTAACAAACAGGGTGTGATCCCCCTGGCTCTGCTTGTACCCCATCTCAATCATGAATTTGGTAAATCTACCAAACCAGACCCTAGGGGATTGTTTTAGTCCAGCCAGAGCGCTGTTCAATCTGCATACTTTTGCTTTAGAATTTTGGAAGCCATGAGGGACATCCATGTAGATGGTTTCCTCCAACTTGCCTTGAAGAAAGGCATTTTTGACATCATATTGTTGAAGTGTCCAATCTAGATTCACTGCCAAGGAGAGTAAGATCCTTACGGTGTTCATCTTTGCTACTGGTGCAAAGGTTTCGAAATAATCTACCCCATGAGTTTGGGTATATCCCTTAGCCACTAGTCTGGCTTTGTGTCTTTCAATAGATCCATCTGACCTATATTTGGTAGTAAATACCCATTTGCATCCTACTGTTTTCTCTCCTATAGAGAGATTTACCAGATCCCAAGTCTGATTCTTCTTAAGGGACATCATTTCTTCTTTCATAGCCTTGGCCCATATCTCATTAGATAGAGCCTCATTTATATTGTTTGGAGTACCCCTTTAAGGAGATTTTGAAGAAATCTCTTATGATTATGAGAAAACTTCTTATATGATAAGAAGGTTCTCATGGGATGTTTAGTACATTATCTCTTCCTCTTCATAGTGCTATAGGTAGCCTATCAGTAGGGTTAGATTTAATCATTTCCCCAAAACTTTTAGTCATTTGTTTCAAGAGAAGAATCTGAGTCAGTACTGGTTTCCACAGAATCATCACTGTTTTGGGAACAATCATTAGACTCTTCTCCAAATGAAAGAATTTCAATGTCATTGCCTATATCATTAGATCCCTTATTTAGTTCGTCATTTTGGTCAATTTCTTTCTTGGAACCAGAAGAATCTTCATTGATTGAAGATATATATCAAGGTAGTTCAGGTCCTTCTTAGGATCAAGAGAGGATTCCTCCCCCTGAATTTTGAAATATGATGTATCTTCATGAAATGTAACATCTTTAGAAATGATGAATTTTTTTGTAGGATGACAATAACATTTATACTGGTTGTTAGAGTATCAAGTGAAAACAGACTTAATAGCTCTAGGATCCAGTTTACTCTTGTTAGGAGCATGTATGTGAACAAGTGCCACACACCCAAAGATCCTAGGTGTAAGGTTAGATTTAGACATGCTAGGAAAGAACTTGGTAAGAACATCAATAGGCTCTTGTTATCCAAAACTTTGGTAGGAAGTCTGTTAATAAGACGAGCTGCTGTGAGAATAGCCTCACCCCAGTAGCTCTTAGGAGTCGTCCTTTGAAAAATCATAGGGTTCAGTAACGTGTTAAAATATTCATGAATAATCCCTTCTAGCTACCCCATTCTGTTGTGGTGGGGTATAAACACAGGAATATTCATGAATAATCCCTCTCTCTTCAATATAAGGGTTCAGTAACGTGTTAAAATATTCCTTTGCATTGTCAATTCTTAACCTTTTAATCTTAGTATCAAATTGAGTCAAGATTTGGTTGTAGAACTAGGAAATATTGTCAAGAGATCAGACTTATGTTTCATCAGATAAATTTCGGTTGCCCCTGGTACAGTCATCTATAAAGGTCACAAACCAGAATGAGCCATTTACATTTGATATATGGGAAGGACCCCAAATGTCACTATGAATTAAAACAAAAGGATTAGTATATCTATTCCTTTGAGCAGGGTAAGAAGCCTTTTATGTTTATCTAGTTCACAGACAGTACAATGAAGCTTCTCTATATCATAATTTTTTAGTAAACCAGGGAACATCTGCTTTATCACAACAAAAGAGGGATGCCTTAGTCTATAGCGATACGATCACAATTTTTCTAGACTAGCTTTACATAAAAAAAAGTCGTAGATGAAGAATGCTCTTTTTCTTTATCAGTCTCTTGATCCACCACATAGTACAATCCTTCTCTAGCCTTAGCAAGTCCAATCCTCTTCTTCTTGGATTGATCCTGTATCAGACAAAGATTAGGAGAAAAAACAACTAAACCGTTGGAGGCCCTGGTTAATTTCTGAGTAGATATAAGGTTAGTAGATAGTTTACGAACATGTAACCAGTCCTTTAGGATGAGGTTGTTACATAGGGCAATATCCCTATCCCTGTAACTTGAATAAAGGATCCATCTGCCACAGTGATTCCCTTATGTTCAGTGCAGGATTTACAAGATATAATTTTTTCAACGGAGGAGACCATATGATCTGTAGCCCCAGAATCAACTACCCATTCTGAGGAGCCTTCTTTTATTTTGTTAAGAGAAGTCATACCTGAAAAAGCCAAGGGGGCTGATGAGTTTTCTAAGGATTCAATAAACTTCTTTAGTTTCTCAGTTTCTGAAGGTCCCAGATTCAGCTGTTAATTATGGTTTCCAGCTTTCTGGATATCTTTCTGCTGATTTTCGTTGCCGTTAAAAATGTTAACAGCCTTTTGGTTTCAGATTCAGTCCCAGGTTTCCAATGGAGTTTCCAACAGTTTTCTCTGATGTGCCTACTTTTCTTACAGTAGGAACAAAACAAGGAATCTTTATCTCCAGTTCTGGAGTTGTTCCTTTGATTAGTGTTGTTGTTCCTCTGGTAAGGAACATTTCTCTCACCATTCCCTTTTTGCTCATGGCTTTTATAGGAACTGTCTTTCACATTCTTTGTCACAAGAACTGAGCTTTCAACAGTGTTAGTGTCCATCATGATACTACTACTGTTTTCCTCAGCTCTTATAATGAACTTAGTCTCATTCAATGTAGGAAGATCATCTTTTCCAAGAATTTGAATTCTAACAGCATCATACTCCAGATTTTGCCTAGCTAAAAAGGAATAGATCCTGTCTTTCTCAAACACCCTCTTTAGGATTATCGCATCCTCACTGGTGTGCATCTAGATGCATCGGTAATGGTCCAGTTCCTGCCACATGCCTTGCATAAGGCTGAAATACTCGGTGATAGATCTATTACCTTTCTTGGTGTTGGAGATCTTTGTCTTGATCTCATAGATCTGAGCAGCATCATTTACTTTTGAATAGGTCTCTTTGACAGTTTCCCAGGCCTCCTTAGCAGTGGCTAGGAACGTACACGTGTCACTAATTTCAGGACACATGGAGTTCCATAGCCAGGACATTACCATGGAGTCTTAAACATCCTATGCTGCAAACTTGGGGATCATCTTGTTTTGGTCCAGTTGAAGTTCTCATCAGGTGGCTAAGCTTGCCTTTTCCTTTCAAGAAGGTCCTGACGAACCGGGACCATTTCAAGTAGTATTTCCCATTCAGCTTATATGCAGCTTGGATGTTTTGAAGATTTCCATTGTTGGTAGTAGGTTTAGAAGGAGGGACTGTTCCTGCCATGTTTCTTGTAGCAGTTGACTCAGGCATGAAAGATCAAGAAGGAATTCCCAGAATTTTGAATTTATTGAGCCTTAACTCTGATACCATGTAAGAGCGGAAGAAATTAGGGAGATGAAGGAGAATCGTATTAGATTAGATAGTAAAAACATCTTAGATTTATTACAAAGGAAGGGGAATGAAATAACCACCCAAATACAAAGGCCAAACAGCCAAAAACAGAAAGAATCCGTTGGCTGTGAAGGTCCAACGGCTAGTTGGACTTATAGCCACTTGGATAGAACCCGATAGAGATTAACACTAGACTAAAATATAATTGCCTAATAGAGATTAATTAAGGAGAAAGTTGGGAGAATAATCAAGAAGGTTAATTCCAACAGTTATTGATTTGGTTGTAATTTTGATTCCTCACTGCTAATATGGGAATCTGAAGACAGTTACACTTATTTTGTTTTCTAACTCATTAGCACATCTTGTGAGCAAAAGCAGATAACAAAATGATACTGCGTGTCTTCTAAAAAAAGAATTTTTTTTGGTACTGCATGAACTGGCGCTACTTGAGCTCGACCAGCTGTAAAATAGAGCCAATCACCTGCAGCAGTCTGTTTTATTTGAAATCTCGTTTGTTACATGAGAGTGCGTGCTGATTTGGGACAATTAATTAATTCAATTTCGAATCTTTTTGTAGAACGGATAATGCAATCAAGAATCATTGGAATAGTTCTTTAAAGAAAAAGCTCGAGTTCTACTTGGCCACCGGAAACCTTCCTCCAGTAGCTAAGAATGATCTGCAAGACGGTTCTAAAGACATTGCCAGAACTCCGTCTAGTGAGAATGTCGTATCTAACTGCAGCAAAGGTACAAAATTAGCTGTAATAGATTCATCAGGATTAACAGATAGATGTAATGTGGAAGTAGTTGGTAAGAATCAACCGGAGATCGCATTCCCTTCTATTGCTTCTCAGTCTGAGTCAGCTGATTTTGAATGTGTCAGATCTGACGCACCATCATCATCAAGAATAAATTGTGTTGAAATTAACAAAGACAGCGAGCTTGAGTCTGACAGATGCCAAGTGAATGAAGAGATTGGGCCAGAGAAAGTAATTTTTGGGAGGGCGTCATTGCATTCTCAAATTCCAGCTTCTTATGGTAACTTGTATTATGAACCCCACATTTAGGAAACCTTTTCCGCCTGAAAGTTCGCTGTTCAAGATTTTTTTGGGAGAAGCATGTGACTGATGCTTGTTTAATTATGTCACCTACCACATTTTTACTCCACCTAGAATAAGGAGTGATGGTTTGTACACACAGACTCCTGAATCCATACTGAAAATTGCTGCCGAGAGCTTCCCTAACACTCCTTCTATACTAAGAAAAAGAAAGTCTGGAACTCAATCGCTGCCGCCATCAAACAAGATTGCCAAGGCTGAAGATAGCAAGAAAGAGGAAATAGTCTGTTGTGGCTCTGATGGGAGTAAACTTGGGAAGGCCGAAGAGTGTAATAAGACTCAGGACATAATGCATGACGGAAATGAGAGTAGTCAAACGACACTACTGTTTAACAAAGTTGGGAAGACGGCTGAAGGGAGTGAGAATGACGAGGACATAGCTTTTAGCCCTGATAAGCAAGGTAGTAACTGTCTTTTGGAATCTGTATTGGAAGAAGGTGGCTTGCTTAAAAGTCCTGATGATGATGTGAGTAGGCAATGTGATGACAAAACATACAATGCATCTCCACCATATCGGTTAAAACCCAAACGAACTACAATCAAGTCTGTTGAGAAGCAGCTTGATTTTGGATTCAACAAGGAGCAAGAAGGCTGTATAAACAAACCTGATAGTTCATTTCCCATGGAGGTCTCTCAATCAAAAGTTACGTGAGGAGGTCAAAGAGGGCGGGTGCAACATAACATAAAACTGTGAGTTCCATTAGCTGATTTGCTGTTTTTTTTTTTTTTTCAACTTTTGTGTGGTGCATCTGTGTTAAATGCATGATACAAGATAGTCCTATTTTATGGATTTCACTGCTTTTAGTTTCTCAGCTGGTCCTTCCATAAATCTCATTTTGTGAAATAACCTCATATACTAGTACGATTTCATTGTCAGAATTACAAGCCACACATGGCCTTTTTTTTTCTTCCCTTGGTCTATCCTTAAAATCTCATGAATTTGTTTACATCAGATATTGGATCCTCCTTTTCAGACCATGGGAAATCATGGCATCAGTAATATTAGTTTCCAACACTATATTGTAGTCCAGTTTCGATTTTTGTTGATAATCGTCAGTGAAGTACAATGTAGAGGCAATAATCAAACTATATCAAAAAGGCATACACTAGAAAGTAATCTTGGCTATTACAGATAAGAAAGACAACGAATGACCCAATTATACATGTTTTTTTTTCTTCTCACAGCTCTCTAAGTCTCTATATAACATTCAGAATGCTTCCGTGCAAGATTGGTGCTTTATCTTTCTCAACTGTGTCACTTCTGTAATTTAGACAGGTTTTGCATGATCTTCATGATTTACCATTTTGGTTGACTACACACATGAATGTTTATGTTAGAAGTCGTGTTAATCTTGCTCTACCTAGTTGCCCTTTGTTTAAGCCGTGGTACATATGCAGGTACTTGTTTTTTTTGTTTGATTGTATTACACGCAATATGCTACCTTTTCGTCGACATGATTATCTGTTATTGTATGTATTCTTCATCTCTGCTTTATTATTGTTGATTAGGTTTTTGGACACATGATCTAATGGCGCAACGTTTCTATTGCAGCAGTCCTGTAAAGCTGTTCCATTGTTTTAGGATGCTTCCGTTTCGATTGCGGTTCATTAATAAATAATAGGGATGGAAGTGAATCTTCAATCCCCTGGCAGCCCACTTTAATAGTGGTGGGAGGTGTAATTGATCTGTACAGAAACTTGTCATCACCACACATTAAAAGTGTTTTGTAAAAATTATATCACTTTTTGCTACTTTTCCTTTTTGAAGTGAATGAATGATTACATTGAAATTCCTAAGTAGAAAGGGTTTCTTTGTGAAAAAAAAAAATCGTCAAGATTATGTGGAAGAAGAGTATTCTAGTCGTTGGCGGCTCTATTTCCTGGGAAATTCTTCTGTGGTGTCTCCATTCGTGTGGAGACGGCTTGTGGCTCAATCTACAGCGTGTGGAGACAGCGTGGGACACAAGTATAGTTTTACGGTCTGTTGACCCCACTGGAACTGGATCCACCCATGCTTACGAACCCAGTATGATCACCTAAGTAATCATCATAGTTGAAATCACAGCCAATTGCTTGTAACACATAAAAAACTTGGTCGACATGTGTACAATATTAAATTAACGAGTAATTGTCCCCAGGGACATAACTTGGGTTAGCGTGGAGTGCGTAATTGCGGCTAGCGGGAGGTTAGAGGCTCGATTCACGAGGCGGGTATTCTAAATGTTAAAGGTAAGTCCAATTATTTCCATTTCTTGGGGATCTTGATTCTGTCTCATTTCATCCCGTGGGGCGTGGGAGTGGGGGCCTCCGAAGTAGGTTTCTTTTTTTTTTAAATTAACGAGTAATTATAACCAGGGTAACACATCTACGTATATGTATCATCAAGAGATGTTAAGTTCTTTTAAATAGGCAACCAATATGAAACAATTAAATTACATAGAAAATGATAAAAAAAAAAAAAAATACATCCAAACCATGCATATGGTTACTTATTAGCATCTCCAAGGGCAACACCAAACACATGTTTTTTTTTTTAATTTACAGAATCTTTATTCAAGATGAAATGCATCAGATTATTTATTTTACACAATGTGGTAGATAAGAAGGAATATTTACAGAATATGGATGAATGCAATAGATTTAAAAAAAAAATTACAGTAAAAAATAGATCAGTGTCATTTTTTCTGTTGAAATCTCTAAAATAGAGTATTATCAACATCTCTCTGAAGGTTGTACACACATATTATTGATTCTCCATCTATGAAACCACACAATATTAATTTATTAGTAATACTCACCTCTTCAATACCATAAGCTTTAGAGAGATAATAATTCAACTATACTTCATTTCAAGTTTGAGTCAACATCGTACAACCTAATTGATATGCGACATAGGTATAATCCGAAGTCATATTATATCTCTCATATTGGGCCTCAACCTGGTCAATGGGCCAGTTCAACATAAGCCCACAGATGGGTCGTCGGTCTAGTACAGTCCAAAAGTTAAGTCCAAAATAAACCGACCTTACTCAGGTTGCACTCAGAGTTCAGTCAATCTCATATAAGCAGCAATCAACCGACCCAGCCATATAGTCCGCTCCTCAACAAAACAGGTCGTCGTTGACCTCCAAAGGTAGTTATACGGCAGTAATGGGTATGATTTCACGATTGATCCACATTAACTGCCCCAAATCTGTGATTAATCGCATCCCACGATTCTGCCTAATTGAGCCGTGAATGCCCCCACGATTGACATCCAGGAGCGGAGCCAAGATTATGGTTTGGGGGGACGCAATTCTAAATAAATTTTGTTGAAAAAGTGGTCCAAAAAAATTCCTCCACATACAAATAAGAAAGTTGTGAGTTTATATTATAATCATATACATTGCCTATATTGTTTTCAATATTAATAATTGATATGAATATTTTTATTTTGTACAAAAAATAAGAATAAAAGTAATAAGCAAGGATTGTATGATTTTTTGTTATCTTTTTAAAATATTAAGAAATCTTAAGAAAATAAGTGTTGAAACTTTAAATAGAAAAAAGAGAGGATAAAATGACATTATGAGCAAAATGGCATTATTCATCAGACCTCATGTGTCAGCACACCTGAGCAGAATGGGACACTTGCCAGCAATGCAGTAGTGGGTATTTCTTTTTGACTTCAATAGTTTTTATCACAGTTTTGTTCACAAAAGGGTCAAGAAAGTCTTTTATTGCTTTGCTAGTTTATGTAGATGACATAATAACAACAAGTCCAGATCTTCAACTGATCCAGCAAGTTAAAGACAATTTACATAAACAGTTTACCATCAAAGATCTTGTTAAGCTGAGATATATTTTGGGCATGAAGCTGCCAAAACTCCTAAGGGTATTTCCATCTTACAAAGGAAGTACACCTTAAATATTTTTCAAGAATATGAGTTATTATGGGCCAAACCTTCCAGGACACCTATGGAATCTAAGTAGACATTGTAGTATGGAGATTCAGCTCTGCTAGATGATAATATTGCATACAAGTCACTAGTTGGAAAGCTGATTTATCTCACTTTCACCAGACCTGACATAGCCTTTGTGATTCAGCAACTGAGTCTATATTTAGACACACCTATTGAAAATCATATGAAGGCTACTCATAGGCTTTTGAGATACTTAAAATCTAATCCAGGCCAGGGAATTTTCTTCCCAGCTGAGAACATCCTTGTTCTAAAAGGCTTCACTGATAGTGATTGGGCTAGCTGTCATGAGAGAAGGTATGTTTCAGGATACATGATGTTCATGGAAGATGCTCCCATATCATGGAAGACTAAGAAGCAAACAAAAAGTTCTTCAGAAGCTAAGTACATGTCTATGGCCAATGCTACTTGTGAAATTCAGTGGCTTATTTACATTTTGCAGGATTCGAAGATTCCAGTTCAGCTACCTGTTGTGTTGTTTTGTGACAATGCTAGTGTCATTCACATTACTCACAATAATGTCTTCCATGAGAGAACAAAGCACATTGAGATTGATTTTCATATTGTCAGAGACAAAGTAAAATATGGCTTGATGAAAGTCATGGCTGTTAACACCAAGGAGAAGATTGTTGACATTTTTACTAACACTTTGGATGCACCAATCTTCTCTAACCAATTAGAAAAGCTAGGCATTTCCAAGATCTTTCAGCTAAGTTCCAGTACATAAAGAAATGTTGGTTATAAAAGGATGTGCAATCCGATTCATGTATCACTTTCAGCTTAGGGGGTGTTACAATATATGGATAAAAGAATGTTGATACAAGAGAATGTACTCAACTCAACTGAATATAGATCAACTCAGCTGAATCGGATCAGCTGAGCCGAATAATGTAGCTAGCAGTTATTCTGTTGTAACAGTCATGTTACTTCCTTCAACTAATTCATGAGGCGTATTCTACTATAAATACCTCATGATCAGCAGCATTGTAACTTAACTCATTCATTATTTTCAGTAATAAGAATTCCGAATTACATTTGTGTTGTGTTTTCAGTTTTACAATTTCAACAAGTATTGCATTCTACGATCTGGATCTCCAAAACTTCAACAACAACATCTAAACTAATTCCATTACACGATGTTCCCTAATTCAATTAAATTTCTACTCGAAAATAAAATACAACACAACAAAAAATTAAATTATACGGTGATGCACCTACTACATGAGATCTAACAGGTAAACAAGTATCAACCCCCAACCCATTTCGTTAACCAAAGCATTCACCACACATAGATATAATAAAAAAGATGCAAGATACAAGTATAATTCAATTTCACTCCTGAATAATCAATCATTTTAAAAATAATAAATCTGCAAAATTCACTTTAACCATGTGCTCTAATACCACACGTTGGAGTTATTTCAATCCGTATTCAACTTGAAAAGCACGATCCGTACGGATCGGGTTTACCGAATTGGAAACAATACTACTTACCCCTGCAGATACGACCACGGAGGGTTTCCATGTCGAGGCCAACCCTTCTGCACAATCGGTACGTGTTTTTTGCATCAGAACCTCACAGATTCAGCATAATGTCGATATAAACAAAATCAACATCAGAAGCACGAATTTCTACATATCGTTTATTGGATTTCACGATAAATTAATTACTAAAAGATTAAACAAAACATAAAGAGAAAGTTACAAGTTTTTACTTAACCGATAAGATGGTGCGATCTTCTGAATCGTATCTCCAAACGACGATTGGTGGACGTTGATCTTGTGTTCAAACCACCCAGATAAGCACAAGAATATCCTAGTTTTTCTTCCTTCCGATGACTAAGACAAGGAAACATAATTTCTCTCTTTTTTGTTGTAAAGTGCCGCAGTTATATTGTAATGTGTTGGAGAAACTGTCTTTATATATGGTAATAAACAATGTGAACATAAAAGAGTTTTCCGACACACAAGTTATCTTTTCCTTTAAAGGAAATGAGAACCCGTTTTCTAATAAGAAAACTATTTTTCTATATCTATTTAACGCATAAATAATTATATTTTCTGACCCATTTTCTAATAAGAAAACTAATTTATTGTTTATAATTATTTAACACATAAATAATCATATTTTCCGACACATTTCTAATAAGAAAAATAATTTCTTATTAAAAATTATTTAACACATAAATAATTATATTTAACATATCATAATTAATTAAGATATCATTCATTTTCTCAAATTACTTGAATGTGGCGCGAACTTAGCCATAGGAATAATATAAATGTATTTTCTATTTCACATATTATTTAACGAATAAATAATAATTTTCATGTCAATTCAATAGACTAACTAATTAATTTATTATCGAAGTTATAAAAGACAAAAAAAATCATTCACTTATTATGAAATAACCTATTTCGGAGGCGAATTTAGCTTATATCTGTGAAATTATAATAACTTGAATAAAATATTTATCGAACAAAAATGTCCACTCAACTTGGAAGTACGCGACCATAAATTTGAAAGTGAAGTCTATCGATTATAGATGTTTCTTATTCTCATTATTTGTTGATTTTATTGAGCTTCCATTGATATAATAATTTCATATAGACTAACCATCTACAGACTATCCATAATTAAGTACGAAGGTTTCCATAAACCTTCTTCATTACTTGGCTACTGAGTCAGTCCCGGTGGCAGTGTCATGATCCAGCTGGAACATCAGTGTTTAATCATGATCCAACGGGAACATCGGTGTTATTTTTATATTTGTCAATAACTTAACTATATCATTTCAGTATCAAAAAAACCACAGATCTCAGAGAGAGAGACACGTGAGTACATGACCCCTTCATGGCTTTGGATCCACCCAGTGACCCGCCGGCCACAGCAAGTTAGAACTTTGATGTCTGTGAGGAGACTTGCATTGTTAAAGATAGTGTACATGTACAACCTTGCTGGAAAAGTAAGAAGAGTCGATTGCATAGTTTTAACTATTTTTTTTTTTTTTTTTTTATATGTTTCACAAGGAGTGGTGGTGTGATTTGAAAACAAATTATCCAATTTTGCTGCATCAAATGGATAGATACATGATAGCATTTATTGATGAGATTTCGAAGTCTAGCTACGATCCCTTATCCTTATTTACCATTAATTCACTACTCTATTTACCATCAACCCACTAGGATTAATTAGTTCATAACCAATATGAACTCCACGGATTGATCAGTTTCTATGATTACAAATAAGGAGATCATCTAGCTACGTCTAGCAGGAAGGAATGTATTTCGTATCTGTGAAAAACACTGACAACATTATTATCACTTCGGTCCAATTACAGTGATTATTACATTACAATATTATCAACAGAGTTATTCATTTCAATACCACTGTCATGCATTATTGCCTGCTCCTTTCCCGTTTAGTGTTAATTTTACTATTTAGTTACTTTGCACATCGTAAGTTAAGTAAATCCGTCGCTATCATCATCATTACTTTTAGTATAAACGACAATAATATTAGAGGATTATGAAATATTGCTGGCTATTCACATGGTTCCCTCTTGATTATTTTTTTCTTACTGAGCAGTGAGATCACTCGTATATAACAATTTCAGAGGATGGTCATGCCAGTGATGATAGCTATGAGGATCCGTTAGAGATTCTTCTTATGTCAACTAGATATCATGTTTTTTATGCTCTAAATTCTTGTTCTTACTTTTGTTGTTTTAATGGGATGGTGACCCCACATTGTGAGCAGATGATGTTCTCAATGCTTATTCTTTTAATTTCCTAGTATGTGTGAGTAGTTGTGAGGATCCAGATTGAGAATGACGTTGGATATTAAGTATTAGAGTATACTATATTGCCTTGTGCTTAGGATCTTGTTGTTGCTATTATTGGAAGTTTCATTTGTTGGGATTGTAGTTGCATCAGTAATATGGAAGTTGTCTCGGATGGTACGGTTACTGCTTTGTCGGACGGGCACCGACGGCTAAGTAGTCATCTTGCCAGTTGTAGATAACCTTTTTGTTCATTTCCTTTTTTATTTTAGGGATGTTCATCCTTATCTTGTTTGAATTTTTATAAGTTGTTTTTTGAATGCGTTCGCGTTATCCGGGATGATGTCATTGTAATTTAAGACCGACGTGTGCAATTGTCACGGATTGTGCACGTGTCGAGCGACCTTTTCCTATTCCACCACTAGGGTGGGTTTGGGTCGTTACATTAATATAAATATTTTAAAATATTTTAGATTAAATGATAATTTATCAAACATGACGTAAAGATATATGCATTCCATAATTTGATATCCTAAATAGAACAAAATCTTAGCATATTTAATGGTGGTCATGTCACACTTGCTCCATTATCTAAGGAGAGAAGAGATAATTAAATAGACTCCCATCTCTTACATGTTTGTTCTACAGTTGCCTTCTGCTATAGACGTGTAACCAAAAATTACGCCCACATTAGATACTGTTATTTTGCTAAGGAGGACCTCCATTCTGACAATTTCAAGGGAAGGGACAGCCCAGCCAAGCCAGAGAGAACCTACTACGTTTGCTCTTTAGAGCGACCATAATGAGGCATACGTCTAGAGGGCTTCGGTTTTCTTTTTGTCAGAATGGAAGACCTCCCTTTTTTTCTAATGACCGGCAAAAGGAAGAAATCGAAAGCTTCAAATAGTTTGTTTTTCTGTCTTCCTGAAAAACCTGCAACAGTAAAAGCTCAACCCATGTTCACTGTAGTCTTAAAATCTGAACACTTTTTCCACCTCACAGCCCATGTGTACCATTCCAAAGATCAAGCATGGCCACAAATTTGAGCCCTCTTTGTTGTTGATGAAAAAAACCCACATATTCATTTCTCACAGCACAATTGCACTCTCTATTGCTATGTAGATTGACTCATTTGAAGGAGAAAGGTTCAAATCAAGAGAATAAATAATTATGAAGGAATAGGAGGTTGTGGTAGTAAAAATCAATGAATTATTCCTCATACAGTTACAATAGCTTCACCTAGTTTTTCTACATGAAGGCCTTTACGTTAGCCGGGGATTCGAACTGCATTTGTACATAAATGTATGGGAGCTCTCTACAAACCAAAATTATCAACAGAAAGTGATGTCCTATATCTCTAAGTGTTTTACACGCTCTTTCTCTCTTTAACACCCCGTCTCCAGACTCCAGTTCAACCCTACTCCCCACACACACACACTCCTGTTACTTTGAACAAAGAAGCTACATGGATCAAATTTCTCTTTATAAATTAGCTTCATGCTATTCAACTATGTCCTACAAATACTCTATGTAACTTGGAAGAAAAAGCCTCAACTCACCACAGAATTTGCAAACTTTCATCATGCAGTGGCTTTTCTATCTTTGATGATGAAACAATTGTACACTTTCCAACTTCAACCGATATGCGTCACTTTGGAGTCGAGACACCAGTTAGCTTATCATACGCTGTGCGATAACGAAGGCCAGAACTAGAATGTTTTGACACAGGGCACATCCAGCAAAGGATGTTAGTACCAAGAACCTACATATCAAACGCCCACAATGACATATATGAAAATCACAAAGTAGCACAAGCGTTATGAATTATGTATATTGTTTTACTATCATCCAGATATACTAGTCAGAATCTTCAATTATAATCCTTACGAATCACCGGAAGCCTAGGAATGTAAAAAAAGAGTCGAATATTGGAAACAATCAACAGCAGGAAGAATATAAGAAGGAAGGGATCTCCTTACAGATATCAAATTCTCATACGGGCCAAGGTTGTAAGGATGAGAGTATATTTGGCCCCCTTTTGCTGCTAACCACATAGCTCTCACGCCCTCATGGTACTATTGAAATAAAAGAACGTTAAGTACTCAACAGAATTCATTAGCAGTCAAAGACATTGCAGATAATTCTAAACATTAGGTTTACAAACCTCTATGGTAGTTTTGTTTTGGAGAATGAGATAAATATGCCAAGCAAGGAAAGATACTAGCGCTATACTTAATGGCACTAACAGCAGTCCTGAAATGACCTGAAAAATTAAACTGTATGAAAGAACAAAGTCATTCAAGAGTGATCAAACACAGTAAATATGTATTGAAAATTTACATATATTGTTCTGAAAAAGCTCTCTCTTTGCTGACCATCTTCTGGTGATTCGACCGTCACAGTACCAATCAGCAATGCCTGAAATCCCAGTACCAACAACAACTAGTTTAAGAAAAGACGAAAAGGATGATGGGGAAAAATAGATTTGAATCAAATGATCCAAATAGACATGGACCCTTAATTGTATTGTTGATAAAGTTGCAGAAAAAGAAAACAAGTGCTTTTGATGTCAAAAGATTCGCGTACCAGGGAGTAAATGCATGAAACAACAGCATACACGATGAAGATGAAGAAGACCTTGTAATTTGCATGACCGACACAATTATTCAGCCATATGCAATGGTGGTCCTGAGATCCAAGAATTATTACTTAAATACGATTTCCAGATATTCATCAAAAGGAAAAAACAATGTATGTACCAGGCATACCATTCGCAGCACACATCTATTGCATATTCGACAATGATGCGCACGTGGTGGTTTGTAGAGACCACACTTTTGACAATATCTCAAATCCCCACCCTGCAGGAAGCTAATGAAAAAATTTTAGGTTCAAGAAGTTATGTCTCAAGCTCAGCCAACGGTGACCTGATTAATCGTTTCACAATATTTAACAATATATCAGCTTCCCATCATATAACTGTCCAATAGCTAATCAAACTATTATAACATAACAACAAAAACTTTCTCACTCTTTCAATTTAACATCAAAATGCATGGCCACACTAGAGTATCAGGAACAAGGAAATCCACGTAATTGAAAGTTTCTGTCTTGTATTGTTCAGATAAATGACAAGAAGTTAGAAAACAAGCACTGATCATAAACAGATTCATGTACACTTTTGACAAATTGTTCAGATTGGTACAAGAAGAAATACTGCTGCCTTCCCACAATAAAACCATTCAGTTCCTAACATGCTCGCATATAATATAAACCACGACCTTTGGAGCGACTAAACAGTATAGTGTAAGCAGGAAACAACAATTTCAAGTCAGATAATGGCTTATTTAGGCATATCAAGTTCCCTTGCCTGATCGACATTCATGCTCCGTGATTGTACAAACCTAGAAACAAATCATAATAATTGACAAAGCTTACAGGCCATATTCACGGGACACTGAGCATCAAACTAGGACTCCAAGAATTAAGTTTAAATAGATGTAGCATTCTTTGCGGACACAACAAGTTGTACAATGATGGTATTGGTGGCATAACCAACTAAAAACTCCTGTGCCAAGTGACTTATACCAAGAATTTTGTGTTTCATATCAAGAATCGGAGACTTAAGAGCCCTATCACCTGTTTATTCCTTTTACTTTGTTTCAAGAAACACAATTACTCCAATGCAAAAGTAACATCCCAATCTTAACACATGATCATCTTCCGTCAGTAATCATCGATCCATTCATACACGTTTCAAAACAACAATAAATAAATGAAAAGCAAAGAACTTGGAAGCTCAAAAGACGAATAAAAAATAAGGGGCAGAAATGGACCTTGCGCTTGATCTCATGGACAGGATTGTCGGGATCCTCGATGTCAGGTAAGAACGAGGCAGGGACCCGACCCGGGTCGGTGAAGATGGAAAGAGCATAGGTGGAGGCAGACATGAGAGCTAAGAATGTGAAAACGGCAGCATTTAACAAACCGGGGGAGGAGCCAAGTCCAAACCACTGGTCTATGAAGACGAAGACCGTCGACAAGTATATATAGATAATGGCAGCTGTGACCACGGAGACGTGGAACGAGAATCTGCAGGCACCCGCCATGCTGCCTTGAAAACCGGAGGCTGCTGCGGCGGAGACAACAGCGTAAGGTGGTTCACGACGGCGTCTTCCGGTGCCTGTTATTGTTTATTAATTAATTATTGCCTGATTATTTACTTGTCAAGAAGCAGCAATTACCTACCCCTCAAAAAAATTAAAAAATAGCAATTACGTGAAATAAAGTTGAAAAAAATTTATGGTGCAGAATCGTTGTATGAAGGTTATGCAAGAAGTAAGCATCTTTCTGGCCTTCATTTCTAACCTCTCACACACGCCAAAAAGTGTATTATGTGAAAGAGAATTAAAATGAATGGGCTACAAATATATTTACTTTGCATAACCTTCCTACAACCAATGTACTACATATATATCACAATAAAGTTGGTGGGATGATGCCGATCTAACTTTTATACACTTTTCTTTTCAAAAAAAAAAAAAAAAAAAAAAAAAAAAAATTTATACACTTTTATAATCAATTTGCATTTAAATACACGAAAGGCAAAAGGTTTGTCAAAATAATAACTAGTAGTCACCGTATGTCATTGATATTATAAAGTGAATCCTAGAGTTTGAGTCGGTCTCATAATGATAACTTAATAATAATAACTAATGAACCTATCGTTGTAAGACTTAATTATACATCAGTTTATTTCTCTTGTTAAGTACTTTGTATCTACCTCAATTGTATGTTTTTTTTTTTGTATGCTTTTGGGGTGAGAAAACGAACATGTTGAACATGTGTTGGACGCCTTTGGGGACGATGTTTGAGCTTATGTTTCACTTGATATTTTCTGTTTCTTTTATTATAAGATGTATCAGACTATGCTGTTATTTCAATTTCAAGACAAGTGTTGTATTTTTTTAAGACCTTTGTAAGATAAATTATTGTACTTTAATTTGGACATCGTATATTGTAAACTACCTTGTTGTTGTAAGAAAACCTTTCTATCTTTGGTGGAGACTCTGAAATGATTACATGTTATAAAAATATTATTTCTATTAAAAAATTTAAGTAGATATACATTTGATGATTTACCTCAATTAATAAGGTGGTGAAGTATTCCTGGTCATTAATGTACGGGTCCCAACGACGTCCTCTTTGTGTTGAGATTTTTGTTATAGACGACACACCATCTACAAATAAATTTGGTTCATAAATAAACATATATTCATAAATGGTACGTTGCTATGGGATTTATTTTATAGACAACGAGTCTCTTTTGCTCTGTACCTGTGTACAGTTTATACATTTTTGTACAGTTTTGCATAATAAAATATCCGGTTTCGATAAATAAAAAACGAGTCTCTTTTGTTACTCCCCATAAATAAAGTAAACATCATCTACTACTGTCTAAGAACCAAGCTAGCCGAAGACATCGGCTCTTTCAACCGCCTTAGATAAAAACACAAACATTGAGGCATGCTTACCGAAGCATAGATATAAAAGCTTTTTCGGCTTCATCATTATAACATGATTTTCTATGACTTTTAGAAGCTCTTCACTCATTTCTTGAAATAGTGTTGCTTTATGACCTTGCAAAATAAAAAATAAAAAAGTGAAAGACCGTTTGGTGTGTTGCAGGGTAGAAGTCCAATTTCAAAGCTAAATATCATTAACTCAACAACTAATTATCAAGTATCTTCTCCAAAAAGAAAAAAAAAAAAAAAAAAACCTATCAAGTATCATTTTATTCTCTATGGATTGTTGGTTGGAGCTTGGAATAAAAAACCGTTTAAAAGTCAATTTTAGCTGCCACCAACTTCAAACAAAATCTTTGTAACACTGTTCGATTTTATAAGGATCTTGTTAATGAAAGTTAAGTGAATCATATTGGCAATTCAAAGCGCATAACAAAGATAAATTACAAGATGATAAAAATAAAAATAAAGAAACGAAAAAAGAAACACACTTTTCAGTTGTGTCACAAACACACGTTTTCTATGGCCACACTTTTCATTGGTTATGATACGTAGTTAATGATCCCCTCCAATGCATTTGACCATCCAATGCAATATTGTATACAAAACGAAGTCGTTTTATGTGTACATTTCATATAAAACTACGTCGTTTTGTGTATTTTTTGCTTTTGATAGTAAAGTGCATGAGAGATGATCTTTTCCCGTTAATGACTGCCCGAAAAAAAGTCTATGAGCATGGCTCATGTTGAGATAAAGGATAAAATGAAGACTTGATCTGAGCCCTACATCTGTGTTGCTGATGTGTAATGATCTATGAGCCTAGATAATTAGTTTGTTAAAGAAGTTGTTATTAGATTCTCTTATGTGTAGTATTTATTGATAATGATGTAATCAGTACTATTCAGATTAAATGAATACATTTCTGTTGGGTTAGTTTTCTTTACTTGGTATCAGAGCTATGGTGTCCTCAGCCATGAGCTCCACCACTATTCCACCGGAAACCACCGGTGTTACTATAGATCCACCGCAAAACAACACTATTATCTCAAGCGTAAAGTAACCCGACTTTCCATCAAGTTTCTCGATCTCACCGCCATCACTCAATTTCCTTTCTCCTTCCCGTATACTCATCGATACCATCATTTCTGACCACTTTTCCGGCCTCATTATCACCTTCTCTTGGACTACCAGGAAGCTATGTCTCTGGAATCCCTTACCTGTCATCTTCAGGTGTCTTATCTCCAAGCCTTGATCTGTTTCCGTCTATTCTTCGTCCACCGGCAACTCTTGCTCCGCCGTTCACCGGCAATCTCGATCAAGCATGCCTTTATTAAGCTTACTCGCGACAACTATTTATCCGTGGAAGTACACTCGTTCTTCCGATTGTAAATGGGTACAATCTTGAGCCCTTTTGACCGGTATGAAACCAAGACCTCCCGAGGTTCTCTTCATGGAGCGATTGCTCGGCGTAAAACAATAGCTATAGCTCGGTGGGATTCCACCGATCATCTTCTTAAGGGTTGGTTGTTAAGTTCTATGACGGAGCGAGCCTTGCTTGAAGTTCTAGGCCGTGAAACATCACAAGAGGTCCAGTCCACTCTCGAAGTGTTGTTCAACGTGTCAATCTGAGGCTAGGATGCTTGAATTCAAGAGCGCTCTTACAAAAAAGCGAAAAAGGCGACAAATCTATGGCGGATTATCCGCTCTAATGAAGTCATATCTTTGATAAACTTGCGAGATCTTTGGTTACCCAGTGTCCAAATCGGAGTTGATCCTAGCAGTTCTGGGTGGCCTGGACAGGGATTATGAGTCAGCAATCGTCAACATTACAGAAAGGGTCGGTTCTATGGATTGGCAAGAGGTGCAATCCCAGTTACTTACCCACGAACGAATTAGCTCGCTTCAATCCTAATTCCAACAGTGAGGGTCAAACCCTAAATTCTGCTGCCAATCTTATGCATCTGACTCCTCGTGGTCAATAAAATTCCGATATGCGTCCTCAGTACTACAATTCTGGCAGAGGACGAGGTGGTTATCGAGGTGGTAGCCGTGGTGGTCGAGGCCGAGGAGGTGGTATAGGAGCCAATTATAATGACAGGAGCATATGCCAATTGTGTGGAAAAAATGGGCATACAAGATGCTTGAATCTTTGGCATCGATTTGATCCCAATTTCATTGGTCCTTCTCTCCTGGCCAAATGCTTCTAATTTTCGTCCCAAGACAAATGTCTACCCTCATTGCTTCTTCTCAATGCGGATGATTCACCTGGTATATGGACAGTGGTGCTACATACCATGTCACTGGGGATCTCAACGACATGCACATGAGTTCTGGATATAATGGTAATGATACACTTTCAGTTGGTAATGGTGAGCAACTTAAGATTCATAATATTGGTCAATCTGTGTTACCTAATTCTTCCCTTAAATTACATTCGATCCTTCATGTTCCTCATATAACCAAAAATCTACTTAGTGTGTCTAAACTTTCTTGTGATAATGATATGCTTATTGAGTTCAATGAATCTTTCTATTTGGTGAAGGACAAGAAGTCAGGGACTGTTCTTCTCAAATGGGTCATGGAGGATGGTCTGTACAAGATGGTCAATCTCAATAGAGATCCCAAGAGCTCTCCCCAATCCAATCAACATGTTCAAGTTCATTGTCTTTTTAGTACTGTTAGGTCTGATAATGTAGGAAAAAGTCTTGATGTATGGCATAGAAGGCTTGGCCGCCTTTCTAAGAAAACTTTGAGTCTAGTTCTTCAAGAATGTAATGCTGGTTTTTCTATTAATGAAAGTTTGTCTTCCTATGAAGCATGCCGATTTGGCAAATCTCATGCTCTTCCTTATTCTGATTCTACTTCTCATGCTACTCATATGTTTGACCTCATTCATACAGATGTTTGGGGACCTTCTCCTGTTAAATCAACAACTGGACACTTATACTATATGCATTTCCTAGATGACCATTCTAGGTTTACTTGGATTTACCCTCTAAAATCTAAATCAGAAGTGTGTGATGTAGTTAAAAAATTCCACAAACATGTTCATACATATATTTCTACTCAAATTAAGTGCATACAGCCAGACTGGGTGGTGAGTATAGAAGCATAGAAACCTGGCTTAAAGATCAGGGCATATTTTTCAGACACTCACGTCCTTATGCTCATGGCCAACATGGCAGAGCAGAGAGGAAGCATAGGCACATAGTGGAACTAGGGCTCACTCTTCTAGCTCAGGCATCCATGCCTCTCACCTTTTGGTGGTATAGTTTTCAGGCTGCTACTTTTCTAATCAACAGTTTACCTACTCCTGTGTTACAGAACAAGTCCCCACATGAGATCCTGGTTCATACTAAACCAAACTATAACATGTTTAAAGTCTTTGGTTGTGCCTGTTACCCATGTTTAAGACCATATCGGGCTCATAAGTTTCAATTCCATTCTACTAGATGTTTGTATCTTGGCCTAAGTCCTATCCACAAAGGCCATATTTGTCTTGAGGAGAGTGGTAGAATATACATCTCTAGAGATTTTAGTTTTTGATGAGCATTTCTTTCCATTTTCCACCAAATTTCAACAGGGGCATCACAGATCCATAGTTCTTGATATGTCTGAGCCATCTCCTAGTTTCTCACTTAGTGTGCAGCCACAAACTATCTATCATCAAACCAGTGCTTCTGATGATAATCCTAATGGATCTCTGTCCCCCAATCTGATCAGATTTCCAGTCCTATACCACATCAAAGCCCTTCACATCATATCTTTAGTCCTGTCGACCCCGAGTGCAGATCGACAAATCCAGCCATGGTCCTGCTTCTAATTCTTCTCCAAGTCCCTATTGTCGCTTCTTCTCCCTCTCCTACACCTCCACCTATGCCTAGATCTGTTAATACTCATCCTATACAAACCAGGGCCAAACTTGGCATTTTTAAACCCAAAGTCTATACTGTTGATTCTTCATTGCTCATTATTCGATCCTAAAAGTGTGCCACAATACCTTGTCCAAATTTCATGGAAAACTGCCATGGATGAAGAATTTTTAGCTTTACAAAGGAACCATACATGAACTTTACTTCCTCCCAATTCCAGTCAAACATTGGTTGGCAACAGATGGGTTTTCAAACTTAAACTTAAAGCTGATGGCAGTGTACTGAAACATAAAGCCAGATTAGTGGCTAAGGGATTTAGCCAAACATATGGGGTGGACTTTACTGAGACTTTTATTCCAGTTGCCAAGGCTCTCACTATTAGAATTGTTCTTTCACTGGCTGTGTCATATAACTGGCCAGTTCATCAAATAGATATCAATAATGTCTTTTTGAGCGCCTTTCTGACATCTCCGTATATATGCTCGTGAGAGGCTATGTTGATCCTCAGAAGCCTGATTATGTGTGTCAACTTCATGTCTCGGATTTTATGCAATGAAGAATAAACAAGTAATAAATTTATAAATCCGGTATACCCCAAGTGTAGGGATCGTAGCATAGCGATTAATACCGTAGTCGATCTCAGGGAATCGGGGTATCTAGTTCGTATTAAGTTTCTGTTGGGGAGATTTTGCATCATTAAAACAAAAGAAAATTTATAAACCTATACTACCATGCAAAACTACCTCCTAACCGGCCGAATACCGGGTAGTTGCTAGTAAAGTTGGATAAGTACGGGTATCGATCCTCAGGGAAAAGGGATGTTGAATCTAATCTAATTAATTCCTTAAATTGTTACTACTATTTATTACTAAACCTAAACTAAAGCGGAAAATAAAGCGACAGAGGATTGTAAATCCAAAGCCGTGGAAGGATAAAAGCGAAAATAAATAAATAAAACTATAAACGAAAAGAACATAAAACAACGATACATGTGATCAAACAATATACAAACCAAGTGATCTCAATCTAGTTCATCTCATGATTTTAATTCGGTTTTGTGGTTTCACCTATCAAAGGTATGAATTCTACTTCCGTAAGTAATCCGTCTATCAATCTCATCATCTTCCGATCTATAGAGATTAACGCTCTCAAAACAAGGTGCAAGATTTATTAGATCTAACAACCTAGAAATCTAACCTATCAACTTCCGTTATGTCAAGGTTAAAAATCCAATCTTTCTATGGTGATCTAAGGTTTACACCGACTCCGTCATATAGTAAACATCAAATAGCAATTCATCTTTCGATCTATATTGCATAAACAAATAAGCATAGGAAGATACAAAACGAATCAAAGATCATAAAGAATAAAGCAGAATCGAATAAATTAAAAGATAAACTCACGTAGTTCGTATAATGGATGATCTCCATGAAACAACAAACGAAAGAAAAAGCATCCTAATCTAACCCGGATCACCCGAGCACAAGGCTCGGGTGACCGCCTTGAAACTCTCAAAAGAGCGGCCGCTGCTATATATTTTAAATGTATAAAAATCAAATGAATTAGGGTTGGGCGCAATGCTTTATATAGACTTTTAAGTCGGTTTGGGCTTAAGTCGGCGTTGGGCGCCTGTCTGGTCTTTATGGGCGCCCGTCCAACCGCTGGGCCAGCCCAGAGGCGGACGCCGTCCCAACCTCCTCGCCCAAACTCTCTGTTCAAAAATTCTTCTCCTGGGCGCCATCCCCGATTCAATGGACGCCCGTCCATAGTGGACGGGACATAAACGAACGTCCCAAAGATGCCCGGAAAGCCGATTTCTTCATCTTTATCCTTTTCTTCTCATCCCTATCTCTTCTCTTCATTAGAAAATCCGAATGCAACCTCTTCTAATCCTCTTTTAGCTCGAAAACATGTATCTAAAAGATAGTAAAACATACCAAAGCGTAACATAACTCCAAAATAATATAAAATCACAATTTAAGCACATAATTCGTTACGTTTTGCAATTTAACCTATTAGAAACACCATTTACTCAATTAATCGATTATAAGCTCGATTTCTATGAAAATCCTAAGAATATGGGGAATATTGACATAAAATATATCCTTATAAAACGTATAAAATCATCCTTAACAACTCCCCCACACTTAAACCTTGCTCGTCCCGAGCAAGACAAAACATAATCATCACTCGAGACAAATAAACACTTATGCAAATATAAAACATATTCAAGTAGTTTAGAGGTTCACCCAAGTGCGTGTGTGCATAGCCATAATAAATTTCCACCAAATCCACACTTGAAATTAATTCAAGCAAAACTAGCCAACATCCCATTTAAATTAGAAATAAAAACGATTATAACATGCACCTCACGAAACATACAGATTCGGAAAAGATAATAGGAAGTCTTTAAAATATTTCCGACATACTTAGAGGATAATCCCTACATCATATCTTTCAGTTTATACTGGGGATAAGATCGACGATAACTAAGTCTTATACTTTATTCAATTCATACCAATTCTCATTCAAGTTGATTCAACTTTTTCCACATTTAACACACATCAGAATGAGCTATTGCCCTGTCATAGCAGAATAGGATATTCGAGATATACCCTACCTTACTCAAATCATAAGGCAGCTTCTTCTAACTGTCGTGAGCTTTTGGTCATCATAGTGGAATAGGACATTTCGAGATGATGCTCTACCGCACTCCAATCATCGACCAGCTTTCGACACACACAAATTACTTCATTCAAATTCAACTTTTTCATTTGACATTAAGTTACGTGTTACTTATCACATTCAAACCTTAGATATTCACAGTATGTCATACTTTAATTCTAAACACAAACTATTAAAATTTTCAAAATTCATATGTAAGCAAAGAATCATGCGATAATCATCAAAAATCTCTAATCAAATGGGTATGGCTTAAAAACATAGCTCATCATCTACTATGGCACGTGAAAAATAGTGTCGGGTGAGACATCTAACTTACTAAATATGCAAAATAATGCACCAATGATATAAGAACTCAAATAAAGATATGCCTTTGCTCACTTGGGACAAAACAAAAATTTAAAAATTAAGCACTTTTCATAGAAATATAATAGTATGGAAAATGAATGTAGATACATAAAACTATTCCCCTCCCCCACACTTAAATTGCAACTTGTCCTCAAGTTGTGCAGAAATAATAAATTAGAGAACTTAGCTGATTGGATGCTGGCAATTCCGGAAAAATCGGTAAAAACCAAAATTGTTGCATAGCTCAGTAGACCGTGGAGCATCACAGGTAAACTGAATTCATCGTGAAAGTGCACAATAGCTATCAAAAATATCCTGCCGCAGACTTGATCACTGCAAAAGAGTCTACGGGGAAAAAGAAAAGATTACATATATAAAGCACATGGAAAAGAGATATAGAGATATTTCAAATTTAAGCTCATATAAAGATGGAATACATATACATGGAACATTACACAACAAGAGGCTAGGTGCAACTACATGAAAATATACTACAATGCAGCCTACATGATATGCAATCCTAAAAATAAAATAAATAAAAATAAATTCGATAGGCTCAGCCGAAGCGAGTTTGGAGGACAACCTACAAAGACTACGGCCTATCACGAGAAACTAAAAATAAAGAAAACGAGGTAGTATTACGAAACCGGCTGATTAACTACGCTCAAGAAAAATAAAAGAAAAAAATAGAAAAACAATGCAACTAGATGACATGCAACTAAATGATATGCAAAAATAAAAGAAAATAAAAGAAAGAAAACTAGCACACTCATTTGCAACACGACATGTATATAATAAACGTCTACCAAATAATGACGAGTTACGATAAACGATCAGATCTTTGTTCATTACATGCGATGTAAACGCGCTTTAAGACTTCGTAAAAGTGATAGCATTATGGAAAACCAACGATTAGCTATTCTAAGCGAGATATAACTCATATGGATCGGGCGTAGCATACGGAAAACCGGCGATAGCTACCCATATGAGTTACAAAAACAACAAGGAAGCACATAAGTCTCAAAGCTTAAAAGATTCATCATAACGGTATGTAGCATACGGAAACCGACATTAGCTACTAATTAACACGAAGACCAGTTATAGCATACGAGAACCGACAGTAACTATAACTTGCATGGATGAATCAAGTATATTATCCATTAGATTCAATTATTTAACATGGATCCGTAGATGGAAAGATGTAAACATGCAAGTTCAGAACATCTACGTGAAAATAAGTAGCCACAGAAGCTCAAATTAAAGTATCCATATCAAATAAAGCATTAAAAATCAAGTTAAGAAGAAATCTGGAACCTGGGTGGCGTTCAATAATTCAAGCGGGCGTTTAAAACTTATGCAGGCCGGACGGGCGTTTAGATATATGGACGTCCGTCTGGTTCTTGAAAATGAAATGTAGCCGATCGTTTTGGAACGGACGGCGTCCAACAAACCGGACGCTCGTTTACTCAGCATGTTAGGATCGGACGGGGGCGTTCACTTACGAGCAACGCCGTCCAACGATCAATTTGCATAAAAACGCAGAAACACAAAGAAACCCTAATTTCTTAAAAGATCATACATCAAATATCACAGAGCGACCACATCAAATTAAAGCACGAGGGTTAGACTAGATACAAACAAACATATAGTTCACGTTTCACAAATCGAGTAAAAAACTTTTTGCACATTCTTAACCTAACGGTTATCGAAACACGGCAAAAATAAAAACTCTCGATTTGTTAAACGCTACTTTTATTGAAATAAAATAAAAACAAATAAAACGTAAAAAAATAGAAAAATTAACGAAAGAAGATTCAACAATATACCGATTCCCCGGCAACGGCGCCACTTTTGTTGGGGAGATTTTGCATCATTAAAACAAAAGAAAATTTATGAATCTAATCTAATTAATTCCTTAAATTGTTACTACTATTTATTACTAAACCTAAACTAAAACGGAAAATAAACTGGACAGAGGATTGTAAATCCAAAGCCAGGAAGGATAAAAGCGAAAATAAATAAATAAAACTATAAACGAAAAGAACATAAAACAACGATACATGTGATCAAACAATATACAAATCAAGTGATCTCAATCCTAGTTCATCTCATGATTTTAATTCAATTTTCTGGTTTCACCTATCAAAGGTATGAATTCCTACTTCCGTAAGTAATCCGTCTATCAATCTCATCATCTTCCGATCTATAGAGATTAACGCTCTCAAAACAAGGTGCAAGATTTATTAGATCTAACAACCTAGAAATCTAACCTATCAACTTCCGTTATGTCAAGGTTAAAAATCCAATCTTTCCTATGGTGATCTAAGGTTTACACCGACTCCCGTCATATGGTAAACATCAAATAGCAATTCATCTTTCGATCTATATTGCATAAACAAATAAGCATAGGAAGATACAAAACGAATCAAAGATCATAAAGAATAAAACAGGAATCGAATAAATTAAAAAGATAAACTCACGTAGTTCGTACAATGGATGATCTCCATGAAACAACAAACGAAAGAAAAAGCATCCTAATCTAACCCGGATCACCCGAGCACAAGGCTCGGGTGACCGGCCTTGAAACCTCAAAAGAGCGGCTGCTGCTATATATTTTTGTGTATAAAAATCTGAATGAATTAGGGTTGGGCGCAAATTGCTTTATATAGACTTTTAAGTCGGTTGGGCCTAAGTCGGCGTTGGGCGCCCGTCGTCTTTATGGACGCCCGTCCAAGCTGCTTTGGACGCTAGAAGCGGACGCTTCGTCCAACCTCTCGCCCAAACTCTCTGTTCAAAAATTCTTCTCCTGGGCCACCGATTCAATGGACACCCGTCCATAGTGGACGGAGACATGAACGAACGTCCAAAGATGCACGAAGCGGATTTCTTCATCTTTATCCTTTTCTTCTCATCCCTATCTCTTCTCTTCATTAGAAAATCCGAATGCAACCTCTTCTAATCCTCTTTTAGCTCGAAAACATGTATCTAAAAGATAGTAAAACATACCAAAGCGTAACATAACTCCAAAATAATATAAAATCACAATTTAAGCACATAATTCGTTACGTTTTGCAATTTAACCTATTAGAAACACCATTTACTCAATTAATCGATTATAAGCTCGATTTCTAAATCCTAAGAATATGGGGAATATTGACATAAAATATATCCTTATAAAACGTATAAAATCACCCTTAACGCTTCCTAAGTTTGAAACCATTATTATTAAAGCCTAAAATAACAAAACGAAAAGATAAACCGAATGAGATGATTGTCACCCAAAGCCGTGAAAGATCGTTATAAAAATAAATCTAAACTATAAACTAAGAAAATAAATAAAACTAGTAAAACCATGACAATGACTATGGTGATTCAACAAAGAACAAGCAATGATCCACCGTCCCGCAACCCTCGCTTTCTTTCTAAGGTTATCTTATGATGATTTAATTAAACTTGTGATTCACCTAACAAAGATATGAATTCCCAATCTCTTAGGTAATTCGTCTATCAATCTTTTATCTTTTGATCTTAAAGATTAACACTTTCAATTCAGAGGTGTAAGATTTATTCAATCTAGCAACCTAGATATTCAACCTAATCAACTCTCGTTACTTATAGGTTAAAGATCCAATCTTTCCTATGGTGATCTAGGTTTACACCGACTCTCGTCACATAGTAAACATCAATAGCAAAACATCTCTCGATATAAATTTGCATAACACATAATCATAGAAAAGAAACAACTTTAATTAAAACTCACAAAATCATCCAAAGGGAGAAATAAAAACGCTGCAGAAAAGTTTCACATGCTTGCCCCAAGTTTGATCAGCTTCCAGCCATCCTCATGATCCGGAAGGAGAACGAAACAAAATAAATAAAACAACTAATCTAACCCTCGGTCGACCAAGCACCAAGGCTTGGCCGACCGAGCACAACTCGGCTTCAGAATTTAGGGTTTTCTGCGGCTGCTGTAATGTGTGTATGATGATATTTAGGGTTGAGAATGTGGCTGCTTTTATAGAAAACTAGGTCGGTTATGCTGATGTCGGCCGTGGACGCCCGTCTGAAACCTCTGGACGCCCGTCCAGAGCGTTCCCTGAACATCCTAAATCGACTTTCCTATCTGGACGCTCATTCAACATTTGTGGGCGCTTGATTCAACAATTCTCTCAAGGCTCAATCAAATTTTTCTCCTGGACGCCCGTCCATCCTGGGACGCATGGTGAACGCCGCGTCCATCCAGGCCTTGCATGCAATTCTTCATTCCAAATTTGCTTTGCATCTTTTCCTTCCATTTAACCTTCAATCAAGTATCTTTTCAGCTCCTTCAATCCCTCTCCATGACATGTAAATGTACCTTCAAAACCATAAGAACACGCAAAGTGTAAAACCATAGATAATTACCAATAAAATCACGAAATTAGCTCAAGTTTACACTTAAATACTTTTAAAACTCATTTGCTCAATAATTCGATTAAACCCTTAATTTCTATGCAAATTATATGAATATGGAGGAAATCATTATAAAATATAACGTTATAAATCGCATAAAATCACCCTAAACAACTCCCCCACACTTAGCTTTTGCTCGTCCCGAGCAAAACAAAACGAAAATCAAGGCTCGGAAAAAGATGACATCTTAGCACATATAACACATATGCAATAACTTAGAGGTTCACCCCGGTGTGTGTGCAAAGCCATAATAAACTTCCACTAAGTCCAAACTTGAAAATTTCAAAGCAAACTAGCTAATACCCCCTTCAAACTAGAGATAAATGATACTTATAAGATGTACCCTACAAACGTGACATATCCCGAAAAGATGATAGAATGCATTTATGACATTTCGATATACTCGAGAGGATAATCCCTACAACATATCTCATCACGTTTATCTGGGATAAGATATGAGATAACTAAGTCTTTCATTCATTTCATACCACTTTCTTATATTAGTTGATTTAACTATTTCACTTTTAAACACACATCAGAATGAGCTGTTGCCCTGTCATAGCAGAATAGGATATTCGAGATATACCCTACCTTACTCAAATCATCAGCAACTTTTTTCATCGATTGTCGTGAGCTTTTGGTCATCAAAGTGGTATAGGACATTCGTGATATGACCTACCGCACTCAAATCATCGACCAGCTTTCGACACACACAATTAATTCATTTAAAATTCAACTTTTTCAACAACTTTAGTTACGCTTTACTTATCACATTCAAACCTCAGATATTCACAGTATATCATACTTTGGATCTAAACACAAACTATCATAATCGTCACGATACATACGTTAGCACTAAGCACATGACTTATAAGATAACAAAAATCACTAATCAAAAGGGGTATAGCTTTATATTATAGCTCATCATTCACTATGGCTCGTGAAAAATATATATCGGGTGAAACAACTAACTTACTGGACATACAGTATATAGCATCAATGACTATAAAAATAACGAACAAAGATATGCATTGTTTACTCGGGACCAAACAAAAATTTTCAAAAAAAATAATTTAGCTCTTTTTGCATAGAATCAAAACGAATTAAGCAAACGAATAGATACACATAAACCATTCCCCTCCCCCACACTTAAACCACAACATGTCCTCAGGTTGTGCAGAATTACAGAACGGATAAGAGTACTTAGCTGATTTGGTAATGATCCGAAGAGTGGCTGAAGAGGACAACAATGGTGATGTCATATGGAGTCCTTTTTCAGCAACGACTTCCAAAGGTAGCTTGGTAAAAAAGCTAAAAATGTGCCTGCACCACTTGAAAAACATGGCGATATCTTGGGAACACAGGGAAAATATATCATATTAACAAAAAAAGTTTGATATAAGCACAGAAATAATTGCTCGGATGGAAAAATCACCACACGGGAAAACACAGGACATCTAAGCGTCAAATAAGCCACATAAGCTTACAATACAAATATGGACCACATGTGCATACGCTGTAAATATCAAACTCCAAATGAAAGTGTAAATGCGCGTTAAGGCTTACACGATGATGATAGAGGACACTACAGAGTAGCGAGGGCTAGTGCACTAAATAATAATAAATAAATAAAACAGAATATACACAATGCAACTAAATGATATGCAATTATACTAAAAGGCAAAAAGAAAATCAAGAAAAATGCTAGTCCAACTAATTCCATAGATATCACCCTAATCTACAATTCGGACTAAGCGTTGAAACATGTCAACCATAGAAGGAAGGTCAAATATATAAACGTCTACTAAAGAACGCCACGAGCGCAACAAAATATTATGCAAAGCCACGAAAGCTTGCCATGTAAAGTGTAGACGTGCCTTAAGACTCATCGTAAAGTGATAGCAACGGAAAACCGATGTTAGCTATACTAAAGCAAATATAAATCATATAGAAAAGAAAATTGAAAGTGTAAACGGTCTTAAGGATTACAAGATCCATCTAAAAGTGAAAGCGACGGAAAACCGACGTGAGCTCAAACTTAAGCACATATGAATCAAGTAATAAAAGATGAACGAATAGAGGGCCTAAAAAGCTTACAAGATCCATCAAAAAGGAAGTAGCAACGGAAAACCGGCGGTAGCTACGAGATGAATCAAGTAAGGACAACAAAACACACACGACTTCTAAACAACCCTAACACCCTAGATGAGGCGACAAAAGAACAAGATAAATCAAATTGGAATCACGTCTAGCTCGGTGCTCTTGCATCAATAGACTCAAACACACACAATCACTCAACATGGACCGTAATAGATGGAAAAATAACCATAACGGTGAAAGAACAGGACATCTACGCATATCGATAAAAGCCACGAGAGGCTCGCATTAAAACATCCATGTCAAATAATGAAGCATGTATCAAAAAACAAATTCTATTCACTAGAAACTGACACACTGGACGGACGTTCAGACAATCCAGACGCTCGTCCTCCTGTAAATGATGAACTGGACGGGCGTTTGGAAAGGACAAACGCTAGTTTGGTTCTCTTAAGACATAACAAAGTTGGTGTATGTTGATTTGGACGGGCGTCCACTCACTATGGACGCACGTCTGGTAACCACAAAGAGTGGCCGGGCGTTCACAGAGAGCAGACTCCCGTCTGGTCTTAGCATAAAGCACAAAACGAGACACCTGAGCAACCTCATAAACCCTAGAAACCCTAGAAACCCTAGAAGGCCTTTTATTTTTATTTTTTTTATATATATAAATAAACAAACCAAGGCATCTACCTATGAAAAATTAATAATTGAACTAGACAACCGAACCGATTCCCCGGCAACGGTGCCAAAAACTTGTCTCGGATTTTATGCAATGAAGAATAAACAAGTAATAAATTTATAAACCCGGTATACCCCAAGTGTAGGGATCGTAGCATAGCGATTAATACCGGAGTCGATATCAGGGAATCGGGGTATCTAGTTCGTATTAAGTTTCCTAAGTTTGATACCATTATTATTAAAGCCTAAAATAACAAAACGAAAAGATAAACTGGACAGAGGATTGTCAGTCCAAAGCCAGGAAAGATCGTTGCGAAAAATAAATCTAAACTACAAACTAAGAAAATAAATAAAACTAGTAAAACCATGACAATGACTATGGTGATTCAACAAAGAACAAGCAATGATCCACCGTCCCGCAACCCTCGCTTTCTTTCTAAGGTTATCTTATGATGATTTAATTAAACTTGTGATTCACCTAACAAAGGTATGAATTCCCAATCTCTTAGGTAATTCGTCTATCAATCTTTTATCTTTCGATCTTAAAGATTAACATTTTCAATTCAGAGGTGTAAGATTTATTCAATCTAGCAACCTAGATATTCAACCTAATCAACTCTCGTTACTTATAGGTTAAAGATCCAATCTTTCCTATGGTGATCTAGGTTTACACCGACTCTCGTCACATAGTAAACATCAATAGCAAAACATCTCTCGATATAAATTTGCATAACACATAATCATAGAAAAGAAACAACTTTAATTAAAACTCACAAAATCATCCAAAGGGAGAAATAAAAATGCTGCAGAAAAGTTTCACATGCTTGCCCCAAGTTTGATCAGCTTCCAGCCATCCTCATGATCCGGAAGGAGAACGAAACAAAATAAATAAAACAACTAATCTAACCCTCGGTCGACGAAGCACCAAGGCTTGGCCGACCGAGCACAACTCGGCTTCAGAATTTAGGGTTTTCTGCGGCTGCTGTAATGTGTGTATGATGATATTTAGGGTTGAGAATGCGGCTGCTTTTATAGAAAACTAGGTCGGTTATGCTGATGTCGGCCGTGGACGCCCGTCTGATACCTCTGGACGCCCGTCCAGAGCGTTCCCTGAACATCCTAAATCGACTTTCCTGTCTGGACGCTCGTTCAACATTTGTGGACGCCAGTTCAGCAATTCTCTCAAGACTCTGAATCAAATTTTTCTCCCTGGACGCCCGTCCATCCTGGACGCATGGTGAACGCACGTCCATCCAGTCTTGCATGCAATTCTTCATTCCAAATTTGCTTTGCATCTTTTCCTTCCATTTAACCTTCAATCAAGTATCTTTTCAGCTCCTTCAATCCCTCTCCATGACATGTAAATGTACCTTCAAAACCATAAGAACACGCAAAGTGTAAAACCATAGATAATTACCAATAAAATCACGAAATTAGCTCAAGTTTACACTTAAATACTTTTAAAACTCATTTGCTCAATAATTCGATTAAACCCTTAATTTCTATACAAATTATATGAATATGGAGGAAATCATTATAAAATATAACATTATAAATCGCATAAAATCACCCTAAACACTTCATAAGGCTCTTTATGGTTTAAAACAGGCCCCTAGAGCCTGGTTTGAAGCCTTGAAGTCACAGCTGCTATCTTGGGATTTTAAGCAATCCATGTGTGATAATTCTCTTTTTATTCTCAACACTGGTTCTCACATGCTGTTTGTTTTAGTCTATGTGGATGACATTTTGGTGACAGGGAGTTCCATGCAGCTGATTCATAAGTTCATCAAGATGTTGGATTCCAGATTCTCTCTCAATGATCTAGGCAGTGTGTCTCACTTTCTGGGCATGCAGGTTTTCAGGGATGACACTGGCATGTACCTTACTCAAACACATTATGCCAAACAAGTGTTGAAAAAGTTCAACTATGAATCTCTCAGTACTTGTCCTACTCCCATAGTTCTCAACAAGAAGTTAGGAGAAGATCCTGGTGCCATCTTTCAGAATGCCACATTATACAGAAGCATTCTTGGGGGGTTGCAATACCTCACTCAAACAAGACCAGATATCACTTTTGCTGTGAATTGCCTTAGTCAGTACATGCAATCACCTTGTGTTGAACACTGGAAAGCACTGAAACGCTTACTTAGATATGTCCAAGGCACAGTTGACTATGGACTGCTGTTTAAACCTTCTGCAACTTTGGCTCTTAATGATTTTTCGAGATCTTTGATTAGGGTTTCCCCTGCTGATAGAAAATCAGTTGGTGGCTATTGTGTTTATTTGGGGGAATCCTTGGTGTCTTGGTCTTCTAAGAAGCAGGGGTGGTATCCCGTTCTAGTACAGAGTCAGAATATCGGGCCCTTGTAGATTTAACATCTGAAATGAAATGGATCACTTATCTGCTTGCGGAAATGCAGATTCCTCTTGCAAAAGCACCCACTGCTTGGTGTGATAACACCAGTGCCTCTTATCTGGCACAAAATAAAGTTTATCATGCCCGTACCAAACATATAGAGATTGATGTTCATTTTGTAAGAAATGAAGTGTTGGCCAAGAAGCTTCAAGTCATTTATGTTCCTCAAAGAGATCGGTTATGATCGCTTGACAAAACCTCTTGCCTCTACTCAGTTCCAGCATTTTCGATCCAAACTCAATGTTTTGGTCACACCCTTGAGTTTGAGGGGGGATGATGAGCCTAGATAATTAGTTTGTTAAAGAAGTTGTTATTAGATTCTCTTATGTGTAGTATTTATTGATAATGATGTAATCAAAACTCAGTACTCTGTTTCCGAGCTTAAAACTAATTAATACCCATATGCTTATAAAGGTGAAATGTGTACAAGCTTAAATTCATTAAATTATAAAAGTGATCTGCTTAATCGGTACGGTACATGTTAGCCTTTCCTACCCTTTGAAACAATAACATTTAATCTCAATAATTTTCATGAATCCGTGGGCCTTGTTTGGTTTCGGGTGGACAACACAATATTTTATTCACTCCATTATCTTATTTATCATTATTTTATTAATTTTATTATTTTGTTATAAATTCTCTTATCAATCATTCAACATCAACAAATAAAATAATATTAATCAATTCACTTTATTTACCACTACACTATTTAACCATTATTTTTTCAAGTATAATATTCATTAAATTCTCTCACCAATCATTTCTTCAACTACACAAATTTCAACATAACATTTCAACTTTATAATTATTATTTCACTATATTTTATTTTACTTTCTATTTCTTGAATCCATTCAACCCGAAACCAAACAGGGCCTGATGTCTTACACCAAAACAAACAAAAACTCCTAAAAAAAACATTGTTTTATAACCTTCTAAAGCTTTCTGGATCTACATGAAGTAATAGCATATATTTAGTAAAAGCTCTAAATATGAATGAATAAAATCCTTTCACCACACAAGTATTTCATTGTGATAGTGAAACATTATATTTGAGGTCAGTTCCACTGCATGAACAGTGTATTTGTCCTTATTACCCAATTTATATTTCCATTGTCCTGATTCTCATTTCCCCCCTCCCCCCCTTTTTTTTGTCTTTTTCTTATTAAAAGCATGAGAGAGAAATTTAAATGTGAAGTTAGACGTCGGCAGCAGAGCGGCACCCATATTGAGATGAATATTTAGAAGCCATTGTAAAGTAATTTAAAAAGTCACGTTGTTACTTCTGACAAATTATGCTTTTACGATGTGAATAAACAGCCCATTCCATTGTATGTGCTCTAACTCTCAGGGAGAATCAACTGGAATGCAAAATACAAAGCTAGTATACTATCTATTCTTTTTGGTGCAAACGACATTGAAAGCCCTTAACCGATTAAGATTGTGACATTTCGAGACCTTTTTTAGACGCTTTCAATGTCATTTGCCCCAAAAAGAATATACCCGCTGTATATAGCAAGGGAACCTCTGGAATCCGAATAGTGTTTGATAAACTGTATACTTTTCTCTTCCCCGCCCCGGAAACATTAGAGTCAGATATCATCACATGATAATAAAACAAACAAATTATAACTAATACATATATATATATATATATATATATATATATATATATATATATATATATATATATATATTCATTAATACACAATTATCAATGTGTCGCTCGATTGCATACGTATCATACTCATCATTAGTCTCAATGCCCATCACGTCTCGATTATAATGTTCATTACCTTTTAACATTTTAATCATCTGCAAAATAATTTACTATTAGAAAAAACGTAAATTAATAAAGATCAATTAATTATGTAATAAATAAAAGACACCTTATACTTTTTTTTTTTTTCACCAAATCATTGTTCCTCCGATAAGAAAAATGGAAAGAAACATTTTGTTATAAACGGATGGAGATAACTTGATGCAAGAAATGAAATGTGAAGCAATCAAACATAAACAATCAAAGGAGAAAACAAAAACAAGAAGAACACAGATTTAACGTGGAAAACCCCTCAGTGGGAGAGGTAAAAAACCACGGGCAGAAAAGAGATATTTTATTATGCACTGAATTTTACAGATTTCAACACACTCGGATAATG
This sequence comes from Gentiana macrophylla, assembly GCA_026214975.1. NCBI lineage: Eukaryota > Viridiplantae > Streptophyta > Magnoliopsida > Gentianales > Gentianaceae > Gentiana > Gentiana macrophylla. Next base: position 5,880,473 of record CM047807.1, on the reverse strand, counting down.
AGACAACAATCAGATTTATAGGCACAAATCCCAAACCCTAGCCGCCAGAATCTTTGTCTGATGCACCATAAATACCCCTACATGTGTCCTCCTTTTAATGACATCAGATAGTCATCACATAACATAATTTCCGGATGTGGGACCTGGTCAGATTCAAGTACTCAGCCAGACTATCACCTGCTTGATAGTCACCTGCGGCCGACAGCTCAAGAGACTCCACCCTACCAAGCTACGCAATTGAATACACTTCTCACCGTCCATCACACACCGAGTCTTGATTGGTTCCACCAAAATGTAGAGTTTAAGTCACCTTACCGACAAATCTCCACCTTGACTTCAACTCTCCCTGTAGTCAAACAGATTGCACAACCAGATGTACTTGTACCGATGCATTCACAATGCCGATGTACTTGTACCGGACTATCTCCACAAAGATCCACTCCACCGATCGCCTCGGTAGAGTTTCCGAAAAGCAGATTATAAGCTTTGAATATTCGGGAAGTCCAGGCAAAGTCGAACTTACTCGAATCTGGTTTAGTGAACATATCGCCAGGATTCTCCTTTGTGCCAATCTTCTTCACCACAACCCTCTTCTCATTCCTCAAGAAATGATACGACATCAATATGCTTGGTTCTCTCATGATGAACTCCGATCCTTGGCTAAACATATTGCACTTAGATCATCACAATAAATCTCACTGATCCTGATGCAACCCCAAATCACCGACTAGCCCTTCAACCGGATACCCTCCTTAATCGCTTCATGAAGAGCCATATATTCTCGCTTGATGAGTTGATAAGGCTATCAGAGCTCAAGAGTAGCTTTCAAATGACCACCGCATTTCCCAATGTAAACACATAACTTGGTCATTGATTTTCTATCACAACATCACTGCATAATCAAGATCACAAAGAACTTTGTGACTGCACAAGATCACCTCTATAAATGAGACCAACATCGCTTGTACCTCTCGTGTACTTGAATATCCTTTTAATAACTTTCCAGTGTTCCTTTCCAGTTGAGCCATAAACTCTGCGACAACACTGATCGCCTGAGCCAGATCGTGGCCTAGTGCATACCATGGCATACATCGACTACCAACCGCACTAGCATAGGGAACTTTTGACATATACTCCTTCTCTTGGTGATCAGAAGCATAAAATGACAAATGAACATTTGATGCCATAGAGTATCTATTGGTTTTGGCAAACAGACATCCCAAACTTGGCCAATATCTTCCGCACATAACCTCGCTGAGACAAGAACAACTTCTTCCGACTTCTATCTCTCCAGATCTCCATCCCCAAGATTTTCTTGGCAAAGACCCAAATCCTTCATTTCAAATTCAAAGACCGAGAAGGTTCTTCAAATTTTGAACATCGACTTCCTTGTGCATTTATCAAGATGTCATCCACATACAGACAAGATAGATATATGATCCATCTTTCAAAGAGATCGTAGTAAACACAACAATCATATGGACTTCTGTTGTAACCCCTCGCCAAGCATGAAATCACAAAACCTTTTATACCACCGCCTTGGAGCTTGCTTCAAACGCATAATGATTTCTTCAACTTGCAAACATAGTTTTCTTTGCCGGGAACTTGAAAACCCTCAGCCGTGTCATGTATATCTCCTTATCCACCTCACCATATAAAAAGCGCTACATCTAATTGCTCAAGTTCCAGATCTCGCCTGTGCCACCATTGCTAGTAGCACCACTGATTGAAGTATGCCTGACCACTTGGTGAAAATATTTCATCAAAGTCAACCCTTCCTTTTGATGAATCCTCTTGCAACCAAACGTGCCTTATACTTGACCCTTCGCGCTTAGTTATTCCTTCCTTTTTCTTGAAAATCCATTTACAAGTCACAACTCCCTTTGTCGATAGGGTCGTTTGACCAATTCCCAAGTCTGATTCTTCAACAATGACTCCATTTTATCTCCCATGGTCGCATGCCACCGAGATGCTTCAGTACATGTCACTTTGCTTCCCTGTAAGTAGTAGTTCAACAACCTCTACTTCTTCAAAGAACTTGGAGTGCATATCCACCAAATCATCATATCCATATCTCCTGGAGGTATCCCAACATTAGATCTTCTAGGCTGTTTGGCGCCTTTAGACTCTGCGATCAATGTTTGTATGACGCCTCTAACGAGGTCTCAAAGCAGTCGGCTTGAATCGGATTCTCGTTTCATTATCCGGATCAAGATAGTGTTGATTTGGATCCACCGATTGTTGCATATCAAGAGACTCCACCTCAAGCTCCACTGCTTCTCAACACTATCGATTCAAAGATCGGTTTTGCACTCAGTGACCTCCCACCGATGAGTTTAACATAGAATTTTCATCAAACACAACGCACTGGCGAGGATTACTCTGGACTCTGCGATGACCAAATCCTATATCCTTTCACTCCATCACCATACCCCACAAACACTCCCTTCTTGGCTCAATACCACTTGTTATAAAGCGGATGGAGATAACTTCGGATGCAAGAAATGTAAGCGAAGCAATCAAACATAAACAATCAAAGGAGAAAATGCGAAACAAGAAGAACACAGATTTAACGTGGAAAACCCCTCGGTGGGAGAGGTAAAAACCACGGGCGTAAAAGAGATATTTTATTATGCAATCGAATTTTACTGATTTCAACACACTCGGATAATGAGACAACAATCAGATTTATAGGCACAAATCCCTAAACCCTAGCCGCCAGGAATCTTTGTCTGATGCACCATAAATACCCCTACACGTGTCCTCCTTTTAATGACACTGTATAGCTGTCACATAACAGAATTTCCAGATGTGGGACCCTGCTGTATTCAAGTACTCAGCAGACTATCACCCTGCTGATAGTCACCCTGTTGATGTAAGCTCAATGAGACTCCACCCCACCAAGCACGCAATTGAATACACTTCTCAGCTGTCCATCACACATCTGAGTCTTCAGATTGGTTCCACCAAAAATGTAGAGTTTAAGTCACCTTACTGACACATTTCACACATCATTAATGATGAAAATTGGATAAAATTTACCTAAAATCTATTCAACGGCCAACATGTTTTCTACTCGTATGTTGTTGGATTTTTTTTTTCTTTTTTTCGAGGAACATTGTTTGATTATTTTTATATATATATTTTTTTGGTGTGTGTGAAGTTTTCATTGCGTTCTTTATCATGATTCTTTTCAAACAGAGCAAAGAAGTATGATTTTTTATAATTATTATTAGTGCACATACCACATACCATATCCATCGTATCACCACGACCACAATCCCGGTAGACAAATAAATCCACTAGTGTGTAGCAGCATCCGAATCCTATTTATGAATCACATAAATAAAACAATGGATATTTGTTTATAAGGACTAATTTGAACACTTAATAGGCATTTAGGACACACTTAAATTTTATTTGTTTATAAGAACACAATACCATTAAATTTTCTATATTACTCTCCGTAATATGACTGGCACGGATAAATTTCTCCTCTTTTCTATTTCTTCCCTATCTCAAAACCTCCTTTGGCCGGCGTCGGCAATGATGGATTCCGATTTCTGACAGCCCATATCGAAGATAGAGTTTTTTTGTATCGAATCTTCATATTAATCTTCATATTTCTTCATATTTTGTCACTGTTATAAAACGGATGGAGATAACTTCAGATGCAAGAAAGCGAAAAATGAAGCAATCAAACATAAACAATCAAAGGAGAAAACAAAACAAGAAGAACACAGATTTAACGTGGAAAACCCTCAGGTGGGAGAGGTAAAAAACCACGGGCGTAAAAGAGATATTTTATTATGCACCTTTGAATTTTACTGATTTCAACACACTCGGATAATGAGACAACAATCAGATTTATAGGCACAAATCCCTAAACCCTAGCCGCCAGAATCTTTGTCTGATGCACCATAAATACCCCTACACGTGTCCTCCTTTTAATGACACCAGATAGTCATTTGTCACATAACATAATTTCCAGATGTGGGACCTCACATTCAAGTACTCGGACTATCACCTGCCGATAGTCACCTCCGCCGACAGAAGCTCAGAGACTCCACCCTACCGAAGCCTGACGAATTGAATACACTTCTCACCGCCCATCACACACCGAGTCTTGATTGGTTCCACCAAAATGTAGAGTTTAAGTCACCTTATCGACAAATCTCCACCTTGACTTCAACTCTCCCTGTAGTCAAACAGTTGCACAACCAGGATGTACTTGTACCGGATGCATTCGTCAATGCCGGATGTACTTGTACCGGACTATCTCCACAAAGATCCACTCCACCGATCCGCCTCTGGAGAGTTTTCGAAACATATTATAAGCTTTGAATATTCAGTAAGTCCAGGCAAAGCTGGAACTTACTCTGCTGAACTGGTTTAGTGAACATATCAGCAGGATTCTCCTTTGTGCCAATCTTCTTCACCACAACCCTCTTCTCATTCCTCAAGAAATGATACTGACATCAATATGCTTGGTTCTCTCATGATGAACCTGATCCTTGGCTAAACATATTGCACTTAGATCATCACAATAAATCTCACTGATCCTGATGCAACCCCAAATCACCGACTAGCCCTTCAACCGATATACCCTCCTTAATCGCTTGGTAGAAGAGCCATATATTACGCTTGATGTTGATAAGGCTATCAGAGCTCAAGATTAGCTTTCCAAATGACCACTTTGCATTTCCCAATGTAAACACATAACCGATCCATTGATTTTCTCACAACATCACTGCATAATCAAGATCACAAGAAACCTGTGACTGCACTCAAGATCACCTCTATAAATGAGACCAACATCACCGTGTACCTCTCGTACACAAATATCCTTTAACAGACTTTCCAGTGTTCCTTTCCAGTTGAGCCATAAACTCGCCGACAACACCGATCGCTCGAGCGATCAGGCCTAGTGCATACCATGGCATACATCGACTACCAACTTGCACTAGCATAGGAACTTTTGACATATACTCCTTCTTCACCGGTGGCGTGAAGCATAAATGGACAAATGGACATTTGATGCCATAGGAGTATCTATTGGTTTTGGCAAAGAGACATCCCAAACTTGGCCAATATCTTCGCACATAACCCTCGCGAGACAAGAACAACTTCTCCTCGACTTCTATCTCTCCAGATCTCCATCCCCAAGATTTTCTTGGCAAAGACCCAAATCCTTCATTTCAAATTCAAGATCGAGAAGGTTCTTCGATTTTGAACATCGACTTCCTTGTCGCAAATATCAAGCATGTCATCCACATACAGAGACAAGATAGATATATGATCCATCTTTCAAATAGATCAGTAGTAAACACAACATCCATATGGACTTCTCGTTGTAACCTCTTTGAAGCATGAAATCACAAACCTTTTATACCACTCGCCTTGGAGCTTGCTTCAAACCATACAATGATTTCTTCAACTTGCAAACATAGTTTTCTTTGCCAGAACTTGAAAACCCTCAGTGTGTCATGTATATCTCCTTATCCACCTCACCATGTGTAAAAGCGGTTTTCATCTAATTGCTCAAGTTCGAGATCTCGCTGTGCCACCATTGCTAGTAACACCACGATTGAAGTATGTCGACCACCGGTGAAAATATTTCATCAAAGTCAACCCTCCTTTTGATCAATCCTCTTGCAACCAAACGTGCCTTATACTTGACCCTTCGCGCTTAGTTATTCCTTCCTTTTTCTTGAAAATCCATTTACAAGTCACAACTCCTTGTCATCGAGTCAGCATCGACCAATTCCCAAGTCCGATTCTTCAACAATGACTCCATTTCATCTCCCATGGTCGCATGCCACCGAGATGCTTCAGACATGTCATCGCTTCCACTGTAAGTAGTAGGTTCAAAGAACCTCTACTTCTTCAAAGAACTTGGAGTGCATATCCACCCAAATCATCATATCCATATCTCCTTGGAGGTATCCCAACATTAGATCTTCTAGGCTGTTTGGCGCGCCTCTGTCGATCAATGTTTGTATGACGCCTGGCGAGGTCTCGGCAGTGGGCTTGAATCGGTCTTCTCGGTTCATTATCCAGATCAAGATATAGTGTTGATTTGGATCCACCGATTTTTGCATATCGAAGAGACTCCACCTGAAGCTCCACCTGCTTCTCAACACTATCGATTCAAGATCGGTTTCGGATTCATGAGACCTACCCACCGATGAGTTTAACATAGAATTTTCATCAAACACAACGTCCTCGCGAGGATTACTCGGACTCTACCGATGACCAAATCCTATATCCTTTCACTCCATCACCATACCCCACAAACACTCCCTTCTTGGCTCTTGGCTCCAACTTCCTTCACTAACATGATAGTAAGTCGTACTTCCAAAACCCTTAGAATCGAGTAGTCACAGAGGCTTGCCTGACCACATCTCAAATGGTGTCTTGAGATTGAGTCCCGTGTGAGGACTCCTCGCTGATTAAGTAGCAAGTCGTCTTAACGACCCTTCGCCCAAAATCTCCTTGATAAACCAAATTTTGAGAAAGCATACATCTTGCCTCTCCAAAGTAGAGTTTGATTCATCCTTTCACCTACACCATTCTCAACGAGGTGTATTCCTTACAAGATGATGTCTAGCAAATACCCTCACCAAGACAAAATGAATCAAAATCCGTCCAGTAATTCCGCACCATTATCTCAGACGAAGCTTCTTGATTTTCTTGCCTAACCGATTCTCCACTAGGGCCTTCCACGCTTGAAGTTCTTGAATGCATCACTTTTGTTCTTCATCATCACCACCCAAGTCATCCTTGAATAGTCATCTATGAATGACACAAAATATCTGTGACCACCCAATGACTCAACTTTTGATGGACCCCAATCAGAATGGATATAATCAAGTGTTGCCTTTGTATTGTGCAACCCTCTTTGAGAATTTACTTCATGCAACTTCCCAAACACACAATGTTCACAAAAGTCCGTTCTTGACCTTATATCCCCAAGAAAACTCTTTGAAGAAAGAATCTGCATACCCCTTTCACCCATGTGACCTAGTCTCATGTGCCACAACTGAGTCTGCTGAGACTGGTGAACTACTGAGGATGCAACAACAGCAGTGCCAGATACAATAGATCCTTGTAATATATACAAGGTTCCCCTCTTGATGCCTTTGAGGACTACAACTGAATCTTTGAAGACATTCAGCTGTCCACCTTCACCCTTGAAATTGAACCCTTTGTCATCCAAAGTAGACTAAGAGATACCAAATTCTTGGTCATCTGTGGAACATGTCTTACATCTTTCAAAGTACAAAATTTACCATCCTCTGTCCTTAACTTTCTCGAGCCAATTCCCACAACTTTGCAAACCTTGTTTGTTGGCCATATAGATTTGACCACCATCCATCTGCTCATAAGTAGAAAACCACTTTGCTGCTTGGACAAATATGGTAGGATGCTCCAGAATCAATTATCCACACATCATTGTGTGTGTAGAATCTCCTGCAACTAGAAACTGATCCTCATCGATTGCTCAAGAGCCAAAGTCTGCATGCTGAATTGCCTTCCCGCTGCTTTCTTCTTCCTTGGGCAGTTGGACTTCCAATGTCCCCGCTCCCTACAATAATTACTGAGACATCGCAGACTTAGGACCTTTGGACCCGACTTCTTTTTTCTTCTTCATCCATATCCTTTTCCACTATTGTCGCTAGCTACTAGCCCAAAGAAATTTGATCGTCTCACAACAAAGCTGACCTTGTGTCTAAGCTCCCTGGCATGTAAGCGCACCTTACATCCTCCAAAGCTATCAGATCCTTTCCAACTATGAAAGATCGCACAAAGTTTTCATATGATGCGGGTAATGACACCAACAGGATTAGTAATGCATCTTCATCTTCAATTTTAACATCAATATTCCTTAAATCAAGCAATATTGTGTTCACCGGTCCAGATGTTCCTCGGTGGACTTCCTTCATGCATCTTCAAACCGAACAACCTCTGCTTTCAACAACAACTTGTTGGTCGCTGACTTGGTCATATCTGAGCTTTCAAGCTTCTTCCACAACTTGGATGCGGTGTCTTCCTCAAAGAACCTCGGTGATAACATCATCGATAAGCACAACATGATGGTTGAATGTGCTTTCTTTTCCAGACCGGCATAATCTGCCGCACCAGATTTGGTTTGTCGATAAAGGATTCCACAAACCCTACTTGCTTCAACAAAGCACGATCTTGATTTGCCACAGCACCAAAACTGCTCCTTCCTCAAATTTATCGATTTTTACGCTTCTCGACATATTTTCTTGCTAAAGATCACAACTTTATTACAGATCCTAGCACCTTGTCAAGGCCTTGGTGAAGATGAAGTTGATCGTGCAGCATTGTTTTCTCCGTAACCTTTCTCTCGATACCACTTGTTATAAAACGGATGGAGATAACTTGGATGCAAGAAGAAAGCGAAATGTAAGCAATCAAACATAAACAATCAAAGGAGAAAACAGAAACAAGAAGAACACAGATTTAACGTGGAAAACCCCTCGATGGGAGAGGTAAAACCACGGGCGAAAAAGAGATATTTTATTATGCACCTCGAATTTTACATTTTCAACACACTCGGATAATGAGACAACAATCAGATTTATAGGCACAAATCCACAAACCCTAGCCGCCAGAATCTTTGTCTGATGCACCATAAATACCCCTACACGTGTCCTCCTTTTAATGACATCAGTATAGCCATCACATAATGTAATTTCCAGATGTGGGACCTCTTTGTATTCAAGTACTCAAAGAGACTATCACCTGCCGATAGTCACCTGGCCGACAGAAGCTCGATGACTCCACCTCTATCAAGCACATAATTGAATACACTTCTCACCGTCCATCACACACCGAGTCTTCGATTGGTTCCACCAAAAATGTAGAGTTTAAGTCACCTTATCGATACTCACTTGCAAATGATTTCTCAATTAGAGCAAAATGTAGAGCTTCAATTCATGGGTGTTCACAAAGAAAGTTGAGTCGCAATAAAACAATGAAGAACACATGATCAATGAGAGTGAAGAGTTGCATATTTCCACTAAAGTATTGAGCAGCCATTAATGAAGATTTCAAGCTCTGCATCTAAGCTATTTGAAGCAGGTATTTAAGATACGTATCATGATGTTATTGAGCAGCAAAGAACGAGCTAAAATTGATGAGGATTCGAAGCTGTTTTTGGGCTGATATTTGGATGGTTTTGAGCTGCTTGTGATGAGCTGTAACGGAGCTGCAAAACCGATAATTGTTAGAGCAAAAAACGAGCTGAAACTAGGAATGTGGTACTATCTAGTTGAATATTGAGCAGCAAAGTAAAGCTGAACAGAGCCTAAATTTGATGAAGAAACCAGAGCTGCAATCAAGCCATACTTCATGGAAGAACAAGTGCCTTCATAGGTACTTACTTATGCCGACGTTTATGGTCTGCTAATTGGTTGATGCTAAAGCTATTATTTGGGTTGCAATGCATTGACAACAAAGCATCAATTTAGAGGGTGAAATGCCGAGAACAAGGCTGCGCCATATCAGATTATTTCATTATCAGATTATCTTATTATCCTTCATAGATATATCTTTTGATTGTTAGAGTGTCTTTCTATAGTGTTTAGCATGTGAGCTGAGGATTTTGTCTCTTATTGTGCTTAAAATTGTAATACTTGACTCAAATATATACTCGAATAAATAGTTGGGTGTCACTACATAAACCGTTGCAAATGTTGTTGTCACTGCACAAAAGTCTCATTTGTTAAGGAGTCACATAATAAATGTCTATGCATCATGGTGTCTCTACATCGTGGGTGGTCACTGCATCGCGGTGTGTCTCAGCGATCGGGTGGCCACTGCATCGCGGTGTCTCTGCAATGCGGTGTCTCTGCATCGGGTGTGTCTCTGCAACAAGGGTGGCCACTGCATCGCGGTGTCTCTGCAATGCGGTGTCACTTCATCGTGGTGTCTCTGCATCGGGGGTGGTTACTGCATCGCAGTTTCTCTACATCGTCACATGTCACTAAATCGTGATGGTCACTGCAATTAAGTCGGAAAAATATCGAATATCATCGTGGTGTCGCATCATCAAATGTGAGTGCACCGCGCGCCTCTCGCATCGCGGTTGTCGCATTACATCGTGGTGGTCACCGCATCGCGGTGTCTCGCTTCACGGTTGTCGCATGCATCACGGCGGTCAATGCATCGCGGTGTCACTTCTTCGCGGTGTCTTTGCATCGCGGTGTCTCTGCGCATCGCAGTGTCACTTCATCGAGGTGTCTCTGCTTCACGGTGTCTCTGCATCGCGCTGTCTCTGCATCGCGGTGTTTCTACATCGCGGTTGTCAGTGCATTGTGGTGTCATTTCATCGCAGTGTCTCTGCATCGCAGTGTTACTTCATCGCGGTTGTCAGTGCATCGCGATGTCATTTCATCGCGGTATCTCTAAATCGCAGTGTCACTTCAACGCGGTGGTCAATGAATCGTGATGGTCAATGTATCGCGGTAGTCAATGTATCGGTGTGGTCAATATATCACCGTGATCAATGAAAAAAAAAACTTTTCACCATACATAAAAACAATAATTAAAATAAAAAACAAAAACAAAAACAAAACAGGAAAAAAAAAAACTTTCAATGTCCTGAAGAAAAAAAAAAAAAACCAACAAACAGAAGCTATCAATGTCCAGAGAAAAAGAAAAAAAAAAAACAAAACACAAACAAACATCAGTGTTGTTTTAATAAAATAATATAAAAAACAAAGCACAAACAGCATCAGCGTTCTTCCCCCACCCTATTTTTTTTATTTTATTTTATTCATTAAGGGTATTTTGTTCTATCTATTTAATTTGTGTCCTTATAACCAAATAAGATTCATTGGTGCCCTATTTGCCTAATTAAGTATATTTTGTGTCCTTTTGGACCCTTGGCCCATAAAACAATCTATAAAACTCATTAATAAAGTGAATATTATATTGGTATACAGATAAAATAAATAAATAATATACCTTGCTACATATAGCATGTAACAGTGTCGATTGCGCATGCCAACAGTTGATATGCATAATAATCTTTTGCTCAACTTCACCCGGCTCATTTGAGTTAGATATGACTATCTGAAAATAAAAAATAAAAAATAAAAATTTATATATAAGTTATTGCATAAAAATGTATTTATATTTACAAAAATAATATTATCACCCGGAAACCGGTCCATTTTTCATCGCCACTCTCAATCTTTTTAGAGATTTCTTTGGTGATATAATCTGATATATGTAATAGGTTTTTGTCCAGAAGGACAAACTAATTTAATTATCAGGATCTAAGGAAACTAAATATTAATAAGGACAAAACATGTGTAAACTTACCGATATACCCTTTTTCTTAGATAGATAAACATGCTCTTATTTTATGCTTCTGTTTTGTCCACATCACAGCATTAAAATGCGATTAGGGTTAGAGGGGGTTTGCTGTGGGGTGAGCGGCGGCGGCTGCAATTTCCGGCGGAAGGGACAATGATGGGGCCGGAGCTGCAATTTCCGGCGGATTAATGGAAGAGGAATTCGACATTAATGGCAAGAATTTGAAATTCTTGCTGATTTGTTTTTGGCATAAATCGCCAATTGAGGGTCAGAAGGATGTTGGGGAAAGATTCCACCGTGGGAGGCCGGAGAAGAGAGAATTGTCATGGGAGAGGTTCGTCGGAACGAGATTTTTCGTAAAAAGAGAATTGCTGATTTTTTTTTTTTTTTTTTTGGCTGCGTAAACAGAGAAACATGTAGCATGGAAGATTTGTAAAAGAAAAAAAAAGACGATGAGAGAGAGGAGGCTGCCGGAAAAAAAAGATGGGGGTTTGATTTGAGGCGTGGAGAAGAAGGGTTGTTTGCCGGAGAAGATTGAGTTTCGCGGAGCGCAGTACAGTCGTCGAATTGTTTACGAGAACCACCGGAGGTGCAAGTGTACAGCCGATTGGAGGAGACAAGGTCGCCGGTGGCGGACGTGATGGTGGCGGGTCGTGATGGTCGATAGTTTCTTCAAGCCGTTTTTTTTTTTTTTTTTTTTGAGAAACTTTAGGGTTTAGGGTTGTTACTATTACTTTTCGAAGTTACTACATTTTTGATGTAATTTTATCTATTTTACTGGTCATTACTCATTGTTTATTGACGTTATTACATTTTTGGGCGGTTACTACTTGTTTATGGGATGTTACGACTTGTTTATGAGATGTTACTACTTTTTTCTTTGATCATTACGACTTGTTTATGGGATGTTACGACCTTTTCATTGGATGTTATGACATTTTACAAGATCGTTATTTTTGTTTTTAGGTCATATTATTACTTGTTTATTGACCGTTACTATATTTTACGGTCATTACTTACTTGTTTTTAGGCTTTTACTACTTGTTTATTGGTCATTACTTACTTTTCCATTGGATGTTACGACATTTTACATTTATTACTTGTTTTTAGGTTTATTACTATTTTTCATTGGATGTTACTTACATTTTATGGGTTATTACTTACTTCTTCCTCGATCATTCATTATTAAAATTATAAAGGGGCAAATTTTGTCATTATATTAGCAATTTGTCCTTACTAATCTCTGATTTTGAAATTTGTCCTTCTGGACCCATTTATCATTTTTTTTGTCCTTCTAGCCCCTTCCCCCTATATGTAACACTAAGTCCGTCCCGAGACTTAATTCATAGCGATAAATAACCTCAATTCCTATATCATTTCTTTTTTTTAAGAATATCCCCATTTTTTTTAAATCTTTTATAGCATCCATGATTTTTTCAAAGACACCCTGAAATGATTACATGTTATAAAAATATTATTTCTATTATGAAATTTAAGAAGATATAAATTTGATGATTTACCTTAAATAATAACCCGGTTAATTGTTTTTCGTAATGAACGTACCTGCCCCAACGGCGTGATCTTTGTGTTGAGATTTTTGCAATAGACGGCACACCATCATATCTAAAAAATAAATTTGGTTTATAAATTAAAATATATTCTTAAATAATATATGTTTCTATGATATTTATTTTATAGACAACCGGTCACTTTTCAAACAGCTTTACAAAGAAGAAAACTCAGCAGAAATAAAAGAAACATCATCATCTACTATCTAAGAACCAAACTAAATTGAAAAACATCGGCTATTTCAACCACCTTGGACAAAAACACAAACTTCGGGCATACTTTTATTATACTTACCGAAGCGTAGATATAGAAGCTTTTTCGGCTTCATGACTTTTAGAAACTTTTCATCCATTTCTTGAAATAGTGTTGCTTTATGACCCTGTAAAATAAAAAATAAAAAATAAATGAAACACTGTTTGGTGTGTTGCAGGGTAGAAACCCGATTTCAAAGCTAAATATCATCAATTAATTTTATTCTCTATGGATTGTTGGTTGGAGCTTGGATTAAAAAACAATTTTAAAGCAAATTTTGCAACACTATTCGATTAAATAAGGATATTAGTAATGCAAGTTCAATGAATCATCAACGCTTTTTATTTTTATTTTTCATTTTTCATTTTTCATTTGATGGTAAAGCGCATTTGATGGCTCAAAACTCACCGCTCTGTTTCCAATCTTATAATTTTCATGAATCCCGATGATTTCGTATTAATCACAATATATATTTTTATGGCTCCGATAAAATTTTACACCACACAACAAATAAAGACTACTAAAAGAACATTGTTTTATAACCTTTTAAAATTTTCCGGATCTATATGGAAGTAATAGCATACTTAGTAGTAAAAGCTCAGCTCTAAACATGAATGAATAAAAAAGGCACCAAAACCATACCTTTTTATACACGGAAAATCGTGTCGCGTAAGTAAATCAAAATTCAGATCCGTGATGTAAAATAACATGTCCATGCTTCTAGTTCCCTGGTCATAAATTCATAGGAGAGATCGATAATAAAAAATATATATTTTAGTATGATGAGTGTTTTACATAAGTAGTAAATCTAAACCAATAGCTCACATAATTAATAGATCTAAACCAAAACAAACGAGTTAATTAAATATCTCACATTCATTTCATAAGAAGTAGATCTAAACCAAAACAAACGAGGTAGTTAAAGAGCTCACATTATTACATACGTAGTGGATCTATAAACCAAAACAAACGAGCTAATTAGTAGATCTAAACCAATAACTCACATGATTAGTAGATCTAAACCAAAACAAACGAGCTAATTAAATAGCTCACATTCATTGCATAAGTAGTAGATCTATAACACCAAAACAAACGGAGTAGTGATACATTCACTACTCATTTTACCACAACATCCTATACAACAAAATCAACACCATTTTTTTTAGGACCCGTCACAATAAATAATACATCATTCTAATAGTAAAGAAATGTACTAAAATCAGAATTAGGAAATATTCTTCATTAATTGAAAACAAACGGATACAGCAGCTATATAACAGCCTTGTTGGTTACATAGAATCTAGTGCCAAGATTCTGGACACATCATCATCATAGTACTAATGTGGATCACAAGTGTATTACCATAAATACCCTTACATTAAATACTCTTATCTTTAACTGTCCCTCTCAAACTAAAGGTGGTGTCAACTACATTTAGTTTGTCTCTGTTTGAAAGAAATTTGCTGCCTGATAGTGCCTTGGTTAGACAGTCAGCAACTTGATCACATGAAGGAACATGTTGGACTCTGAGTTTATGTTGCATAACTTGATCCCTTACAAAATGCACATCAATCTCTATGTGCTTGGTTCTTGAATGAAAAACTGGATTGTGAGCTAGGTGATTTGCACTTATGTTGTCACACCAAGTTATTGGCACATTTGATACTGGAAGTTGCAGTTCAGAGAGAAGGGACTTCAGCCATTGAATTTCAGCAGCCACATTAGCAAGTGCTCTGTATTCTGACTCTGTGCTAGACCTTGATACCACATGTTGTTTCTTAGAGCTCCAAGAAATGAGGGAATTCCCCAGGTAGACACAGTAACCTGCAATGATCTTCTGTCCTTAGTGTCACAGCCCCAATCTGCATCACTGTAACCAGTGATGTTCAAATTAGCACCAGGTTTGAAGTGTAGTCCATAATGTAGGGTGCCTTTCACATATCTCAGCATTCTTTTCAAAGCATTCCAGTGGACAAGTCTGGGCCTGCATATAAACGGACCGAGTTGATTAACGAAGAAATGACGGATCAGTCCGGTATAGGTTAAGTATTGCAGGTGCTCCCAAAGATGCTTCCGAACATAGTAGGATGATCTAGAAACTCGATTCTTCATCATAAAGATTGATACCAGTGACCATAGGAGTTGGAACAGGCTTCAGGTGTTGCATCTGTACTTTGTTGATCAGTTGTGAGGCATAGTGAGTTTGGTGTAGATACAGTCCACTGTCATCCCTGTAGGCTTGCAAACCTAGAAAATGACTTAGTTTACCAAGGTCTTTGAGGGCAAATTTAGAGTTCAAATTAGCAATAAACTGCCTGATCAGTGAGTTATTGTTTCCTGTGATCAGTATGTCATCCACATACACTAAGGCATACATAATGGCACTTTGTGTTTTCAAAACAAACAAAGAGGTATCAGATTTTGCTTGTTTAAATCCCCACCTTAGTAGTCAGCTGCCTCTGAGTTCTTCAAACCAAGCCCTAGGTGCTTGTTTGAGACCATAGAGGGCCTTCCTTAAATGATGATATATTCGAGGTTTATAAGGGTCCACAAAACCTTCAGTTGAGGCATAAAAACATCTTCATAAAGAGTGCCATTAAGGAAGGCATTGTTGATATCAATTTGATGAATATTCCAATTGAGGGTGACAAAGCACTAGTACAACTCGAATAGTAGCAGCTTTTGACCACAGGTGAATCAAGGTATCTTCATAGTCAAGCCTTGGTTGTTGTAGGAAGCCCTTTGCAACTAACCTGGCTTTGTGCTTCAAAATAGAGCCATCAGATTCAACTTCAGTTTAAAAATCCACTTGTTGTCTATCAGGTGTTGATGAGGTCTGGCTGGAACTAAGTCCCAAGTGTGATTTCTTTTGAGAGCTTCATATTCCTCCTTCATTGCAGCCAACCACCGAGGCCGAGATGGCATCCGACACTGCTTGGTTCTTACATGGACAAACAAGTAGAGTCCTTGACAGCCAAATAGGAGAAGGTTTTGGGTTTGGTGATTCCAGCTTTGCTTCTGGTTTGCATGGGATGAGCATTAATGGTGTGAGATGGTTGTGTGGATGCTGTAGTGTGGTGTGGTGACTGGGATACAGAGGGATTTGAAGAGGAAGATGCAGTGTTTTGATAGGAGTGAGTAGTAGAAGGTGTATTGGATGGTGTGTGTGTATAGATGGTTGGACTGTGGTGTGGAGTATTGTAAGAATCAGATGAAGTGTGTGTGGAGTGATTGTGTTGTGGTGATGCTGGTGTAACCAAAAGAGGAGAATCAGGATGAGAGTGTTGAGTTTCAGTGAAAGATGGTGTCAAGTCATGTGCACACTGTGTCTGAAAATAAGAATCAGTGGATCCTCTACTCATGTCTGGAGTGCTTGAGTGGATTATATCAGCAGCATTAGTTCCATGTGGAAGGACATAAATGAACTCAGAATTAGGACTGGGATTGATGGATGAGGAGGTGATACCAGATTCAGCCACAAACATGGACTTGTAGGGAAACTCTTGTTCATTAAATATGACATCCCTAGACACATAAACTCTTCCATTGGGTTCAAGACATAGATAACCCTTATGTAAGGGACTGGTACCAAGGAACACACACTTCTTAGTATGAAACTGAAACTTTTGTTTTTGAAAGGGCCTTAGATAAGGGTAACAACTGCTGCCAAAGACTTTGATGAGTTTTAGATCTGGTTTAGACTTATAGACACATTCATATGGAGATTTGTACTTAAGAACAGGTGTGTGAAGTCTGTTTATGACATAGGCAGCATATTGGAAACTCTCCCACCAATATTTAAGAGGCATGTTGGCTTGAGCAAGAAAGGTTAATCCAACTTCTACAACATGCCTATGTTTCCTCTCTACTTTCCCATTTTGACCATGAGCATAAGGGCATGAATGCCTGAACACAACACCTTGATCCTTTAGATAGGTCTCAAAACTCCTAAATTCACCACCCCAGATTGAACACATTTTATGTTTGGGTACAGCAATTGTTTTTCCACTAAGGTTTTAAAGTGCACAAAAGTTTTAAGAGCATCGATTTGTTTGCAAGAGGATATATCCACACAAACCTAGACAGATCATCCACAAAGTCGATATAGTATTGATAACCATTAACAGAGAGGTGGTCAGGCAGTCCCCATAGATCATATGAACAATATCAAACAAGGCATTAGATTCAGACACAGATTGAGAATAAGGAATGGCATGAAGTTTGCCATATTGACAGGCCTCACAGAAATCAAATTTTTTATTAACAGTAACATTACAATCTTTCAAAACAGACTTCAAGACATTGAAGGAAGGATGTCCTAACCTTCTGTGCCACAAATTGGCAATGTTACTAGACTCAATAGGACTGGAAACAGAATCAGAGACAGACTCAGCTAAACAACTGAACTTATTACAACTAGAAGACTTCAAGACAGACTCATTTCTAAGAGCAGACACTTTGGAGTGAAGGAAGTTCTTGGACAGGTTACTTGGATGATGCAGCTGATATAATCCATCTTTAATTGTTCCTTCCAGTAGAGGAATCCCTGTAGTTTTGTCCTTCACAACACAAAAATCAGAGTGAAATTCCATAAAAACTTCATTATCACTTGTGAGTTTAAAAACACTTAGTAAATTTTTAGCAATATGAGGAACATGTAAGATGCTTTTCAGATGCAAATTTGTAGGTGCAGTAGGTATGACAGAATGACCAATGTTTTGAATAGACAAGGACTCACCATTGCCAACAGTTAGATTGTCAGACCCTTCATACCCCTGACTCAGCTGCAAGCTATTTAAATCAGCAGTGACATGATTGGTAGCTCCACTATCAGCATACCAACTACCATCACTCACACTTTCAGGAGATGCAAAGTAAGCAGATGGATGATTGTTGAAGTTCTGTCCAGTATTAGGTCTAGGTCCAGTGTTAGAGCTTCCATAGTTCGAATTATACCTGTAATAGCAATCCACGGAATGTGACCTACCTTGTTGCACACTTGACGGTGAGTCTCAGTCCTCCACCATTTCCTCCTTGATGTCCACCTCTGTTATTGTGTCTTTGACCACCTCTATTGCCCCTGAATCCTCTTCCTCTATTTCAGATGAAGGAGGTCTGGTGTTAGTCCTGAAGTTACCTCTACCATCAATCAGATTTGCAGATGGATTGTTTACATCCATGGCTTGAGATGGATTGAATCTAGCTATCAACCGCTCATGAGTGGTGAGTTGAGATTGGACCTCTTGCCAGGATAGGTGCCAATTCTTGAGGTGATATTAACAATAGCAGATTCATAGTCTTTCCCAAGGCCTCCAAGGGTTGCTAGAATGAGTTCGACTTGGAGATGGGATATCTAGTCGCTAGATAAGGCCATCGAAATAGGATTTCATCAAGGCCAAGTAATCATCATCGATTTTGCTCCTTTCGCTTTGGTAAGTGCCTCCTTGTACTCTAGCATTCTAGCTTCAGATCTGTTATTGAAAAGAACTTCCAAGATATTCCAGACCTCATATGATGAGGAGGCACCTACAAGTTCAACAAGAACTTGCTCAGTCATAGAACTCATGAGCCATCCCATGAGAAGTTGATCAGTGGTCACCCAGGTATCATATGCAGGATTTGGAATTGCACCAAGAGGATTTTCGATTGAAGGTAGCGTTCTAGCTGGTTGTGAGTTTGTACCTTGTATGAAGCTTTCCAGACGGTGTCCACGGATGATTGGAAGAATAATGGAACGCCACAGAAGATAGTTAGCTCGATCTAGCTTCACATTGCAGGTTTGATTCAGGCTACCTCCAAGGAAAGTGTTTGTAGGTGGAATGTTTGTGAGGGAAGAGTAATTGGAGTGGTTAATTGGTGAAGCATTCAGGATTGAAGGAACTGGGGGCAGATTTGAGTAAAACTGAGAAATGGGTGGTCTGTAGGTCGATTGAAGAACATCAGAGAAGGTCGGAAAGCTCCCAAATGGGATTGTCGTTGTTCCAGTGAGAATGGAGGACAGAGGAGTGGATCTAGTGCCATTGCCAGTGAGAATCGGAGCAGCTACAGTCGACACAGTTGAAGTAACGGTAGTATCAGTTGATGTTTCTATAGTGATAGACGGCGGCGCCACCGTCGTGTCCGGCGGTGCTGTGGTTCCGGCCATAAAGGCTCTGATACCAAGTAAAGAAATGTACTAAAATCAAAATTAGGAAATATTCTTCATTAATTGAAAACAAACGGATACAGCAGCTATATAACAGCCTTGTTGGTTACATAGAATCTAGTGCCAAGATTCTGGACACATCATCATCATAGTACTAATGTGGATCACAAGTGTATTACCATAAATACCCTTACATTAAATACTCTTATCTTTAACTCTAATCAATGGAAATAAAGAATGTTGTGGAAAGTGCACTACACAAATATGTAGTGAACATACCATTTCCCAAACAAATGAGCTAATTAGTAGATCCAAACCAATAACTCACATAATTAGTAGATCTATAACACCAAAACAACCGAGCTAATTAATAGATCTAAACCAAAACAAACGAGCTAAATAGCTCACATTCATTACATAAGTAGTGGATCTAAACCAAAAACAAAACAACAGCAATGGTTTTACGGACCGGATTTTAAAGATCTAATTCTAACATACCATCGGCAAAACCTCATCCACTGTCTTACGATGTAATCCTGAACCTGATACGTTGAAGGAGTTGCTTAAGTTTCTCCAATGCAGAGAAATTAAAGAGCCAGCTTCACTCCAATTCTATAAGATGATGGGCCGGTGATTCAATGTTTGAGTGAGAAATTACCTTTGCAGACTGAGTGAGCTGTGTGTGCATATGCAGACTCACAACAACATTAATTTAAGGAGGGAAAAAACCGGTTAATAACCGTTGGATAATAATGAAGAAACTTATATTTATAAAGTGAATAATCATGGGTGGATCTATGTAGGTTAAAGGGGTTACGTGACCTCACTGAAGTCCGTGATTTTTTTTTAATATTAAAACGATATAGTTTTGGTATAAAAAAAGTCGTTTTGTTGTTAAAAAATATAGTTTTTAAGCTCTGATAACCTCAGAGTCTTTTGAAGTGTTTTTAAGTATCTCTGTATAGAACAAAGTTATCATAGAAAATTTTCATATCATAACGATCACGTCATGAGAAAACTTACTTACACGACAAAACGATTACTACAAAGTTTTTATTTTTATTTTTATAAACAATCATAGAATATATATCACGGGTGTATGTAGGAGAAATGACACATTTAATATTATAGACATTATATTTATACTAGTGAATGTAGCCGTGCAAGGCACGACGGGTCCAACATAAATCGTTACCAACGATAATACCAAAGAATAGATCCCAACGTGAAATAAATCGCGTAAGCTTAAACCGTAATAAATTCAAGACACAAGACAAAGAGAGCAACATAAACATATCACATTCTCTACAAGAGGTAACTCTTTCTTAGAGACGTGAAGATTGTGAATCACTTCTCTTCCAGCCCTATCAGGAGTTTCCACCTACAAAATAAACTACAATATGATGTATCGGAGAGCAATGTCATAAAATCGATCTCTTTAGCTTCGACTTTACATAATGAAACATTATAGAAAAACAATAAGCGGACCATAACTACACGGTCAAATCTCCCAGGACGCCTTAGCTTCCATATCATTAATATGCTTGAAAATGTGTTTCACTCATTTTCTATACGGAATTTCTCTTTCTTATCATTAATGAATACGTCATTGATCTCATGTTCATTCATTTGGTGGAAAAACAAATTAACCACATGTCAAACGGTCTAAAGAATATAAAAAGTGATTTGGTATTCCAACGCCAATTTTATTGACGCTCGTACTGCAAACGGCAATAAAAATATTTAATGTGGTGTCAAGAATGATTTATAAGGCGCCGTGAGTAATTTTATGGAGTCGATAAAAGCAATATAAATACATCATACATTATTACACGACCAATAACTTCAATATAGCTAGTCAGAGCAAATCTGAAAAATGAGTTTTCAAGTAAACTCAGAATAAATAGAGACGGGTTCTATTGACACTACCATTTTACTATTGGCACCATTTTTATTAATTTTCATTTAATTTTACACACCACCAAATAACTTGTTTGGTACCACGTTACGCGCGTCAGAGCTACCGATGATTTATAGGGTGCCAAAGTAATCGTCGTGCCGTGACTATTTTCGTGGCACAGATATTTGTTCTGCTACCTTTTTTTGTTGTATTTTATAGCTAAACTTGACTCAGCTTATATCGTACACTACTCGGCACAATGTGAAATCCGTCGGTCTTTCTTTCTTTCTTTTTTCTTTTCAGCACAAACTACTAATGACACACGGTTGATTTCAAAACAAAAAAAATGAGCCACAAAGGTTTGATAAAAAAACGAGAGTAATTGTGGCGCCGTGACTATTTTCTTGACGCGGATATTTGTTTGGCCATATGTTCTTGTTATATTTTATAGCTAAACTTGGCTCATTTTCCATCGTACACTACACAACAAAACTTCAAATCCGTCGGTCTTTCCTTTTTTTTTCTCTTTTCTGTACAAACTACTAACAGTACATGTTTGATTAAAAAAAATACAAAGGTTTACTCGCCACGTGTCAAGCCAAGAAGGTGTCCACGTGGCCACATGTGGGCACACCTTCTTGGCTTCTAATAGAGAAAAAAAGATAAGATAATAATAATAATAATAATAATAATAATACACGCGGATCAAAAAATAATAATAATACACAATCAACTAATCTAAATTCACTTAAAACTTTAGGTCTATCACAAATTTTAATATGGTCCAGTACTTAAAACTTTAGGTCTAATAATTTGGCAGTGTTTTTGGGTGCACAAATGATTGAGAATTGGATGAATACTAATCTGGATCGGTCCAATCGATCATATATTGGTTCTCTGGAATGCAAATACACTTGGAGCGAAGCGGTTACAGGACCTGGCTATGGAGAAATCGAGTTCTACACGATTCAGAGGAAGAGAGGCCACCGGCCTTTGTCTTCGCATCCCAGATAGTGGAAAGGGCGAAGAACCTGAGACTCGCTTGGTAAGATATAGAATAGTCTATAGACCATTTTTTGTGTGTGTGTGTGTGTTGTTTTTGAACAAAAAGTCTCTTTTGTTTCCAGCCTACTGATGGCCTTATGATTGATTAAAGTGATCGTTTCAACAAAAGAGAAGAAAGAAAACGGTCCATGATCAAATATAACTTGGTTGTCGTAAATCATCACATCTAAGTATATTTTATGATCTCATATTTGTAGGAAAAAAGCCCACATATTTAAAAAATAGTTATTGATTTAAATGTGATGACGTAGTCTCTTGGTTGATTATGATCGTCATTTGAGTTTTAAATTAAATCTTAGAAAAATGATTATCTGACGATGTAATTCCATAACATTATGCCATGTAATTTGTAAAACTCATCACCTCCTAGCAAGGTTATTTTTGTCTATTCGAAATTGTTTTAATCATTTCTTGAACTTCAATAAGCTTAGAATTGACCTAAGGTTCAGAAAAATCTATAAAAATTGCTTCAGGGAGCCCTAGACTTCGGTAGTTTCGCGTTTTCGAAGTTTTTAGTAAAACAACGGCCGGTTTCCCGGACAATACCCTTGGGAAACCGCACCCCTCGACGGTCGGATTCTCGATTTGATCGTTTTTGGGTTCATTTTGTCGATCATAATGCTGAAATCGATGCGAATTAGGTAGCATGAGTTGTTTCAGGTTCAAATTCTCGTTTTAAGGTAAAGTCCAATCTTTTCATAATAATTCTTTGCTTTGATCTTAATTAAGTTAGATTTCCATAGTATTCATGTTAGATTTGTTTTTGGTTCATAGATTCGCGTGGTTTCAGGAAGTAGTTGTAGTTAGGTTCATAGTTTCGTCTTTTGAGAAAGGCAATGAAGTGTTCTTATAAAAAAGACTTTTTTATAGTTAATTTTCATAATTTATTAGTTTAGGGTTATGTGTTGCGTCTTGCCGGTAACAGCTAAAGTATTATGTATTATGTGTTGTATGAAGTTTTTTCAATATTATGTATTTTCTGAAAATTTATGCAATTCGTTTTATAAGCTTTTGTTCTGTAGATGTAGATTAGGTTTTGGAAGTTTGGTGATGAATATGGTTTTGGCCTTTTTCCATGCTCACTTAGGTGGTTAGAATTATGTAAAATGAATATGGCATATGTGTTATCATGTGTATAGTGAAGACAATTATTCATGGTTAGATGCAAGATAAGAAACACAATGTATCGTCCGGGGTGCCTTAGAGCATGTCACCCCCGTTGCACTTTATGTCCTCCTGGAGAGTTTCACTATGGCGTTGTACCCTTGAATATTCGGTTAATCCTTGGTTCTGACTATGTATGCATCAAACATTGACGTTGCGTACAGATTACGCTCTGTGTTTCGAGTAAACTTTGTTTGTTTTTGTAACAAGATACACGTAAATCTAAATGTAATAAATTTTTTAAGTATTTTGTCATACTGTCATTGTTTTTTAAACGGTTTCTTTTGAAAGATTGGTAAGAAGAGTCATGTCTATCGGCTTGACAAACATGAATATCTCTTTTTGATATTCTACTCCTTACTGAGCATCTAGCTAGTGCTCACTTATTTCTTTGGAATAAGAAGTTATACAGGTTCATGTAGAGTTTGATGCCAAGCTTAGCTTAGGAATGAAGTCTTGGTGTTCTTTGTTTTCTTAGTTTCCTTTTTATCGTTGTTTCCTTTAAATAAGGTGTGAGTGCCTAGTTGTTAGTAGTTTCCTTTATAGTCAAGCTGGGTTGTAATGGATGTTAACATTTATTCATGATTTTAGTTTGACAACAGTGATGTTCTTTTGGGTTGTGTGCTGTGGGAGACTCCGTGGGTCTGTTTCCTGAGTCTCCGCATGTTTCTTTCCTTTTGCGCCGCTCTTAGTACTCCGATTTTACATTAGGCTTACGTGAGTTTTAGGGTTTCCTCTAAAAGTCACATGTTGAGCATCCTATTTCTGTATAAGGACTCAGTATCCGGGAGCAGCAAGTATTTCGCTCGCACGGTGTCAGTCGTTAGAAGCATTATCGTGGCATATCGATACACTTCATAAGCTAACCCAAAGATTACTCGTTACTCTTTCCCACGGTCAGTACTTTCAAATATTGTATGTATTGGCGTACTTCCTTTCAATGTAATATGGTATTACGCCGGAGTGTGCGCGTAAGCTATCTTCGTTTGTTATATAAATGATCACAATTTATCATTTAATTGATAATGGAATACATTGGTCAGTTAGAGCACTTGCATTAGAATCTGTAAAAAGTGGTAAATCTGTATATATAGCTTCAGATCCAACTAAAATGTCTTTGCATCGAATCAGTATACATGATCTCTATTCAATGATTCGATAAAATTGGACATCATACTTATATATCTACCGAATCTGATTTTTTTACTGATTCAAGTTTTTGCTATTTCTAACATTATATATATATATATATATATATATATATATATATATATATATATATATATATATATATATATTTCGAGTCACAAAAAATGCTTTCTACAAATATTTCATTAATAAGATCTTCTATACATATTTTGAATATCTATACAAGGTAATATTTATCACTATAATAATAGACAATAAATTATTTATATGTGTATTTGTTTTTGTAAATATGTCATAATTATTTTGGTTTACAGTTACTTTATTATTGTAGTACGGTGGTAGAGATTCTGGTACATGTGACTATGTGTAGAGATTCTGTAAATGATGTTGGAGTCTGTAAAGTAGAGACTCTATTCAGAGACACTGATGCAAGTGCTCTTATCTACGGATGTATAATAATATGGTTTGATATCATTTTCCATAGAAAAAAGTTTTAAGTTTAAATGTTATATATTTTTCTAATTTACGTGTCTTCTTTTCTCTTTCTAATTTTTTTTTCCTTCTCTAATATGAGTTGGATTCCATGTTTTGACATGTGGACGGTTTGACCCTAATCATAGAAAAGGTAAGACGAATCCATCAAAGCAAAGGCTTAGATACTCATTGCAAGCTCTTTATGTAGAAATTGATGAAATTTAAAATACAAGAAAAAATAAAATACGAAACTCTCATTAATCAGTAAAATGATCAAGTTAAGTTACTATGGTGTTGATCATATAGTATTTATAAGGTATACTTTATTACAACGGTCATATTCTGTTATAACAGAATTAAGAAGAAGTTACAACAAAATAAAATGGTTTTTAGATTCAGCTGTAATCTTCTCAGTTGAATTCTTCATGTTTGCATTACTCAACTGAATTTTTCAAGTTTGTTGATCATCACATCTGAATCTTCTCAGCTGAATATTCTTAATTATGAGTGTGTGCACATCCTCTTGCATCCAACACTACTTCATTCAGATCATATATGTTAACACCATCCCTCAACTTGAGAGTGATGAAAAAATCGTCTTGTACATCCTGCTTGATCCAACACTACTTCATTCAGATGAAGATGGACGATTTTTTTTTTGAAATTCCAATCAGATTTAGCAGATAGCAGAAGGCAAGAGCATCCAAAGCCTTAGGTAGGATATTACCCAACTGTTCTTTTGTATGAATTGACAGTAATTTAATGAACCTAGATTTTACATGTCATGTCTTTTATACATCTCAAATGGTGTCTTGATATTGATCCATGTGTGAGGACTCCTGTTGATTAAGTAGCAAGCTTTACTTACAGCCTCTGCCCAAAATCCTCTTGATAAACCAACATTAGAGAGTATACATCTTGCCCTCTCCAGAAGAGTTTGATTCATCCTCTCAGCTGAGGTGTATTCCTGACTATATGATGTTTGGAAATATCCTCATCCTTACAGAATGTATCAAACTCAGACCAGCAAAACTCTGGACCATTAATAGTTTGAAGCCTTTTGATTTTCTTGTCTATCTGATTCTCCACTAGAGCCTTCCACTGCTTGAAACTATTGAATGCCTCACTCTTGTGTTTCATCATCACCACCCAAGTCATTCTTGAATAGTCATTTATGAATGACATAAAATATCTGTGACCACCCAATGATTCCACCTTTGATGGACTCCAACAATCAAAATGGATATAATCAAGTGATGCCCATGTACTGTGTTTGCCTGATGAGAACTTGCTTCTATGTAGCTTCCCAAACACACAATCCTCACAAAATTCCAGAGTCTTGACCTTATATACCCAAGAAAACCTGCTGAAGAATTGTTGGTCCCTTAGAAAGACTGACACAAGTTCAAAAGGGGGGTGAATAAACTTGTCCCCAAAAACTGAATCTTGAACCAGATTGAGTTCATCTTCAAACTTGTGCGGAGTTAAACTAACGTAGTTGAGTATAAGTCAAGACTGACTTATGCTGAACTGAGTTAACCGGTAGCGGATTAAATTAAGCCTTTATAAAACTTGAGTTTATTAGTTTGATTAGATAAAATGCAATGCTGTGCTGACTCAGTTTCTTATGTTTGCTGAGTGTGATCAGGTGCAGTATAAACTTAGATGCTGTAATTAAATGCGTAAGTAAGTAAGTAAATAAGATATCAATTATAGAGGATCTAGGTGGTGTAATCCTGCCAGTCCTCTCTTCCCCTGTGATATAGGAGGCCAAATTCACTATGTTCTTGAGGTTTACAGTTACAAGACACAAAGTAAATTTAAACATGGATTGTCCTTTACTAATCCCTACCGTCACAATCTTCCAGCTTCAGTCTTCAACAGGTGAGATTGCTGTTTAAACTAAGCTTGATCCACTGCCTTGAAGGGTAGAATTGCCTCTTAACCAGCTCATCACAAACATAGTCTTCCTGACTGCACTCAACTGTCCTTCACACCTTCTTGGTGTTTCACAGTCTAAACCTTTGATAAAATCAAAGTTGAGATATGAATCAATAACTATGATTCAACTTTGTGATTTGAGCTTCTTCTTCTAGATGTATATAATATGCTCAGGCTCTGTTTTTCTTCAAATTTTTTATCTTGATCTTTCTTTGAATCTTTATGAACACTTTGAAGATTTCTTGATCTTGAAATAAAGTATTTAGCAGGAATTCTTTTGATTTACTTTCTCCCTTAGTAGGATCTTTCTTGAATAGATCAATTCTTAGAATTCTGCTCTTCTTTTTATGATAGAAGTAATCTATTTATAGGGGTTTCTCTAACGGTTAGATGAATTTGAACGTTTGAATTAGAACCTTTGTATCCGTTGGCGGTCTTGCTCATTCTGATCAATGTCAGTGTCCTTTTTGATATTTCTGTTCATCCAATAAAATTGTCTGCTTTATAATGGTCAGATCTTCTTCAGTTTTTTTTGATCTCAACATGAAAACGGGTCTTATTGAATTAGTCAGTTTTCAGCTTAAGAGCGTTAACTAAGTTTTTACTCTTCTTCAAAAAGCTCAGTACTTTATTTTTCATCCGATTATTATTAACTTAATCAGAGTACTGTTAGGTGTAGTGCCCGAAAGACAATTTGTGTAATTGTTTTTGATAACATAATTTATCTCACCTTATTACTTGCTTTGTGCATGTAAGTAATACACTGCTGCAAACCCTAAGTATATCAGTATGTAACCGCTTAACTCAGTGTATGGCATGCATGTGAGGATTGAGTTAGTGGTGATATACTTAAATCAGAAGTCCGTGGTGAACTTAATCGAGTTTAGGGTCTCTTGATTAAAACACCAATAATGCACCCAGAACACCTTAGGGTGTGATAGTCTTATCCGGACTATCGGTAGAGGGTACTGTTAGGAAATCTACGCGGGAACGCAGCGGAATTCAAAAATTTATTTCCTATCGACCCAAGATCGACTTCGTTTAAGCAATAAACAAACAAGTAGTAGACGGTGGTTACCTTGGTTGATCTAAAAGATCGACGCTTTGACCGTCTAAGGAGAGTAGTTCTGCATAGAGCCGCCCAAGTGTTCGGCCTCTACCGCTAGTCCACACGAACAGCCCGCCGGAATCCCATCATGGATTGCTATTGGAAAACTCCGGTTGCTAGACCGGCCCTTTTCCCCTCTCTCCAACTCTCTATAGGATGCTCTCCAATTTTACACAAGAACTATTAGCTCTTGGAATTATGATGTTGTGCAAAAGAGCTTGACACCCACTTCCTTTTTATAGGGAAAGTGGCGCCCCAAAGAAGAGTAGAAAGGAAGAAAACCTTTCTCCAATAAAATAAGGAAAATATAATCGATTGATTTATCTCATTTATTATAATATCTTATATCAAATAAATCTAGGATATTGTCAATATCTTATATTGAATATTCCAAGATATTGTCAATATCTAATATTGACTACCTTTATTTTATTACCATAAATCAATTTACACATGTGTATATATCACATATATATATTACACAAATAAATCTATATAAATATAATTATTACACAAGTGCACATGCATATCACATATATGCACACACACGCATGTACACAAATATATATATATATATATATATATATATATATATATATATATATATATATATATATATATTAATATCTAATATTAATATATGGTATACCATTAATTAAATTCTTACAATCCAAGTGTATCTTATACACTTCAATGTGGCGCCCCTTTGACCAACAAATGGCCTCCGAATATTCTTTAATTAATATAATTAATATCTTGTATTTTATTTATTCATAATAAATAAATACCACCATATTAATTTACCACTATAACCTTTATAGTCTCGAGATAAACTTTCCTTATTTGGTTATCATCTATAACCACATTTTAATCCGCTAGATGTTCTTATGTGTGTGACCCGATAGGCTTCCGAATATGTTGGCCGTAGACACAAAGTGCAAATTACGAAAATGCCCTTCATGCCTAACGATCACGGGATAGCGTCTAGCAACACACCGTGACCCCCAATCATCGGAAGAGTCAAATGCAATGACTACTACCTTTCATGTGAAACAGTTACCGTGTAACTTACAATCCTATCGCTGTAATAATATCCATACGGTCGTACGTCGAGTGTCAAACATTAACGACCGTATCTTATAATCTGGATATCATGCTCTCTCGAAGTAACACATTTACTCCCACTTTGCAAAGATTCACGAGAGTAAGACATTCCTTATAAGAAGGCCATTTCGGATATTCGATCCCAATCATAGGATACGCGATTCCCAGACGACCAATCATGTATACTCCGCGTGCTTGATGTCATACCCAATCACTACCGCATGATCGCCCCATGGCTGTGGAAACCTCAATAGTGTCAAAGCATGACAATCCACACCGTGATGCCATGAAGACTCGGTCAAAAGGATAATTACACAACCGCCACATAGTGTGACACTTATCTCGTGTAAGTGGGTCGATCTAACGTCGCATTCTCTAATACACGTCCACGTCATGGTCCAAGTGTCTCTACACTTCGATGAGATTTAGATCTATCCACGCTTAAAAGATGAAGACATCTAATACGTGCTGAGTCTGTTTATACTATCAATGTCCTGTTTAATAGTACATCGACTAGAGACATTTAAGTATCAAACTTATTAAAGTGATTAGAGATCTCATCAACCATAATCGCCTATCATGGTTTCTCTAACACAGTTTAATACTAAGGACGTTATCATATAACAATTCATAATTGGTTCTTTAGAAGAACATATATATGACAACAGAAAAGCCATTTAATATATGTATAAACATAAAGAAATAGTAGAAATGATCCGACCCGGTCGGATCCGGTCCAACCCGATTGGGTTTAGGACACTATTCCAACAGGTACCTACGTGGGGCATTTATATATGATGGCATTCATATAGGACTGGACCGATTTAATCTTAATTTCTCGATATAATTCTGTAATCGAGGAATCTTATTAAATCATTAGATGATCATATATGGATCAACCTTAATCTGAGGTGATCACATGGTGTTTGCTTGTCTCGGGGTAGTGTTTGATGTGTTAGTTACGGTTCACTTAAATATGTGTTCCAAGCCACTTCTCATTGGCACTATCTCCGATGAGTGAGTAGTTCGATTTTCACGAGACATGGAATCCATTCCTTCCTGCGGGAAGTAGAGAGACGATCCCTTTGTTTGTTAACCCTAAGAAAGTGATCGATCGGCCGAGTTCATATTAGACTAATTGATCACTAGTCAGATATGTGAACTAATTGATCATCAGGGGGTTAATGGTAAATAAGGATAAGATATTCTGAGTCGGGTTCACGGAGACTTCCTACTTAGAATGGACAGTCTATGGAGGGTTAATCCATATGTAGTGATTATATCAATGGACGCTTATTCACTCTATGGGTTAAGTATAAGTATACATCTATAATCAGTAGAGTTCAGTTTCGGGTTTATGGTGGCGTAATCCCGGAATTAATAATTAATGTACTTATTCTGTTCGATGAATAATTAATTATTGGAACTACTGGTTATAGGTCCATGGTCCCCGATGTGGCTTCTATAATTCGGGCTGATATTCTTGTTTATTAGGGCCTCAGTGATAATTAATTGGCTGAGCTAATTAATTGATATGCATGGATATTATTTAGTTGGGCTAAATAATATAATACACATAAAAGACATTTTATGTGGGCTTCTAGACCTAATGTGTGGCGCCAATTTGAGTTTATTTAGCACAAGAATTAATTTTCTTGTGTTATGGAAAATAAAAGATATTCTTGTTATATGATTGGTTGGATGACTTGTTATTTGATTTCCTATTGGTCAGTACATGTCATAATTGGTCATTAAGAAAAATATCTTTTTATTTTGTTTAATTAATTATTTATTTAATTAATTAATACTTGGAGACCAATGATTTACTCTCCTATAAAAGGAGAGTTATTCCAAGGGTATTGGCAAGGCAAGAATTCAACCTACACACTTAAAAAGAGAGAAAAAAAATAGTTTTCTTGTCTAGGGTTTTTAGAAGTAGAAAAACTCTAAGTTTTTCTTAGTGTTGCATATCAAGGAGGTTCGTTTATCAAGAAGGGTGTCCACCAACCGCCGTTTGGAGAACACATCGGAAGATCAAGGCTTCTCTTCCCGATATTGGTAACATAATCTTAACCCCCTTGTAGTAGTTTAAATCCTTTATTTATGTATTGTGATATATAAATCGTGATCCATCCGCTGCGCGTAGATCTAATTCGTTTAGATCTAAGATCTTACATCCTTCAAGTACACCATTCCAAAAATCAACTAAGATATCATTGTCCTTATGTATCTTAGATCTTCATACAAGATCCATAAAGTCAGTATAGGCTATCACAGACTTACCTGAATTCTAACTTTACAGTCTCGTCCTTTGATCTTTATCACTGAGTTTGAACCCTCAGTTCTTCATCCACTGAGTTTGTTCCTTCATCCTTCTGCTTTTAGATAAGTCAACCGAGTCTGTGTCCCTCAGTGAACTACCTTCTTCAGTTGGTGTGCTCTGAGTCAGTTTTCCAAACTGATTTATCTTCAGTTGTAAACTCAGTATACTTCTTAAAGTCATCAAGTCAGTTTCTCATTTTCTCAGTTCTGACCTTAGAACTATTACAGTGCTTGTATGATTTACTTATACAAAGATCAGACTCTATTAAATCCTATACACTTGATATCTAGACATCTTTTTGCTTTGCACTATAACATCTAGTTATGACACTTCATCAATGGGGTTAAAAACAATAATTAAAATAACTGATGAATCATAATCAAAACATAAATTTTATTTCCAACAAAAGGACCTGCATACCTCTTTCACCCATGTGACCAAGTCTCATGTGCTACAATATGGTCTGTTGTGTTTCCTGAACTACTGAGGATGCCACATCAGCAGAGCCAGATGTAGTAGAGCCTTGTAATATAGAGCCTTGTAATATATACAAAGTTCCCCTCTTGATACCCCTGAGGACCACAACTGAATCATTGTAGACATTCACCTCTCCACTTTCTCCCTTGAAACTGAACCCCTTGCTGTCCAAAAGACTAAGAGATGCTATATTCTTGGTCATCTATGGAGCATGTCTAACATCTTTCAGTGTGCAGAATCTACCATCCTCTGTCCTCAGCTAGAGCTGTAAACGAGCCGAACCGAACCGAATATATGATGTTTAAGTTTGAGTTTGCTTAGTACACGAACGAGCTCAAGTTTGTTTGTTTACGAAACGAACACAATTTTATGTTTGAGCTCTGTTCATTAATATATTGCTCGGGCTCGAGCCGAGCTCGAACGAGCATGCATCCCTTTTTACAACTTATGCTACTGTTATTCACTACCGCTTTCAAGTGTGAAATGACAAATGAGTTGAATGTCTTTTGAGTTTGATTGTTTGTTTTTTTTGTATTAACTAGATAGTGATATGGAGAATATTAAGAAGATTGATAGAGACAAGGGTGAAACGACACTAAGATATCATTAGAGATTTATGGTTAGCATTTTGAAAATATACATATATATATATGTGTGTGTTCATGAACATTAACGAATATTTGCGAGCTAGCTCGTGTTTGTTCGTTTAATAAACGAGCACAACAATATGTTTGAGTTTGGTTCGTTAAGCTTAACAAACAAACGAACATGAGCTTATACGAGCCGAATCCGAATATGTTCGCGATCGACTCTGTTTGTTAGCAGCTCTATCCTCAGCTGAACTAAGCCAATTCCTACTATCTTGCAGACCTTGTTATTTGGCATTGAAATATGACCACCATCTATCTGCTCATAAGTAGAAAACCACTCACTGTGTGACAAATATGATAGGATGCTTCATAATCTGGAATCCAAACATTAGCATGATGTGCTGAATCCCCAGCAACTAGAAGTAGATCCTCAACAGAATGCTCAACAGCCACAGCTGATGTACCTAAATTGCACTCCTGCTGCCTTTTCTTGTTTGGACAATTAGACATCCAATATCCCGGCTCCTTACAGTATTTAAAGACATCTGTGAGTTTATGACCTTTGGATCCTACCTTCTTGGAGTTCTTCTTCCTAGACTGTCTACGTCCCCTTCCACTGCTACTGACTACTAGTCCAGCAGCCGGATTGTCTATGCCTACTGCCTTGTGTCTCAGCTCCCTTGCATGCAAGGCTATCAATACATCTTCCAAAGTCACTGTATCATTCCCAACCATGAAGGACTGCACAAAGTTTTCATATGATGCAGGTAATGACGCCAACATAATTAGGGTTGCATCTTCATATTCAATTTTAACATCAATATTCCTGAGATCAAGTAATATTGTGTTTAGCTGATCAAGATGTTCCCTCAACTGACCTCCTTCATGAATCCTCAGACTGAACAATCTCTGCTTCAGCAAAAACTTGTTGGTTAATGACTTAGTCATCTGCAGGCTTTCAAGCTTTGACAACAACTTGACAACTGTGTCTTCCTCAGCAATTTCAATGATAACATCATGAGATAAGCACATCATGATGGCTGAATGTGGTTCCTATTCCAGACTGGCATAATCCACAGAACTGTCATCCCTTTTACCAGATAAAGGAGTCCATAACCCTTGTTGCTTTAACAAGGCCACATCTTGATTTTCTAGACTAAAAATGTTTCTTCCTGTAAATTTATCAATTTTTACGTTAACTGCACACATCTTTAATGACAAAGAAAAGAACTTTTATCACAAAAGCCTAGCACCGGTGAGGGTCTTGGTGAAGATAAATTCCGTTCATACAGATGATTCCCAGAACCTGATCGCTCTGATACCGGTTTGTTATAACCAAGGAAGGGAGCCCATATGCAAAAAGAAAAAACACAGAAGCAATCTAACGTAAACAATCACAGAGAAATAACAGAAACAAGAAGAACACAAGATTTTATATGGTTTCCGGTGTTGTGCTGACTACTCCCTGGACATAAAAGAGATATTTTACTACCCACCGAATTTTAGACGGATTACACACTTTACAATGATCATTACAATTGGTATTTATAGGCACAGATACCTAAAACCCTAACCGCAAAAGGATCTCTGTCGGATTGCCGTAAATGCCCCGAATATGGGTCCCTCTGCTGACCCAACTCAGCAGATCACTGCCCAGATGTAGAACTCAGCTGTATCCAAAACCTCAGCAGACCTCATCAGGCTACAGACTCCCAGAAGAAACTTAGCTAACCTCACCAGTTGACTTTCACAGACTCGAATACACTTGCTTAACTGACCATTATTCTCAGCTGACTTAACAGATTAGTTCCACCGGATTTAAAGATCAAGTCACTTTGCTGGAAGGTTATTGTGGTTATGACCATTATTTATGTGAGAATTATGATGAAAAATCCACCATAATTGGGTTGGTGATTCAAGAAAATTGGCATAACCCGAAATATTGTATTTATAATCGTGAGAAATGATATAATATCTATTTGTCCCCGAATTGAAAAATATCGAAGAATTTTGTTGATACCAACATAAGAGGATCTCACATTGACATGTTGAATCCGTCATGGGTTATTGCAAATTTTCTAGATATTGATGATGATAAATTGTTATCCAAAATAAAGAGGATAAATGAACCGAAAGTTCATTGAATCACTTTAATTTTTCTCTAATTGTGATGTGAAAACAATTTGAACGGTTCTTAGAGAATCTGAAATCATATTGTGGTATATTAAATGAATGAAGCATAAGAAATATATTCTTTCCAAAACATATAAATCTCATAGAATGAGATATGTAAATGAATTTATCACTTTTGGAAAAGAATACAAAATTATAACGTGCAGTCCTAGCATTTTATTATTTAACGAGGTTCATAAAGTGATACCACTGTGTTATAAATGTGCAAATGCTTGAATCGAATGGCAGGGCATTGAGTTATAGCTCGGTGCAACTAATACGTTTTTCTTGAAGATCATTTATTTGGCATTAGGGGGAGATAAGAAAACCTCATCTCAATAAAGAATTCCATAAATTTTCATAAAAGATCTTCAATACATCAGTCGATCTAAACTAAAAGTTTATAAAATATTTAATTTACAGTATTTAGCAACTAATATGCCAGATGCCTCTATGGAAAATACAAAAGTGACTCTTTATAAAATGCACCAAAGAAAATATGATTGATTTCTCTACGCTAGAAGCGTAGAAGACCGATTGGTGTTAAAGATAAAAATCCGTGGAAAATGAATTCATATTCAGTTACTCTTTAAATCTCTTAAAGAGATTCGTCTTGAAGATGAAAAACATGAAACAAAATTGCACGTGCATCAAATGACTAAATATTGGGGTTGCGGAACAACCAATCCATACATTGATAAGGATTTGGTTTATGCTAATAAAGAATTAGCAATAAATTTCATGAGAGAAGTTTTTAATAAAATATTATAGTCGTCGACGACATATTTGCCTCGTAATTTGCTAATAATTTGTATCCTTGACCCAAGTCAGTAGTAGAGTGCCAGATGCATATAAACTGGGTAAAACTGAAATAAGCAATAGAGGCTGGTCTTGACTTGAAAATTTAGTTCTGTAGTGACCCAATATTGATTTTGATAAATTAAACTCTCCCGTTATAAATATTATTATGTTCCGCTACTTAATGACTCTGGCAGCAAACTATTAGTTTTAATATATTTAATAGGTGTCATTACCACATATTAATGGGTCGTTAGACATTAATATGCAAATCTTTGATAGATTTCAGAAATGAAATAATATGAAAATCGCAACATGCATATTGTGAAGTTGTAAAGGTCGTTAACATTCATGTTGAATAATATGACCAGTTGAGTAGATTTCTATTAAGGAAGGAATATATAAGTAATGCATGGTTAATGTCATGATTTTAAGAGCATTACGATGCATGATAGTGGAAATATATGCAAGAAAATTGTGATTATATTACTTTCCCCATTGTTTAGATAATTAAAGTGCTGATTGTGTTGCATGTATTGCACAAGTGAGTAGTGGCTATGGCCCTTAATAGCCCCTACATTCGATTATCCACATGAACTCTAGAAGAGAGTTGATACAAAAGTACGCTCTATTGACAATCTAACATATTTGTTCACTAAGATAATTCCTACATCTGTTTTGGATGAAATGTGTTTATAACACTGGAATGCATACATTTGAAAGATTGTTATCGGCATGAGGAGCGGCAACTCTAAAACTTTTGTGAGGATTTGGTCCTAAGAATCAACGACTGTATTATTTTTCCCTTTAACTAAGTTTTTTCCCTTAAGGTTTTCTTAGTTAAAGGTTTTTAATGAGGCAATCAGTGCAACACATAGAAACACATATGCCATGAACTATTTACCTTGTCTAGTTTTTTTCCCACTGAGTTTTTCTAGAAAAGTTAATAGTATATGACATATACGTTATGCAACTATGATCAAAAAAATCAATTCAGCCATTTATTCACTGAGACATTGTCTTATGAGAACGAAAATCATTCAACTGTTTTATATGAAGACAATGCATCTTACATATCAGAATTGAAGCGAAGCTATATTAATGGGTATTAAAAAAACATATATCACTCAAGTTCTTTACTAATGATTTGCAAAAGAATAGAGATACTGATGTGCAACAGATCCGGTCAACCGATAATCTGGCAGATTTATTTAGCAAGACATTGCCGACTCCAACATTTGAAGAACTAGTGAAGAGCATTGTGATGCGGGGGTTGAAAGATCTAAATTGATGTTTGGTTCAAGGGGAGTGAATGAAACACAGATAAATATGTATTCTTTTTTCCTTTACTAAGATTTTTTTCCTACGGAGATTTTCTTAGTAAGGTTTTAAAGAAGCATATCATATCGGTTGTTTGTTGAACAATAGACATCCAAGGGAGAGTATTATGTAAAAATATATTGTGGATTGTCTATTATTTATTTCTGATTGATCTATTGTAATTGACGATGGCCGGGGTAGACGATAGCCTATGTATCCAATGTGTGTAATTGGAATCAAGTCTTTTGTAGTTCTTTAGGGTTTATTTATATAGGGGCATCTCACCTCACTTTCCTTGCTCTGCAAGTATTGAATTTATTTCTTGGTCCCTAAGGATTTCTTAGGATCAAGCGCTTACCGTTGTACTAAAACCAATTGGTGGTAGTAAAGGCGCAACTTTATTTCCTTAAATCACACCATTACAGCGCCATGGGTTGAACTAACATGGGAGGCGAGTCTTTGTACACCCAACAATCCCCAAAGACTGCTACCCACATTCAACCGGGACACCCGTAGTATGCCCTGGGCCGAAATGGTTTACCACAGAAATGCTATTGCCAGGATTCGAACCCATGACCTTCTCTGATACCAATTCTTAGGATCAAGCGCTTACCGTTGTACTAAAACCAATTGGTGGTAGTAAAGGCGCAACTTTATTTCCTTAAATCACACCATTACAGCGCCATGGGTTGAACTAACATGGGAGGGCAGAGTGCTGTACACCCAACAGGATTAATTCGAGTAAATCCCTTTGATAAGGGCTAATTAAGACTGTATTTGAACTATAAGATCAACGTCCTATAATCATGGGATTCTTCCCATCATTATCCTATTATATTGGCACATGTGTGAATTACCAGCATAAAGAAAGACCCAGACGTCCTGCGCTGGGCTCCTCAAGTCGTATCGACCTGCCCTCTGTTGTCACCGAGCCGTCCTGCGGTGGTCCAGTCGGGAAGGACTAGGACAGACCTCCCACCGGGGGTTAGGCCTGATTAACATAGGGCCTCTGGCCTCAACGCTTCCTCACTTATTTATTACAATGTCGTTCTCTAGATGACACATGGCTAGGTCACCCCGACCATCGTTATCCCACTGCAACTGCTGCTGGACAGAGAAAAGGTGGAGAAAAAGACCCCAATGCTACCACTAGCCAGCACCAACATCAGCAAGAAGAGGTACATGCAGATCCCGCCCAACAAGCCCTGTTGGAGGCATTACGAAATCTTGACATGACATCGTTTAAAAGCGTGCTGGGTTTAGCCCTAAAGGGACGAGAGGAAGAAGCTCCAGGAAATAACGCTCCTTAGAACAGCCCACTGCGCAAGGATGATAGAGGGGTGTTCGGTAAAAACGAGTTTTACAATTTATAACCGAAACACCCCAAGTATAAGGATCGTAGTATAGGATGTTAACGGGTCGTCCTAAGGGAGTGGAATGTTTATCGGATCAAGGAACAATTATTCTATCGATTATGTCACGACTATTAACTAAAACTAAGATTTATACTAATTATGAATTAATGAACAAGAACTACGATGAGCAATGAATACGATGAACATAACTAAGACGATGAAACGATGAATCGGGAACCTAAATTATGCTTAAAACAAAGAAAAACAACTATAATCTTAAAACAACTAAACTTAGCAATCAACGATTGATACGAACTATTTGGTTTATCAAATAATTAAAACAACGGCAAGGCAACGGGAATCCACCGATCAATCAACCCAACCCCAACTAGGCGGCAAGTTAAAGATATAATTTTTAGTAATGATCTATCACGAATTCGATTAAATTTCTCTAAACGAATTCTAGGGTTTCGCTTTTTCAAGTAAAACAAAACGACATGCAAAACACGATCACGAGATTATTTCTAATACTCCTACTCAACTAACTATGATCAATCTCTTGAAACATAATCAATCGCATCAATTGAAAAGGTCACAACTTGAACAATATTTTCATATAAATTCAAAGCATAAAAGATTGTTTCATCGATCTCTGGATTCGAATAAAACGTAAACGATAAAAAATAATATCCAATTGATGAAAAATTATAACTTTACTCACTAAACATGTAGCAAAAATCTCTCTAGTTGGTGTTGATGTTGATCGGTTTCATCCGTTGTCCCACCGCTGATGTGCTTAGCCAACAACCATGATGTTAATCGTGATTATTGGATGGGAAGAAATCATCTTCTTTTTTGATAAAGCTCGGCTGCTCCTCTAAATTTTGTGTGAATGAATTGGTTGTCTTAGGGTTGGGTATTGCTGCTGCTTAAATAGAGTTGAGAGGCGGCTGAAAAATTATGTATATGTCGGTCTACTAAGTGACCTCCTGGACGTCCGTTCGATTAGATATTTAT
This sequence comes from Gentiana macrophylla, assembly GCA_026214975.1. NCBI lineage: Eukaryota > Viridiplantae > Streptophyta > Magnoliopsida > Gentianales > Gentianaceae > Gentiana > Gentiana macrophylla. Next base: position 5,841,198 of record CM047807.1, on the reverse strand, counting down.
TGAATAAAACTTCTAAAATTCATATCTTGAGTTGTAGACCTCCAAAAATTATGATCCGAATGTCCAAAAAAAGCTCTCGGAAAACTCTACAACTTTCATTAAGGACTCTTCTTCAGAAAACGCGTTTTTGATTAGCCCGTCGTATTACGAGTATATATTTCGGGATTTTCCACTTACCCAAATTGATTAGCCACTTGACCACCATTTGAGTTGTAGAAGTCCGATTGACGTAATTCAAAGTGCGTTGGAAAGCTCTTTCAAAGATCTACAGTTTTCATGAAGAAGTCCTCCCTGAAAATGCCTCTAAGCTGGGTCAAATCTCCGTCGAAAATATGTAACGATTTAAGTACTTAGGAAAATTTGCTCCGTTGAACTCGTAAACTTGTGGCATCTTCTTCTAACCCTCTAAACACCTCTTTTAGACCGAAGATATGCATCTACAAGATATCCAAAATATTGCAAAGTGTAACAACATCCAAATAAACATAAAACCAACGATAAGAACACATAAATCAGCCACTTTTGCAATTTATTATCTTTAAAACTCATTTGCTCAGTTTATCCTTTTGGCGAGTAATTTTCTATAAGAATCACTAAAACATGGAAGATAATGTTACTAAATAACTCGATTAAGACCGTAAAATTAGTCGTAAACAACTCCCCCACACTTAAACTTTTGTTCGTCCCGAACAAAACAATCAAAACTAGCTCACTTTATATGTAATCCAAATAGATCCCTAACTCACGTAACAAAATATACAACAACTATAGCAAGTAATACCAACATAGAGATAGATTCGGTGTGTGTAACAAGCCCTTTTCAATCTCCACAATCCTTTCAAACAAGTATCTTTTCAAACAATTTAATGACTATCCTAGGTATGAGACGATGAATTGCTCCACACAAAGCCTTCCCGAGCACTCAAGTAGGATAATCCTACAAGATATCTTTCGGTTTATACTAGGTATAAGATTAACGATAACCAAGTCTTTATTTTAATTTTTATACGCAGATTAGAATGAGCTCGTACCCGTCATAGTAGAATAGGATGTTTCATGATAACACCTACCTTACTCAAATCATAAGGTAGCTTCTTCTAACTAAGCGTGAGCTTTTAGTCATCATAGTGGTATAGGACATTTCGAGATAATACCCTACCTCACTCCAATCATCGACTAGCTTCCGACATACCATTTAATCATGTAATTACTTAGAGATTTACAATTCATAGCGGTGGTAAAAATTATTTTTCTAGTAAACATAGACCACCGAGCATAACACCTCAAGTAAACAATTTATTACTATTTCAAAGACTTAATCACGTTTCACTTATCACATTCAAACTTTCGGATATTCACAAGATCGCTGCGTTCGAACTTAGGTATCACTTCAACTTACTACTATTAAGAACAAATCTCTCTAAGATAAATCACTAAAATAGTGAAAGGATACAGATTCAAAATTCTTGCTTCAATATCAAAGGCTTTCGTGAGTGTAAAATGAATACTATCTCAAATCAAGAAAAACATGCTATAATTATCTCACAAAGTCACATAAAATCATCGTCAGAAACTACAACTAGCAAGCATTTGTTCCAATTACATGCTCAAGATTTACAATTATCCAAGTGCCAAAATTTTAAAATTTTAAAATTTATCAAGGATCACAAATATCTACTCATATTGTCGAAATAAAGCATGAATTGCACCCCACACTTAAATCACATTATGTCCTCGAATGTGCAAATAAAAGAAAAGAATACTTAGCCGGTTTCAAAGTTGGTTGTCGGGTCAGTAGGTTGGCGTTAGTCGGGCCGTAGCATGAATGAACCGCTGCACACTCGTATCATGAAATGACAACACTAGAAGTAAAAGCTCGCAACCCTGGCTTTCGAAAATATCTCGCAACACTCGACATAACACATAATCTCGGGTACACGGGTATATGAGTAAACATGCACGCAAATAAAGCATTCACAAATAGGACAAGGATAACCAACACACAAACACCAAGGTTGAGCCCTAAAAACTTAAAAATAAATACTTAAAAGACTAGGCTGCCTCCTAGTAGCGCTTCTTTTATGTCATTAGCTTGACACAAATTTCAAAGTTAACCCGGATCGGGCCACTTTGGCTTACTGCTGGCCACTTCCTCATCGGAATCAGAATGAAGGACAGGGGTGTGACCACAACAACAGCAAGTCAAGTGCTCTACTAAGTGTTTGAACTTAACTCTCCAGATAGCACTGACTCTTTTCTTCTTCTCGTTCTTGCGCAGAGTAAGCTTCGGTACACCGACATGTTCAGAAGGCTCGGAAGAAAGGTCCTCGTGGTAGATATAGAAATGTCATCATCCGAACTAAAGAAGTTGGATGGGATCTCATCGCAAATCGTAATATCGGCACCTCAACTCTCTTTTGAAAGTACAAGGTCTCAGGCTTTTCTCTTGGTTGCCCAAAATACTTTTTGAGTCTTTGACCATTGACCTTAAAAGGTTGATCACCATACCCGTTTAACGTGATCGCTCCACTTGGATGAACATCGAGAATCTCAAAGGGGCCAGACCATCTATATTTGAGCTTACCGGCAAACAAATGGAGCCGGGTATTATAAAGTAAAGCCATATCACCCACTTTGAATTCTCGATCCTTGATCTTAGCGTCGTGGAGTATCTTAGTTCTTTCCTTACTGGATCTTCGCATTCTCATATGCTCGAGTCTAAATTCATCGAGCTCGTTTAATTGCAATAATCTCTTCTCCCACAGAGGCTGGCTATCGAAATTCAAGAATTTAATAGCCCAGTAAGCTCTGTGCTCAAGCTCGACTGGGAGATGGCAAGCTTTGCCATAGACCATTTGGAAGGGTGACGTGCCCATCGGGGTCTTAAACGCGGTGCGATAGGCCCAAAGCGCGTCATCCAACTTTAGACTCCAGTTGGATCTATTTGAGTTCACGGTCTTTTCTAAAATCCTTTTAAGGCTCTGGTTGCTTATCTCGACTTGGCCACTTGTTTGGGGATGATACGGTGTACCGATTTTATGTCTCACACCATATTTTTCAAGAACTTTATCAAGCGGCGCGTTGCAAAAATGAGTACCTTCGTCACTAATGAGGGCTCTAGGGCGACCAAAATGGTGAAGATATTCTTTTGCAAGAATTTCTTCACAACTTTGTGATCATTAGTTTGGGTGGCTATTGCCTCCACCCACTTGGAAACGTAGTCTACACAGACGAGAATGTACTTATTACCACAGGACGATGGAAAGGGTCCCATGAAATCAATTCCCCACACGTCGAAGACTTCGCATTCCAAAATGGGTCGAAGTGGCATTTCCATCCTATTACTCGCCTTCCGATTCTCGCACCTATCGCAACCTTTACAAAAGGCTTGGCGTCTTTAAACAGAGTCGGCCAAGAAAATCCACTTGGAGGATTTTGCAACGATCTTGGGTGCTCCGTAGTGTCCTCTGTGGGACCACTATGACATTGCTCGAGAATATCCCATTGCTCATGTTCGGAACACACCTTCTAAGCAACCCATCTTTACAAACCCTGAACAAATAAGGATCCTCCCACATGAGATATTTTAGGTCGAAAAAGAACTTCTTCCTCTCTCCGACACGTCATTTCCTCTAAATGTCCACTTGCTAAATAGTTGACGTAATCGCGTACCATGGCCTAACAATATCAAGCTTCATCAATTGCTCGATCGGAAGTCGATGCCTATTTCCTTGTGATTTACGCCACCCTCATTTACTAGGCGAGAAAGATGATCACCACAACATTATCACTACCCTTCTTATCTTTGATCTCAAGGTCAAACTCTTGCAAAATTAGAATCCATCCGAGTAACCTTGGTTTTGCATCCGCTTTGTCCATAAGGTAGCGTATGGCTGCATGGTCGGTCCAAACGACAACTTCGGACCCTGAAGGTAACTTCTAAACTTGTCAATAGCAAAAGCGACGGCTAAGAATTCCTTCTCGATCGTAGTGTAATTGCATTGAGCCGGGTTCAAGGTGCGGCTCGCATAGTAAATGGGCCTGAACTTTTATCAATTCTTTGACCTAAAATCTGCGCCATCTCTGCGTAGTTAGAGGCATCGCATAATAATTCAAAAGGCTTAGTCCATCAAAAAGATTAAGATAGGGGCACTTATGAGCTTTTCCTTCAAGCAATTGAAAGCTTTCTTGCATTTCTCATCAAACAAGAACACAACATCATCTTTCAAAAGGTTGGACAGGGGCTTGGCGATGGTGGAAAAGTCCTTAATAAATCGTCTGTAGAAGCCAACATGACCAAGAAAGCCGCGTACCTCTTTGATGGTTTTTAGTGCGACATTTTCTCAATGGCTTCTACTTTGGCCTTATCAACTTGAATACGGTGCGGACACCTTGTGTCCCGAGCGATCCCCTCATCAACTAGAAAATGGCATTTCTCCCGCTTAAGCACCAAATTCTTTTCAACACAAATTTGAAGTACCATATCTAGATTCGCCAAGATCTCATCGAAGCTATCGCCATAGGCGAGAAGTCATCCATGAAGACTTCCATACATTTCTCCACAAGTCCATAAAAATGGCAAGCATACACCTTTGAAAAGTCGCAGGTGCATTGCATAAGCCAAAGGGCATTCCGCGGAACGCAAAAAAGTGCTGATGGACACGTAAACGTAGTCTTCTCCTGGTCATTAGGGTCGATGGCTATCTGGAAGTAACCAGAATATCCATCGAGGAAACAATAATACTTGTGACCACTCAGTCTTTCAATAAGCTGGTCAATGAAGGGTAAGGGGAAATGGTCTTTGGCGGTGACTTCATTCAATCTGCGATAGTCAATGCAGACTCTATAGCCGATCCACAAGGCGTAAAGCTATCTCTTCCCCTTTTCATTCTTTTCAACGGTGATACCTCCCTTCTTTGGCACAACTTGGGTGGGGCTAACCCACTCACTATCGGCAATTGCATAGATGATTCCCATGTCTAACCACTTTATAACTTCCTTCTTGACAACCTCCTGCATATGCGGATTCAGCCTTCGCTGAGGTTGTCTTACTTTCTTAGCTCCTTCCTCCGTTCGGATTTTATGCATGCACACATCGGGCCGATTCTCTCCGATATCACCCACTTGCCATCCGAACGCGAGGATATTCTTTTTCAAGCACTTTTATCAGCAGTGCTTCTTGCTCGGGCTCGAGTTTTGAAGAGATGATTAAGGGCAACTTATCACCATCCTTAAGAAAAATGTACTTAAGGTGTTGAGGAAGCGGTTTAAGCTCCAAGTCAGTAGGTGGTTGCTCAATACTAGATTTTAAAGGGCCACCTTTTTCCTTATGGGCTTGAAGTGGTTGTGATGAGAACACCTCATCTTCCCGAGGCGTAACCCCGAAAAGGTCTTGGATAACATCATCCATGGGATCCTTCATCACAAGCACTGCTTCTCCTTCTTATGCTTAATCATCTTTCTCAACTCTTCTTCTTTCAAAAATCTTACGCTAGCCTTTCCCAATCATCAACCCCCAATGAGTAGTCTCTTTCCAAAAATCCACTTCGTCCCAACTACCCATCGTATTTCCTCTTCTACAGGGGCTAAAGTCTTCCCGATGACTCTTTGAAATCATCGTTCATTCTTTGGGAATTTCCATGTTTCTTGTTCATTGACAGGCTGAGCAAGTTGTGAAGACGACTTGTCAGTGACTACGGCCTGTAATGAAATATAAGATGGTCCACAGTCAGCTTGATCTTCAATGTTTATAACTTCGAAAACACCTATCTCTCACGCCTTTCTTGACTTCCTCAGATTTGGCATCTTCTTCGTCCTCATAAATTGCTTCAATGAACGAGATTTCTTCACTCAAAGTGTTCTCTAGACTTTTCCCTTGTGTAAAGGTAACAGATGTATCATCAACTCTAAGTGTAATCGACCTTACGAAAGTCAATGAGGCGGCGAGAGGTGTCTAAAAGGTCCGGCCTAGAATTAGAGGCATCTCCTTGTCGTGGGTAGTCTAAGATAACCCGATCGGTAGGAAAACCAAATGTTCAACATGAAGAAGAACATTAGTAACACAACCGGTCTTTGAGCGACTAGATCGGTCCACCATCTGCAGAGAAATAGGGGCGTTCCGCATTCTTTTATCTAAGCCGAGCTTTTGCAGGCGTTTAATGGCATCACATTTATGGAGGCCCCCGAGTCGCATAAGACGTTTGGGAACTTGTGGCCTTCAATCTCACAAGAGATTGAAGGTCGTCCGGGGTCACCTCGCTTAATGAAGAACTTTTCGTGAAACCATAGAACAGTCTTCTCTTAATATCTCTTCGCCATCCTTGAAGCTTCTTCTTACTCCCACAAACTTCTTTGAGATACTTAGAGCACTTGGGCATTTCGGTCAATACCTCTGCTGGGGTATACTCACTTTGGTGTCTCTAAGCATCCTCCTCACTCCGTCATATTGTTTGTCAAGAATGAGGTATTCTCCTTCCTCTTTGGTGGATAAGGAAGGGCTTTATCATTGTCGTGAGGAACAGCCCACTGACTTTTTAATGGCTTCGTCCTCCTCCTTATCCTTCCATCTCACAAACTTTTCCTCCTCCTCTTTTGTGGAACAACAGCCACGACTTTTCCTCGAATCGAAGCATCCTCATCCCCGAAGAACCGTCATCATTAAGCTCCTCCTCGCTGTTGGTTTCTTGAGATAAGATTCGATTACCCCTCCCGAACTTATTGCATCGGGAGGGGTTGCTCGTTCCGATACCTTCCCGGTCCCGCACGCTTGTCGATCCGCCATCTGCCCGACTGTCTCTCTATTGCCTTGACACTAGTAGACAAGGTCTTCACCATATCCACTAGCTCATCAAACTTATCTTTGAGGACACATGAGGTGGTGTGATTTTGATGTTGGCTTTGATTCCAACCACCTTGCGGTCTCTGGGGAGTTGGGATTGTAAGATTGATTAACCACTCCAGGAGGTGGTCTTTGATAGCTTGAGTTGAAGGAAGTGTTTGAATTGGATGGGCCAGAGGTGCATTGGGACGTTGAAATCGGAATAATTCCGATTCGATTGAAGTTTCCTTGGGTTTGGTTGAAATTCACTTCTCAATGATTTCATCTCCCGCTGAAGTCCCATATAATTCACATCCGATGGCGCTCTTTCTCAGCTTTGCATCTGCAAATTGGCTAGTTGCTTGCTCATTATTTCCATTTGAGCAACTAGCTTTAGTCTCGTGAGTTGCTCGCAGCAGACTCCCCGATTCCCACTAACATTGGCCTTCCTTGGAGATGACCACATGTTATTCTTCGCTATTGTTTCACTACCTGTGAAGCGGCGTCATCATCACCTCCTAGAAAGGATCCACGAGCAGTCGAATCAAGGTAGTCTCTATTTGGTTGAGAGACACCTCTGTAGAATAACTCGAGTAGCTCATGTCTATCGTATCCATGATTGGGGCACTTCCTCATCAACAGATTTAGTCTTTCCCATGCTTTACCCACACTCTCACCATCAAGTTGTTCAAATGTGGCTATCTCCCTTTTCATGTCCATGATTGTACCAGGGGAGACCCACTTAAGAGCAAAGGCTCTTTTAACGTCATTCCAGGAATGGAGAGAATGATGGGCTAAGGATTTAAACCAACGGTTTGCTTCTCCTTTTAGAGCAAACGGGAAGAGTTTCAACTTTACAATCTCAGAATCAACACCAGGATAATGGCCTGCTTCGCAGATTTGAACAAAGGTGGACAAGAAGTCATGAGGATCTTCTTGAGCGAAAGCCATGAAAAGAACTATTCTCGGACTAGTCCAACCACTCCATTTTTAGATCAAAGTTTACTTGCCCCATTTCTCGGAGGCGAATAGGTCTATGCCCTTCCAGAAATCCTGGTTAAGATAGGAAGCATAGGGATCTTGGTTCAACCGGGTTTAGTGGTTTTGATGGAATTGTTGCAATTGATTATGTAGCCCACTTGTTGATTATGTTGTTGTTGTAAAGCTTGGATCATTGAAGGAGCATATTCATTTGGGCTTGAGGATCTGGATTTGGATTTGGGAGAGCTGGATTAGGAGGAACTGGATTCGGATTTTGAACTTGGTCACCATGATGTCCGGATCGGAAAGAGCTTCCGTTTGAGAATGGATCGCTCGGTTCGGGTTAAATATAAGAGGTCCTTTCTTACTCTGGTTTGCATAAACCAGGAGGGCGGAAAAGGAAGAAATCAACCTTTGGGTTGATGAGGACGAGTTCTGAGAAGATTGGAGGGTTTAGAAGTTTAGAAAGAGAGAAGAGAGGAGAAAAGTGAAGAGTTTCAGGGGCTGAACTGGCGTTCAGTGTAAGTGAACGCTCGTTCAAAGGTGAACGCTCGTTCAGGTCACTAAACTGGCGTTCAGAGGATGAATCGGAGGTAGGCGGGCGTTTAAAGTCCAGACGAGCGTTTGGGAATCCAGGCGCTCGTCGATCGCCTTTAAACGATGCATAGGAGAAATTTTAGACCAGGCAGGCGTCTGCGAAAGGATGGACGCCCGTTTAGAAACCGAAAAACGCGAAACATATAAAGAAAAGAATAGCGAGGAAGAAAATAAAAACCTAAAATAGTAATAATTAAGGCAACAAATTTATACGATCTAAAATCTAAGGCAAATCTAAGCTAAATCTAAGGTCGCTAAAATCTAAGATCTAAAGAAAAATCTAAGGTCACTAAACTAATAAAAATCTAACGTGAACAATAACATAAAATAAATAAAAACTAAGATAAATAAAGTCAAATCTATGAAATCTAAAATCTAAAATCTAAGGTAAATGTAAAATGAAAGAAAATAAAAAAAAAGCGTAACAATTAGATTATTACCTAAAAAATTAGTATCGAAATAAAAATTGCACTAGAAGAATCCGACAACCGTTACCGACTCCTCGCAACGGCGCGCCAAAACTTGTTCGGTAAAACGAGTTTTACAATTTATAACCGAAACACCCCAAGTATAAGGATCGTAGTATATGATGTTAACGGGTCGTCCTAAGCGGAGTGGAATGTTTATCGGATCAAGGAACAATTATTCTATCGATTATGTCACGACTATTAACTAAAACTAAGATTTATACTAATTATGAATTAATGAACAAGAATTACGATGAACAAAGAACTAAGACGATGAACAGATGGCGGGAACCTAAATTATGCTTAAAACAGTGAAAAACAACTATAATCTTAAAACAACTAAACTTAGCAATCAACGATTGATACGAACTATTTGGTTTATCAAATAATTAAAACAACGGCAAGGCAACGAGAATCCACCGATCAATCAACCCAACCCCAACTAGACGGCAAGTTAAAGATATAATTTTTAGTAATGATCTATCACGAATTCGATTAAATTTCTCTAAACGAATTATAGGGTTTCGTTTTCTTTTTCAAGTAAAACAAAACGACATGCAAAACACGATCACGAGATTATTTCTAATACTCCTACTCAACTAACTATGATCAATCTCTTGAAACATAATCAATCGCATCAATTGAAAAGGTCACAACTTGAACAATATTTTCATATAAATTCAAAGCATAAAAGATGGTTTCATCGATTTCTCGATTCGAATAAAACGTAAACGATAAAAAACAATATCCAATTGATGAAAAATTATAACTTTACTCACTAAACATGTAGCAAAAATCTCTCTAGTTGGTGTTGATGTTGATCGGTTTCATCCGTTGTCCCACCGCGATGTGCTTAGCCAACAACCATGATGTTAATCGTGATCATTGGATGGAAAGAAATCATCTTCTTTTTTTGATAAAGCTCGGCTGCTCCTCTAAATTTTGTGTGAATGAATTGGTTGTCTTAGGGTTGGGTATTGCTGCTGCTTAAATAGAGTTGAGAGGCGGCTGAAAAAATTATGTATGTCGGCTGCTACAGTGACCTCCTGGACGTCCGTTCGATTAGATATTTATTGGAATAAAACTTCTAAAATTCATATCTTGAGTTGTAGACCTCCAAAAATTATGATCCGAATGTCCAAAAAAAGCTCTCGGAAAACTCTACAACTTTCATTAAGGACTCTTCTTCAGAAAACGCGCTTTTGATTAGCCCGTCGTATTACGAGTATATTTCGGGATTTTCCACTTACCCAAATTGATTAGCCACTTGACCACCATTTGAGTTGTAGAAGTCCGATTGACGTAATTCAAAGTGCATTGGAAAGATCTTTCAAAGATCTACAGTTTTCATGAAGAAGTCCTCCCCTGAAAATGCCTCTAAGCTGGGTCAAATCTCCGTCGAAAATATGTAACGATTTAAGTACTTAGGAAAATTTGCTCCGTTGAACTCGTAAACTTGTGGCATCTTCTTCTAACCCTCTAAACACCTCTTTTAGACCGAAGATATGCATCTACAAGATATCCAAAATATTGCAAAGTGTAACAACATCCAAATAAACATAAAACCAACGATAAGAACACATAAATCAGCCACTTTTGCAATTTATTATCTTTAAAACTCATTTGCTCAGTTTATCCTTTTGGCGAGTAATTTTCTATAAGAATCACTAAAACATGGAAGATAATGTTACTAAATAACTCGATAAAAACCGTAAAATTAGTCGTAAACAAGGGGCCACCCTGTCCTCCACCTTCAACGCGTGGAAAAAATAGGTCAACACCCAAGCCCAGGAGGCTGCCCGAGCAGAGCTCGATGGAATTCTAGGTCGGAAGTTTGATGATCTGTCGTTCGAGTCGCCGTGTTCAGAGCAGATCTTGAATTACCCACGTCCAGAGAGGTTTAAGGTGCCCAAGTTGGAACCCTATGATGGAACCAAGGATCCCAAGGATCACCTGTTTCAATACTTGACACATATGAACATGGATTGTGCAGCAGAAGAGATGAAGTGCAAAGCTTTTCCAGCCTTACTTACGGGCAGGGCCCGTGAGAGGTTCAGGAAATTGCCACCTCAGTCAATCACCAACTTTGAAACCTTGGCAAGGAGGTTTCTGCAAACTTTTGTGACGGCCAAACCGTTCCAGAGAAACGCCACCTACCTCCTCACCATCAGGCAAAGAAAAGAGGAGACTGTGTTGCAATACCTGAAGAGGCTCAATGAAGAGTCCAGGCAGGTCAGGAACGTAGAGGAGCATCTCCTAATCACCTCTTTCGTTGCAAGCCTATGAGAAGGTCGATTATACGTTAAGTTAGACAGCTGACTTCCGAGATCTATGGAAGAGTGCATAGACTTGGCTTACAAGCACTGCCAGGGTAAGGAGGCCAACCGATTAAAGAGAGAGGTGGAAAGCACCAAGAAAGAGAAGTCTGATGATAGACCGGATAGAAAACGCAAGAAGGCAAGATGTGGGATCGAGTGGCGACTGGTGTTGTAACCGACTAGGAAAGATAGGCGCACTTCAGGAAAGGGATTTTATCCCTTTAAACAGGTCATGCGAGCAGGTCCTTGCTATAATGCAAAGAAAAGGCATAGCATGAGTCCCGCCTCCTATGAAGGGTCCTCGTGAGAAAAGAGATTAGACCAAGTAATGCAAGTACCACGAAGACATTGGTCATGACGCAGAGCACCGCACGGATTTGCAAAGAGATATTGATCACGGGTACATTATGGAAGGGAGGCTGGATGAGGTCATAGACCGTTCCCAAAACGCGGAACCCCGAGGGAGAAGAGAGTATAAGAGAAGGAACTTCGGTCAAGATCGAGACCGACGCGATGACTACCGCCGCAGAAGAGATCAGTCCCCAGGACCCGATGGGCAAGTCGAAAACCGCCCCATCAACATAATCAATACCATCTCGGGTGGCCCGAGCACCGCTTCCCGGCCCGAGGAAAAGAACAATAGCAAGACAGCTAGTCCCACCGACTCCAACAAAAGGCAAAGGCTTCTGGAGAGGTAATTTACGGCCCGCGTGATCCTCTGCCCTTAGTCATTAATAACGAAGGGTTAGTTATTGTGGAAATATTACAAAGATTACTTGGCCAGATTGATGAGTCTCTTTGAAGTTCAAAGCAGGTGCCCAATGACCTCGAAATAAATTGTGACAGATATTTTGTACACTTTATTTAATTATAAAAGACATATTAATTGTGATACATATAAACAATTAATATGTCAAACTCTAGTTTACTTTATGTCATAGACACAATTAATATGTCATAGACATAGCTTTTACTTTTACTTTTGCATGCTTGCCGCCCACATCTACATACTCAAGTGGCCGCCCAAGCTAGTGCTAGTCTCTCTCAATTGTATCTATTTATACACCTCTCATTTCAATGAATAAACTAAGTTGAAGTTTACTCTTGTGTTAACACATTCTCAAACTCTCTTCATGGTATCGGAGCCTTCTTGAGTTCTAAAATCCATTTGCAAAACTCGGTTCTTTTTTCAAAAATGTCAACATTATCTCGAAGTTTCATCTTCTTGATGAGACTCACAATGCCTCTCAGAGACCGGGATAATCGAACACTCTTCTTTACAAATCATAAACTTGATGGTAACAATTATTTGCTATGGTCAAGGTCTATGAAAATGTATATCTCCGGCCAGGGCAAGATGGGATATATGTCCGTTCCAAACTCCCCTCACTAAATCGACCCCAAGTTTGAAGCATGGGACACGAGAAAATAACCAAGTCATGACCATCCTCACGAGGTCTATGACAAAAGAGATCGGTGAGAACTTTATGATGTATGACACTTTGCTAAGGAAATGCAGGATAATGCCGAGACCTTTACTCAAAAAAGGACAATACATCTCAAGTCTATGAACTCAAGCTCGAGATTCAAAATTGCGAGACAGGGGGATATATGCGTAACTCAATACTTTAATCAACTATCTAAGGCATGGCAACACCTAGATATGTTGGAAACTCACCGGAATGATGTTAAAGATGCTTTGCACTCTTTAAAGATATTATCGAGAAAAGAGAGTATTCAAATTCCTTACTCGGATCGAATCCTACTCTTGATGATGTTAGAGGTAGAATTCTTGCTACTAAACCTCTTCCAAATCTCAAATCCATGTTTGCCGAGGTCAAACATGAGGAAAGCGAGGAGGAAAGTGATGTTCTTTGAACCCCTGGCCGACAACCCTACCGAAAGTGCCACCTGCCGACTCTCGGGAACCTGCTGAGGCTCGGGAGGCTTACAGAAGCCTCTTGATAAAACTGGGAAGCCGTTTCGTGACCACCGCAAACGCACTAATCACACCAAGGACACTTGCTTTGGAAGCTACATGGCAAGCCTAACTCCTCCAAGACCTCCGGACACCAAGGAAAGTCAGGCGCATACATAAGTGAGGAAGAAGATGACAACAGTTGAATGCTCAAACTGCTGCATTCAAAGCCTTCCTAACTCAACAAAAGGGAGGTAGTCACTCTCTTGACATAGCCTCTCATGCCAAGACAGTAAATTCTACTCATCTATTAGTAATGAAACTGGATTGTTGACTCTGGGGCCTCATCCCATATGACTGGTAATAAAAATCTCATTACTCAACTTAAGCCATGTCCCCAAATTCACAATATTAAGATCATGGCGATGGATCTATCTCTAGTGCAAAAGGCTTTGGTCGGTGCGACTTACTAATAAGATATGCTGCAGAATGTCCTATTTGTTCCAAAATTAGATTGCAATCTCATATCATCACAAAACTTACTAAAGATTTGAACTGGTCGTTGTTTTTAATGAGAATCGGTGCACATTCCAGATCATTCCTCAAAGACAGTGATTGGGACCGCTAAACCTTGCTCAGTCTGCTTTTGTGGTCAACCTCACAAGACAGAAGATCAAGACCGAATCGCCCTCGGCACTGCACTCAAAACCTAGACAATATCATGTTATGGCATTATAGACTAGGACATCCCGCTTTAGTTATTTAAAGTCTATAGATCCCGAATTGTTTAAAGGTTGTAATTTGAATGATCTTCAATGTGATATTTGTCGGTTGCTAAACTCACCAAATCTGTGTATGCAAAATTACCTTACTTACCATCCACACCATTCACCTTAATTCACAAAGTGACGTATGGGGACCCTCAAGAGTAAAAAGCATAACAGAAAAGAGGTGGTTTGTTACCTTCATAGATGACCACACGAGAACCACTTGGTTATTTTTAATGAAGGATAAGTCCGAAGTTGGACCCATCTTTCAAGAATTTTACAACATGGTCTCCACTCGGTTTGACACTAAGATCAAAATCTTGAAGACCGACAATGCTCTTGAATATTATGAGTCTCATCTCGGTAATTTCTTGATGGATAAAGGGATTGTCCATATCAAGAGTTGTGTTGAAACCCCTCAAAGAAAATGGGGTTCTTTGAGAGAAAGAACAGCATCCGCTTGAAATGGCTAGGTCTATTATGTTTACCACAAATGTTCCAAAATATATGTGGGGTGAAGCCATATTGACTTCCACATACTTAATCAATGTGACTTCCCAAGGGTACTAGGCTTCAAAACTCCTATCAAAACCCTACTGGACACACACATCCCCCCCATCTTATTTCCCGATTACCTCCAAAAATCTTTGGTTGTCTTGTGTTTGTCTATATCCATGCCCAACACGAAGCAAACTTGATCCCAAAGCTCACAAGTGCATTTTCCTAGGATATGCAAAGGGACAGAAAGGTTACAAGTGCTACTCTCCTTCCGAAAAGAGATTTTACAATTCTATGGATGTAAAATTTTTGAAAGGACTCCTACTACAAAGAAGTCCACTCGAGGCGATCACCGATGGAAACTCGATAGAAATTGACCTAAACCCTTCCTTCAAAGAAAACTCTTAACCCTCAAAGAACTCCATCGATCCTCAAGAGATCAAACCCCAGTACCTCTTCGACTCACAAAGACTTCTATCGATCCCCAAAGAACTAACCGACTCGAGAGCTGCGATCCCGAGCCCATGACACTCGGCAATCTGCAGATCCTCGCAGCTTCATCGACATTGATGACAGACCTATTGCTCTAAGGAAAGGGAAAAGATCATGCACTGATCATTCTATTCATACTTATTTATCTTATGATCAGTTGTCTCCTGTCTTTGCCATGTTTACACAGGACCTGGACTCTCACTCTATCCCTAGAAATATTCAGGAGGCCCTTCAAAATGATAAGTGGAAGGCTGCCGTTAAAACTGAGATGACTGCTCTCCTGGATAATCATACTTGGGACCTCACAACTCTTCCCAAAGGCAAGAAGACAGTTAGCTGCAGATGGTTATTCACTATCAAATACAATGCTGATGGTACAATTGACAAGTACAAAGCCAGATTGGTAGCAAGGGGATTCACTCAAACTTATGGTATTGACTATAAGGAAACTTTTGCACCAGTGGCAAAACTCAACACTGTCAGGGTTCTGATCTCTCTAGCTGTCCAACTGGACTGGCCTCTACACCAATTGGATATCAAAAATGCTTTTCTCAATGGTGATCTCACTGAGGAAGTCTATATGAATGTACCTCCTGGTTTTGTCAATCCCCACACTCAGGGCAAGGTATGCAAACTCAGGAAATCTCTATATGGCCTGAAGCAATCCCCAAGAGCCTGGTTTGGGAAACTTACTACTGTGGTCAAAGCTGCTGGATATCATCAATGCAACTCAGATCACACTATGTTCATCAAGACAACCAACCAGAGAAGGTCTATTCTTATTGTATATGTGGATGATATCATCCTTACTGGAGATGACTCTACTGAGATTCAAAATTTAAAGACTCTACTGGCAAAGGTATTCCAAGTTAAAGATCTGGGCTCCCTAAAATACTTTCTTGGTATGGAAATAGCTAGAAACGGTAAAGGCATTTCAATCTCTCAAAGGAAGTATGTACTAGATCTGGCTTTGAAGGAAATCGGCATCTTTGGGATGCAAACCTCTCAGATCCCGAGGTAGACCCCAGAACACCTTCTATCGCATGGTGACATTGTTTGTCGAGAAAAGAACAATATCAAAGGCTTGTAGGTAAACTCATCTACCTTTCTCACACAAGGCCTGATATTGCATATGGGTTAGTCCAGTCACCGGTTCATGCACCGCCTCTTGAGCAACATTGGGATCTTGTGAATAGGATAATGAGATATTTAAAGTCCACTCCTAGCCAAGGCCTGCACTTCACCAAGTCTACACGATAGATCAATCAAGGTCTACACCGATGCCGATTGGGCTGGATGTCACATTGACGTAAGATCTACCACAAAGTGCTATTGCTCATATGTATGGGGAACCTGGTTACTTGGAGAAGCAAGAAACAACCTCATCGTGTCAAGAAGCGATCTTGAAGTCGAACTTAGGGCACTTGTACTTGGCATTTGTGAAGCTCTATGGCTAAAAAGTACCGATCGAACTTCAAACTCCTCCTCAAAGAACCTATCACACTATCTTTGTGATAATAATTCACCTTATGCATGGTCAAGATCCCGTCCATCATGATAAAACCAAGCATGTGGATATTGACGCACACTTTCGAAGGAAAAGATTGATGCCAGGATTATTCAACTCCAAAGATGTTCCTCACAGATCGAATCGTCGATATTCTTACCAAGGCTATTCCCTCTTATGTTCGTGAGACTTAGTAGCAAACTTGGTCGCATCAACATATCTGACCAGATTTGAGGGGTGTGGAAATATTACAAGATTACTTCAAAGAGATTGATGAGTCATTGAAGTTCAAAGGGTGCCCAAAGAAATTTCTAAATTGTCACAGATATTTTGTACACTTTATTTAATTATAAAAGACATATTAATTGTGATACATATAAACAATTAATATGTCAAACTCTAGTTTACTTTATGTCATAGACACAATTAATATGTCATAGACATAGCTTTTACTTTTACTTTTGCATGCTTGCCGCCCACATCTACATACTCAAGTGGCCGCCCAAGCTAGTGCTAGTCTCTCTCAATTGTATCTATTTATACACCTCTCATTTCAATGAATAAACTAAGTTGAAGTTTACTCTTGTGTTAACACATTCTCAAACTCTCTTCAGTTATTGAAGTGGTAATTAATAAGCATACGGTGAAGCGTATCTGTGTCGATACGTGTAGTGCAGTCAACGTACTATACTACAATGTTTTTCAATCTATGAAGCTAAAGGATACCGAGCTGACACTTATCTCAGCTCCACTATTTGGGTTCGCAGGACCCCCATTCCATCCCATGAGCATGATCAGATAACCACTTTTGGACAAGAACCAAGGGACAGGACCCTTATGACGGATTATGTTGTAGTCAAAGCACCGTCAGCCTACAATGTTATCATGGGATGACCTGCATTGATAGATATCTGAGTAGTAATCTCCCCAGCTCACATAAGCATAAAGTTTCCAATATTACAGGGGTCAGTGGAGGTCAAGGGTGACTTGGAAACAGCCAGGAGCTATTACACAAACTCCGTTAGTAGAAAAATGACAGCAGGTCTCTGTTGAAGAACTACTCCGAAAGAGGAAGAAGGCTGGTCTTCAGAAGACAAGATCGAGATAGTGAGCTTATGGGAGGATCATACGGATTTAACTGTGAATGTGGGGTCATGGATTCTAGAGCAGCAAAAAGAAGAACTCGTCAAAGTACTGAGAGAGTTTAAAGATGTGTTCTCATAGAGAATGGAAGACATGTCAGTCTGTCACACGAGTGGCTCTCGCAGAGGCTCAAGGTCGACCCAAGCAGAAGACCAGTTCGGCAAAAAAAGAGACAGTTCGCAAAGGAAAGAATGGAGGCCATTGTGAAAGAGGTAGAAAATTTGCTCCAGGCAAACATCATACGGGAGGTATTCTATCCGGACTGGCTAGCCAACCCAGTACTAGTGAAGGAGCCAGATGGAAGTTGGCGGATGTGCATGGACTTCACCGACTTAAACAAAGTTTGTCCTAAGGACTTCTATCCGCTCCCTAAGATTGACAGGTTAGTTGATTCCACTGTGGGTTTTTAGATATTTGCATTTCTAGATGCGTACAAGGGGTACCATCAAATAGCCATGGGCCCTGATGATGTAGAAAAGACTGCATTCACTATGCCGTTTGGGCTCAAGAATGCTGGAGCCACATATCAGAGAGCCGTAAACAAAATATTTGACATGCAAATTGGAAGATGAATGTAAGTTTACATAGATGATCTCTTGATCAAAAACATGTCTCTTGATCAGTACATGTTAGATGTTAGAGAAGTATTCAATGTACTCAGACAAAGTCAGATGAAGCTCAACCCCAAAAAGTGTACGGTTTGGGGTCAGGTCGGGTAAATTCTTGGGGTACATGATTTCCAGGGAAGGCATCAAAGCAAATCCAGACAAGATCGAGGCATTAAGGTTAATGCCACCCCCAAGGAACATCAAAGAAGTGCAAAGGCTAACAGGCGTATGGCTGCCCTGAACAGGTTCTTGTCAAGATCGGCACAGCGTGCCTTGCCATTCTTCAAAGTCCTGAGAAAAACAAGTCATTTCTAGTGGAATGAGGACAGCCAGAAAGCATTCAAGGACCTCAAGGCTTACTTAGCCGAGTTGCCGACCCTGACTTCTCCTCAGGCTGGAGAAAATCTACTCATATATCTAGCAGTTGTCGAAGAGGCAATTAGTGAAGTCATGATCAGGGATGAGGACAACATCCAGAGACCAGTATTCTATGTGAGCTGGGCTCCACATGGACCAAAAGTCAGGTACACCAGTGCAGAGAAATTAGCTTTGGCTTTGGTGCATGCTTCGAGGAAGTTAAAGCCATATTTTCAAGCCCATCCGATAACTGTGGCACTAGATCAGCCTCTACGATAGATATTAGCTCGACCAGATACATTTGGAAGATTAGCAAAGTGGGTCATAGAACTTGCAGAGTACGACCTGGATTTCCAGCCCCGGACTGCTATGAAGGCTCAGGCTTTAGCATACTTCTTAGCCGAAGGAATTTCAGTGGACATGGAGAACGACCGACCAACAGAGCAAGTTGAGTTATGGACCCTGTATGTAGACGGGTCAGCAGGAAAAGAAGGAGCAGGGGCAGGCCTCTTGCTCATAAGTCCAAAAGGAGAAGAATTCCCTTATGCCTTACGTTTCCAGTTCAAGGCTACAAATTATGAAGCTGAGTACGAAGCTCTGATCACCAGGCTCCAACTAGCCAGTAAGCTCGGTGCTGTCAAGCTACAAGTGTTCAGTGACTCCCAACTGATAGTTAATCATGTCAAAGGCGAGTATGAAGCAAATGAGGAACCAATGAAGAAGTACTTGTCTGTGGCCTAAGCATTACTTAAGACCTTCAAGTCGGTCCGGATCGAGCAGGTTTCTCGGTCTCAGAACAAACGAGTTGACGCTCTTTCAAAATTGGCCTCCGATTTCTTCTCAGACAAAAAATTCCTGGTAGAACAAATCGCCGAATGAAGCTATGTCCTGAGTGAAGTTCAACCAGTCAGTCACAAGCTACATGGATGGACCCTATAGTGTCCTATCTCAAACATGGCATCCTGCCAGCTGATAACTCTCAGGCCTGAAAGATGAAGCTTATAGCAAGTAGGTACTCCCTTTTTAATGAAGTTCTGTACATACGATATTATATATCACCTTGGCTCAGATGTGCTTAGAAGGAGGAAGTGAATTATCTCCTTAGAGAAATCCATCTAGATATCTGTGGAAATCATGCGGGTGCACCCTGGCAAGAAAATGTCGATTATTTGGGTACTACTGGCCCACTATGCAGAGCGATGCAAACAAACATATCATGAAATACAAGTCATGCCAGGTGCATGATAACTTATCTCATCAACCTTCATAGGAAATGGTCCCCATAGTCTCTCCTTGGCCTTTCTATCAATGAGGGGTGGACCTAGTCGGCCCAGTTCCTCGAGCTCCGGGAAATCTAAGGTTCTTTGTTGTAGCAGTGGACTACTTTACTAGGTGGGTGGAAGCTGAAGCTCTAACCACCATTAAAGCAAAGGCAATTCAAAAGTTCCTTTGGAAAAGCATTGTCTGCAGATGTGCTATACCCAAGACCCTGATCTCAGACAATGAGACTCAATTTGAAGACATGACAGTCAGGACATGGTGTGCCGAGCTGGGTATAACCCAACACTTTACCTCTGTTGGCCATCCGTAAGCTAATGGCCAAGTGGAGCAGACAAATAGACAGGTCAATGTTGGTTTGAAGAAGAGACTAGAAGAAGAGGGAGAGAATTGGGTTGAGCATCTACCCAACATACTTTGGGCGTACATGACTACGCCAAACTCAGCTACAGGTGAAACACCTTTTTCTTTAGCTTATGGGTGCGGGCGATCATTCCAAAGAGAATCAGGCTCCCTCCCGAGGTCCGATCTCCACATCCAGTTAGATTAAGATCCTGAGCTCAGGCTGGCCAAAGATGACTTGGAAGAAGCCAGAGAAGTGGCCTACATCAGAATGGCCAAGTATAAGAAAAGAATACCTCAATACTATAACTCTAGAGTCAGGCACTCATATTTTAAAGAAGGAGATTTGGTATTGAGAAGAAACAAAGTTAGAAGACAAGGCCCTCAAGGCAAGCTTGACCCAAACTGGGAAGGCCCCTATAAGGTGGTCAAAGTTCATGGAAAAGGCGCATACTAGCTAGCCGATGCAAGTGGTAGGACCATACCTCGAAGTTGGAATGCCAACAATCTCAGGAAATTTTATGTCAGGACCGGTGCCAGACTTGCTTTATTTTATTTTCAGTATTGTTATTTTCAGTTAAGATGTACTCGAGCATTGATGAGTTATAATAAATTTTTATTTTTATGAGTATGATATTGTCAATTTACATTTTCTAAAGGGGCTAAATTTTTAATGAGTATTTGAGTCGACTCGAGAAAGTTTTCAAAGGACAAACTTCCCGAGTCTGCAGGTCAGGCTAAATTTTTAACGTCAAACTCAGAAAGTTTGCAAAGGACAAACTTCCCGAGTCTGTAGGTCAGGCTAAATTTTTAACTGAGTATTGCAGGTCAGACTCAGAAAGTTTGCAAAAGACAAACTTCCCGAGTCTGCAGGTTAGGCTAAATTTTTAACTCAGTATTGCAGGTCAGACTCAGAAAGTTTGCAAAGGACAAACTTCCCGAGTCTGCAGGTCAGGCTAAATTTTTAACTAAGTACTGTAGGTCATACTCAGAAAGTTTGCAAAGGACAAACTTCCCGAGTCTGCAGGTCAGGTTAAATTTATAACTGAGTACTGCAGGTCAGATTCAAAAATTTTGCAAGAACAAACTTCCCGAGTCTGCAGGTCAGGATAAAACCAAAAATGCTATACAAAGCTCACAATCAAAACCTAGTATGACATCCAGTACAATAAGTGATGCATGCCATACTGGGGGAATGCAAAGGGTACCAGGTATAACCAAAATAAATTTCCGAATAAAAATAAAAGCACAGTGGGCAAAGCACCACAAATATTTGGAAAACACACAAGTTTTTAGAAATTTTACAAAACAAAATATGTCTTAATAAAAGAGAGAGTACAAATCACTTCTTAGCAGCAGGATTCTGCTCTGTTGAGGAATGAGTCGGCTCATCACTCTGAGAGACAGGGCGGCGCTTATTGTACTTAGCCCCAATGTCTTCACCTTCCTTAAACTCTCTCAGACGATCATCATAGATCTTGCCCGCACCTGCCTTGTACATCGTACGATAGTGGGGAAGGTCGGGAAGAACCAGGTCGGCACGTTGCTCCTTGGCTTCATCAACCCCAAAAGTATAACTATGCTGCATGACGGGGCCCAATAAATCCTTCAAGGCCTCAGCCAAGTGTCCGGAGGACTTATACTAGTGGATGGCTTGAGCATTCCGAGCAGGAATAGAGGCTTCCAGTGCGTCCCTCTCGGCCCAAACTTTGACTAAGGCCTGCCCCAGCTCAGAGTTCTCCGTAGTATACTTATCAAAAGCAGCTTGAAGCTCGTTGGTATACTGAGTCTTGGCTTGCTGGAGCTCGGCGTCACGAGCTCCGAATTGCTCCTTCAGGGACTTGATCTCCTTATCTTTGATCATGGAAGATTCCCTATGTCTCTCCCGGCTGGCTCTTAGCTCCTCAATGGTCTTCTTTTGAGCCTTCTTACTGGCTGAAGACTCAGCGAGTCTTTTCAAGAACTCTTGCCCGATCTGGGCTCCCTAAAATGGCTAAAAGTCAGTAAAAAGCATAGCTTATTATACCCAGGTCAGGACACTAAGAGATAACTTATCACATCAGCTAGATCTTGATCGGACAGTTCATCTAGACGGCTTTGCCCCACTAACGCATCATTCTCCGGGTCAACATCTTCAATCTCTTCAGCAGGACGGGGAACAACCCTTTTTCTCTTGGATTTACCCCTTCGAGGGGTGTCAACGATCACTACTTGATTCCTCTTCTGGAGTCGGAACTCATCTCTCTCTTCTTCTTCCTCAGCATCCTCCACGTCCATTGGGATGGCCAGAGAAGAGGCAGGGGCGTCCTCAGGAAGCTCGGACAAGATCCTAGCTACCTCAGGATTCAGCACGTTCCCGGCAGACCGAGCAGTGGCCAAGCGGTACTCACTGTCCTTTCGAAGTCCTATTCAGGCTGAGCATCAACGGGTACCTGTTGGGGATATTTTGCATCATTAAAACAAAAGAAAATTTATAAACCTATACTACCATGCAAAACTACCTCCTAACCGGCCGAATACCGGGTAGTTGCTAGTAAAGTTGGATAAGTACGGGTATCGATCCTCAGGGAAAAGGGATGTTGAATCTAATCTAATTAATCCTTCTTTATTAACTAAAACCTAAACCTAAACTAAAACGGAAAATAACTGGACAGAGGATTGTTAATCCAAAGCCAGGAAGGATAAAAGCGATAAAAACATAAATAAAACTACATCTACGAAAGCGGTAAATCTATCTACTGAACAACCATGAACAAACCATGATCAACCTCTTCCCAACAACCATCATCTCACCGAAAGAAATAAGATTAACACATATTCATTCACAAGTTATCTTGGATTATTATCTTATCTAAAGAAGCGTTTCCTCTTCCGATTTATCACGCCATTCATTAGTTTACCTTCCGGTCTTAACTAACATCTATACGAAGCAAAGATACGGATTAAATCCTAATCTAACAACCTTATCCTCAACTTCCGTTTGTTGGAATAATAATTGTTAATCTCTATCAGGCAATCTAACGAATTTATTAACTTCCGTTATCTAAATTCGATTAACATATAGCATCTCGAAACATGAAAGAGAACAAGAATAACGTAATGAAACAAATACATGAAAAATCTCATCTTTCCGGTAACGGTGATATCCCTTAATTCAATTCTAAGAAAATCTTGCATCGAATTAATTAAATTGTGGTTCTCTCGTAAACCTAGATAATTAATCTACGAACTTCCGTTATGTATAGATTAAAAATCCAAACTTTCCTACGGTGATCTAAACTACACCGACTTCCGTCATACGGTAGCATCAAATCATACAATCATCTTTCGATATAAAATTGCACGATACAAATAAACATAGGAGAAGAAACAATTTAAATAAAAACTTACAAAATAATCCCAGAAAAAGAAATCAAGTGGCTGCAGAAAATTAGCCTCACAAAGCATCATCCATGGCTGCACAACACTTGAGCAAGAAGAAAGAAGGAAAAAGAAAACAAACTAACTACCTAATCTAACTAACCTCCGGCCGACCAAGCATGGAGCTTGGCCGGCCGGGCTGCTCTCAGCTCGACTTTAGGGTATAAGGAAGAAGCTGCTGCGTATCAATTATAATTAGGGTTGGGGCTGCTGCTGTTTTTATAGAATTTTGAGTCGGTCGCTACAAGAATCGCGTCGGACGCCCGCCCAGCTCTCTGGAACAGATTCTGAACTTGTAACGCTCATATCTCGGGCCTCGTAAGTCGGAATGGAGTGATTCAAAATCCTGTAGAATTCTCTCTTCAAGCCCTACAACTCTTCTCTTTAGGTCCAGAGTCAAATTGGTTGTTATCATATCAAGAACTGCGTTGCAAGGTCGTCACTACTCGGAATCCTGATTTTCTTCCTCTGGACGCTCGTCCACAAGGTCGGACGCTCGTTTGCTTCTACGGACGGAGGATAGACGCTCGTTCATCATGCGTCTGAACTCTCTGATCCAATTCAAACTTCTGAACGCTGGTTCAATATAGTGGACGCCCGTCCATTCCTGGACGGGACATGGGCGAACGCCGACCTTTGAAACCGATTTCTTGATAATTATCTTATTTCTTCCATCTTTATCTTCTTTACCTCATCTCTATCTCTTCAAGATTATTTCAAACAACTTCAACTTCGATTTTAACTCTTCCAACTCCTTTTCCAAGTCGAAAATATGTATCTACACACATCGAAAAACATACCAAAACGTAACATGATTCCAAAATAATATAAAATCACCAAATAAACATTTAAATTGATATGTTTTCATATTTAATCATTAAAAACCTCATTTACTCAATTAATCAATTATAATCCCGATTTCTATGAAAATAACACGATATGGGGAATATTGATATACAAAATATATGTGAAAATCACTACAATTTAGCCCTAAACAACACCCCCACACTTATCTTTTGCTCGTCCCGAGCAAAGCAAAACAAGAACATACTTTCAAAAATCCACATAACCCGACACGAGATATAGTCAAAATCATGACAAGCTAGTATTCAAAGAATCGACCTCACTCGGTGATGTGTGTGCCGAACCTACTAAACTTCCACCGATCCTCTCTTGACTTATTACATCAAGCACTAACAGCTTATCCGGTCAACTAAACGAAAACTTCATTCTATCTACAAAGACTTACCTAACAAAACTAATTACCAAGAACATAGTAACCAACTCACAATTAAACTCCTTTACTTAGTGCCAAGAAAATACCTCTCGGTCTCTACTGGGTTTAGATCAACTTGACTTAGAATTCCAAAAGCGTATTTTTATATTTTATATTTCCTATCGTCGCGTCTCAAAAGTATAACACTCTCCCTACATTAGAGAGGCAATACCCCGAGATCACTCAAACCCCATCATCCAAGGTAAACCACACTCCCTATTGGGGCGATATCCAAATGGACTCGAGGTGATAGTTACAAACAAAATTCCCATAAAGAAATTTTATTCATTTATTATTTATAGATATATATATTTTTATATTTTTCAAACTCTTTGGAAACTCTCGGTCAAATATATTTCTAACACATTCAAGACTCTCAAAGTTCTCAAGAACACTAAGGTACTGAGATTCTAACTGTGAGTTTAGCACAAGTTCTTAACTTTCATTAATGCTAAATAAGTGTTATCTCAGATCAAGAATTAACTTTCCTTTAACTAACCGGAAACTATTCTATATTTGGCTCTTCATCTAATAGGTTCGTGAAATGAAGTTCAAGTGAGTATCGATCTACTAAACCTATTCTCAGAACATGATATGACTACTGATAACAACTAAAGGTGCCAGATTATAAAACTAGCATGCCAGTGAAATGTTACTCAGGACTAAACAAAATTTTCAACAAATTAAGCACTTTTCATAGAAATACTAAAAGATTAAGCAAATGACTGTAGATACACATAAACCATCTATTCCCTCCCCCACACTTAAATTGCAACTTGTCCTCAAGTTGTGCAGAATGAAAATAGAAAAAGAAAACTTAGCTGATTGTCGTTCGAATGTGGCAATGCTGGAAGTGGCGTACGTCCAATCCAGAAAGGCTTGATGAAAGCGATGAAATCGTGGACCATCCACCGGAAAATCAAGTATCGCCTAAAAGTGCACAATTGCTAATGCAAACACCCTGCACACTTGAAAACAAGGCAAAATCTCGGGGACACGGGGGAATAACAAATTGCTAAAGTAAGCACATAATGGCTCAGATGGAAAAATCACCAAACATGGAAAGTACAGGACACCTAAGCATCAAATAAGCCACAGAAGCTTATAATACAAATATAGCCCAACATATGCATACAAAAAATAATGATACATGGAACATTACAAAATAGCGGGGCTAGGTGCACTATATGAAATTATACTACAATGCAATCTACGTGATATGCAATCCTAAAAATTAAATAAATAAAAATAAATTCTGACAGGCTCAGGCTGAGCAGGTTTCGAGGACAACCCTACAGTGACTACGGCCTATGCAGAATCAGAAAATAAAGAAAACGAGGTAGTATTACGGAAACCGACAGTTAACTACACTCAAAAAGAAAAATAAACTAGGTGGTATTACGAAAACCGACAGTAACCACACTTAAGAAAACTAAAAGAAAAAATAGAAAAACAATGCAACTAGATGAAATGCAACTAAATGAAATGCATTTATATGATATGCAAAAAGAAAATAAAATAAAAGAAAGAAAACTAGCCCACTCATTTGCAACATGACATATATAATAAACGTCTACCAAATAATGACAGGTTACGATAAACGACAGTTCTGTTCATTACATGCAATGTAGACGCGCTTTAAGACTCGTAAAAAGTGATAGCATTATGGAAAACCAACAGTTAGCTATTCTAAACAGATATAACTCATAAGATGCAATGGTAGCATTACGAAAACCGACAGTTACTACCCATATGAGTTATAAAATCAAAGGAAGCACGTAAGTCTTAAAAGCTAACAAGATTCATCACAGCGGTATGTAGCATACGGGAACCGACATTAGCTACTAATTAACTATAAGAACAGTTATAGCTTACGAGAACCGACAGTCACTATAACATGCCTAGATGAATCATGCATATAAAAATTAATCAGTTATTTAACATGGATTCATAGATGGAAAGGTAAAAACTTATAAGTTCAGGACATCTATGTAAACATAAACAGCCACAGAAGCTCTAATGACAAAGAATCCATACTAAATAAAAGCATTAAAAACAAGATCAAGAAAAACACAGGAACTCGAATCAAGTTCAAAGACAACAGACGGGCGTTCAATGGAAATTGTAGCCCTGGACGAGCGTTCAACAAACAAACGCTCGTTTGCCCTTGAAAACACCTGGACGGGCGTTCAGAATATCAGACGCCCGTCGATTCCTCAAAATCGGTCGATTGAAAATTCGAACGGACGAACGCCCAACAATTCCAAACGCTCGTTTACGCACGTTAGTAATCGGACGGGCGTTCACGTACCATGGACGCCGTCCACACAACAAATATGCACAGGCAAAGGAAAAAACACAAAGCAAACCCTAAATACTTATGAACACAACACAAAGAATACAGATCACAAGCCACAAGATGCCGCTTTATCAAATTAAGCACGTGGGATTAGATTAGGTTACACATAACACAAACTTCACGTAAAATGATTGAGTAAAAAACTCTTGCACATTCTTAACCTTATGGTCATCGAAACACGGCAAAATAAAAACTCTCAACTTGGTATACGCTACTTTTATTAAAAACAAAAATAAAACGTAACAAAATCGAGAACTAACAAAACTAGATTCAACATGACACCAATTCCCCGACAACGGCGCCACTTTTGTTGGGGATATTTTGCATCATTAAAACAAAAGAAAATTTATAAACCTATACTACCATGCAAAACTACCTCCTAACCGGCCGAATACCGGGTAGTTGCTAGTAAAGTTGGATAAATGCGGTTATCGATCCTCGTGGAAAAGGATGTTGAATCTAATCTAATTAATCCTTCTTTATTAACTAAAACCTAAACTAAACTAAAGCGGAAAATAATCGGACAGAGGATTGTTAATCCAAAGCCGTGAAGGATAAAAGCGATAAAAACATAAATAAAACTACATCTACGAAAAAGCGGTAAATCTATCTACCGAACAACCATGAACAAACCATGATCAACCTCTTCCCAACAACCATCATCTCACCGAAAGAAATAAGATTAACACATATTCATTCACAAGTTATCTTGGATTATTATCTTATCTAAAGAAGCGTTTCCTCTTCCGATTTATCACGCCATTCATTAGTTTACCTTCCGGTCTTAACTAACATCTATATCTGAAGCAAAGATACGGATTAAATCCTAATCTAACAACCTTATCCCTCAACTTCCGTTTGTTGGAATAATAATTGTTAATCTCTATCATGGCAATCTAACGAATTTATTAACTTCCGTTATCTAAATTCGATTAACATATAGCATCTCAAACATGAAAGAGAACAAGAATAACGTAATGAAACAAATACATGAAAAATCTCATCTTTCCGGTAACGGTGATATCCATTAATTCAATTCTAAGAAAATCTTGCATCGAATTAATTAAATTGTGGTTCTCTCGTAAACCTAGATAATTAATCTACGAACTTCCGTTATGTATAGATTAAAAATCCAAACTTTCCTACGGTGATCTAAACTACACCGACTTCCGTCATACGGTAGCATCAAATCATACAATCATCTTTCGATATAAAATTGCACGATACAAATAAACATAGGAGAAGAAACAATTTAAATAAAAACTTACAAAATAATCCCAGAAAAGAAATCAAGTGGCTGCAGAAAATTAGCCTCACAAAGCATCATCCATGGCTGCACAACACTTGAGCAAGAAGAAAGAAGGAAAAAAAAAACAAACTAACTACCTAATCTAACTAACCTCCGGCCGACCAAGCATGGAGCTTGGCGGCCGGGCTGCTCTCACTCGACTTTAGGGTATAAGGAAGAAGCTGCTGCTGTATCAATTATAATTAGGGTTGGGGCTGCTGCTGTTTTTATAGAATTTTGAGTCGGTCACTTTCAGATGAACTTGTGGCGGACGCCCGTCCAGCTCTCCTGGAACAGATTCTGAACTTGTAACGCTCATATCTCGGGCCTCGTAAGTCGGAATGGAGTGATTCAAAATCCTGTAGAATTCTCTCTTCAAGCCCTACAACTCTTCTCTTTAGGTCCAGAGTCAAATTGGTTGTTATCATATCAAGAACTGCGTTGCAAGGTCGTCACTACTCGGAATCCTCGATTTTCTTCCTTCTGGGCGCCGTCCACAAGGTCGGACGCTGCGTTTGCTTCTCTGAGACGGAGGATAGACGCTCGTTCATCATGCGTCTGAACTCTCTCGATCCAATTCAAACTTTCGAACGCCGTTCAATATAGTGGGCGCCCGTCCATTCCTGGACGGGACATGGGCGAACGTCCAAACTTTGCTGAAACCGATTTCTTGATAATTATCTTATTTCTTCCATCTTTATCTTCTTTACCTCATCTCTATCTCTTCAAGATTATTTCAAACAACTTCAACTTCGATTTTAACTCTTCCAACTCCTTTTCCAAGTCGAAAATATGTATCTACACACATCGAAAACATACCAAAACGTAACATGATTCCAAAATAATATAAAATCACCAAATAAACATTTAAATTGATATGTTTTCATATTTAATCATTAAAAACCTCATTTACTCAATTAATCAATTATAATCCCGATTTCTATGAAAATAACACGTATATGGGGAATATTGATATACAAAATATATGTGAAAATCACTACAATTTAGCCCTAAACAGTACCTCCTCTTCCTCAGCAACATCAGCCATTAACTCAGCAAAATTGGACACTGCAAACAATAAGACAGAAGAGTTAATACAAGTATTTTGAAACCCAAAAAAAAACCAGAGAACTTAACAAGTATAAAGACCCTATAGGTTTCATATTCCCCTTTACTTAGTTCCTTGTAGGGATCAGGGCCAGCGGTTGGGAGTTTGGCAGATTCAATCAGCGCAGAAGAGTAATATAAATGCCACTCTTCTGAATATCATCTATTAGTTTATTATCTACATCTGTGGGCCGAGGATCGCTACCCAAGTCGGCGGTATTCCATCTACCCAGGTTAAGCTCCACCTCGGGACAAAGGAAGAAGAACCGACGCTTCCAGTTTTTGTAAGAGGTCTCTCCTTTCTCGATGAACCGGACGTCCTTTAAGAAGTCTCCTCGGCACGGAAAACAGTAGTACCCGGCCTGGTCATGCACCTACTTACACTGGTGGAAGAGCCATAAATTCTTAACGGTGAAGGGGATGCAGGCACACCGGCACCACATGGAAAAGCCCACTATGGCCCTTATACCATTGGGTACGATTTGGGCAAGCCTCAAGCCATAATGCTCTAGGACGGCCAATATTGCAGGAGGCACACCTGAAACCTCAAACCACAAAGGAGTTGGTCCGGTGAGACGGCGCGATAACCTTCCGGGAGCTTGATAAGCGTAAACACCGGGAGCGAGGATTTTTGGGTCGTATAATGGATTAGCTATCTTATACTGCTTACAGATAGAGACCAAATCACTCTTGGTTAGGTTAGAGTCGATACCGTGACAAGCGGCTTGGGATTTCAAAGCCATATGCGCTTTTAGAGTCAGAACAAACTTTGAAGTTCCGGAGGAGCATGGAGGACTGGAATAAGACGGATCATACCGAAGGGCTAGAACCAGGAGGTCAAATCCCCTACGATTGATTAAGGGTTTGGAAACATGATTTTCGACCGGTAGAAGAACGGGGTTCTCAGAGTTAACCCTAAAATGGGAGTTTTCACTTTCTGATTCTGGCTCAGACTCAAACAAAGCTTCGATTGAACTATCAGTAAGAATAATTGGCTCACTCATTAACAATGAAGGAATTAAAATGAAGAGATCACATGAAGCTTACTTGTATTGGGGAGGTTGAAGAATGGAATGGAAACCGTCCGACTTTAATCCCGTGTTTAAATGGAAGGTTGTAACGTCTGAAGAGACGTAACAAGACTAGGGGGTTATAAGCCCCCAAAAGTGCCCATCATTAAGGCGTGTGTGGAAACACTTCGTATTTTGTGCTCGCTATAGTTAATCGATGCGATGCGCGTGGCACGTGGGCAAGGCGGACCACAACTCGTGAAATAGCCGAGCTGCACCCCGCCCAAGTCAGGTCCGCCTCTATCCTCGAAAGTCCGGTCGGACTCGGGGCTTATGACGATGGCCGGGGTAGACCTAGCCACGTGTCATTCAGAGAACGACATTGTAATAAATAAGTGAGGAAGCGTTGAGGACAGAGGCCCTATGTTAATCAGGCCTAACCGTGGGAGGTCTGTCCTGGTCCTTCCAGACTGGACCACCGCAAGACGGCTCGGTCACAACGGAGGCCAGGTCGGAGAACCCAGGTCGAGACGACTGAGAGCCCAGCGCCAGGGCGTCCAGGTCTTTCCTTATATCTTTGGTAATTCACACATGTGCTTATATAATAGAATAATGATGGGAAGAATCCCGTGATTATAGGGCGTTGATCTTATTGTTCAAGTACAGTCTTAATTATCCCTTATCAAAGAGATTTACTCAAATTAATCCTTAAGGACCAAGAAATAAATCCAATACTTGCAGAGCAAGGAAGGTGAGGCGAGACGCTCATATATAAATAAACTCTACAGGAATTCTACGAAAACGATTCCAATTACACACATCAGATAATGAAAGAACTCAAAGCTAACTAACTCGCGCCACTAAACAAATCACAATCACCATCCCTATTGTTAAAGGTTCTTGATAAATCGTTAAGAGTTATTTAGCCCGGATAATAATCAATGAGAGACTCGGTGATCCAACATCGTCAGTAATATTACGATTCTAATCATTTATTATATTCATAATTTTCTCTATATTTATAAAAAAAATTCCGGATAAACAAATTCGAGTAGTATATCCAACAAATGAGTTGAGAAGCAGGACCAATCAAGATTGATCCATCAATTAGTAGCCTTGCAATCTCACCACCGAAGGATGCTGGAGCAATTCAGGATCCAACGTCTCACAAAAGACTTGGAAGATATTATCAGTATTCAACAAAACAAAAAAATTAAAATAAGTCTTTGGAAGAGAGAAAAAAGAGGAAACGAAGCTGCAAAAGCCTGAGAGTCACAAACATTTCATCTAAATGAACCAAAAGGTCCCCAAAGAAAGTAAGTAAGAAGATGGACATGGCTGCAATCGCAACACTACCCACATCACAGCAGCTCTTTTCCTTCTCTCATTCAATCTCACATCTTCCTCACTTTCAAATATGCATCCTGGGTAACAGAATAATACCCAAATGTTGTTCCAGCCTCAAAAGGAGCCAATTTTCCACTGGCCGGAGAGGAATCAAGTGCATGGCTGTGGAAACTGCTTCCCAATCGAAAGCTAAGACGTCGTCGTCTAAAAAGGGAGGCTATGAGATTCAGACCTTAACTGGCTGGCTGTTGAAACAAGAACAGGCCGGAGTTATTGATGCTGAGCTCACAATCGTCCTCTCCAGCATTTCAGTAGCCAGCAAGCAGATTGCCTCTCTAGTTCAGAGGGCTAGTATTTCCAATCTTACAGGAGTTCAGGGTGCCGTAAACATTCAGGGAGAGGACCAGAAGAAACTTGATGTTGTTTCTAATGAGGTTTGCTGCGAATTTATTCATACGAAATAAAAAAAAACAAATTTCGTTAAAATTAGTTGAAATCTTGCCATTTTAAAGTGTTTTTTAGGTACCCTTTAATCAATTAATTGAGTTTCTTTTGGACATGAATTGATTTGCACTCACTCTGTTCATTCTTTAGGACTCATTTGTGGTTCAAAATTTGTAATCCAGTAAGAAGTACTATGTAATAAACAGACAATTAAGTAAAAGGGGTGAAAAGGTGTGATGTATTTAACGTTTTAATCCAACAGGTGTTTTCGAATTGCTTGAAATCAAGTGGGAGAACAGGGATCATAGCGTCGGAAGAAGAGGATGTACCAGTAGCAGTGGAAGAAACCTACTCTGGAAACTACATTGTTGTATTTGATCCGCTTGATGGCTCGTCTAACATTGATGCTGCTGTATCCACAGGTTCCATCTTCGGTATATACAGCCCGAATGATGAATGTCTTGCGGATATTGGTGATGACGAAGAGGTAATTCATTTCCTTTCAACTCTTTGCTTTTTAGGTAGAACATGGTTTAAAATCAAGAATGAGCTGTAAAGTCTCATATCTGTAAAGTAATAGAATACCCACCCCTGTATAAGTGTGAGACATAAAGGTGTTGTCAACTCGGGTTAGCCCTTTTAGACCAAGCGAGGATGACGGTCTAACCAGTTGACTGGATCATTAGCAGTGTTCTAAAAAACGCCCTGAGCGATCGCCTAGGCGCTAGGCACCCCTCTGGTCGATTCGTTTATGCCCTAGGCGATCATATCTAGGCGAAAAAAACCCTAAGCGATTTTCTAGGCGATTCTAGGCGACTTTAGGCGATTAGGGTTTCCATATATATATAAAATCTGAAAATCATTCTATATTTGTAATATTAAAAAAATTAAAAAAATCGCTTAGGAGTCGCCTAGGCGCCCCACTTTCGCGTCGCTTTCGCCTAGCGCCTTTTAAAACACTGATTATTAGGCCTAGGGTCTGGGGGCATTACATGAGCACCGTATCTATTTATCTGTATCTAATTGGAGTCATATATCTCTTGAATTGACTGAAAAATGCAGCTAGACAAATCGGTGCAAAGATGTGTGGTGAGTGTATGCCAACCCGGAAGTAATCTTCTGGCCTCTGGCTACTGCATGTACTCAAGCTCTGTGATCTTTGTGATCACACTAGGAAAAGGTGTCTTTGCATTTACCTTGGATCCCATGTATGGAGAATTTGTACTTACCCAAGAAAACATCCAAATACCTAAGGCAGGAAAGATCTACTCTTTCAATGAAGGGAACTACCAATTATGGGATGACAAGTTGAAGAAGTACATGGATGATCTTAAGGACCCTGGCCCTAGTGGAAAGCCCTACTCTGCGCGCTATATAGGTAGTTTGGTTGGAGACTTTCATCGGACGCTATTATATGGTGGAATTTACGGATACCCTAGTGATAAAAAAAGCAAGAACGGTAAATTGAGGCTTTTGTATGAATGTGCTCCCATGAGTTTTATTGTGGAACAAGCTGGAGGTAAAGGATCAGACGGCCATGGAAGGATTCTCGACATTGTACCAGTAGAGGTATGTAAAAAAAACACCACTGCTTGATTCTGTGTTATCGTTTTTTTCCCCTTCAACTTTCGTTGTTTATCTCTTTATTATGTTTTATATATGCTTATTGTAGATTCATCAACGAGTACCTCTGTACATTGGAAGTCCAGAAGAAGTTGAGAAGCTAGAGAAGTACTTAGCCTGAAAACAATGCAATGAAGACAACAAAAAAAATGTACTAAAGAAATACCTGTCTTCTGAGTTTTTGGGACTTCACTTTACAATTTCTTGTGGTGACTTTCTCTTGAATATGCACATATATGAGTTCTGATTTAATGTTTGGTTCTTGTTGATGTGAACTTTACGATACATTTATCCGTCAAATTATCACGATTATGTGCTTAATCTGATGATAATACGGTAAAATCAAATACATGAGCCCAAAACAGAGCAAGCGTGAATTGTATGCCTATTGTTCTACAATAAATGGAGAAGCCTATGATAATCCTAGTCCCATTCGGGACAATCTGTCGCAGACTCGAATTATAGTGAATCAAAATCTGAAAGACAACAAAAATAATCGGAAATCTAAGACCTGCAGTTAGTTGTTCGCTATGCACTGTGCAATAACCTCGGGGAGGAGCATACGCTCTCTTTGGATCCTAGACGGAAGAATTGGCTTAAAGATTTCATATCTATACCATGCCCCTTTGCATAAAGAAATCATCTGCCCCTCGATGATTATGGAAGGGACGGCCTTGGCCGGACAAGGTTCGTTCCCAACATTTGATGACGTATTTATAGGCAGGCATCCTTGGGAATCCTCTACATATCGCGATCTAGACACAGAACATGTAACCGAGTGTTATTGAGCCACAAAAATAGGCGGCCTTTGAGATATCCTATTAAGGGCTTCATCAGACGAAGATCGTCTACTTAAAGACATGATTTCAAAGAGAAATTAAGTGAAGATAATGAAAAAGACTTATTGTTGTGAAGATCTAACATGTCTGGTACAATTCTCTCTGATAATGGCTCTAAAGTTTGAAGACCTGCAAAAAGGTGAAGGAAGCAAGCCATGCACCCTCTTTTATAGGCAAATTTTGTGCTGAAGACGAAAAGATCACCTTATGTTAACCCATCAACGAAATCCACGGGGTTTCCTAAATGATTTAAAACGGCGCCTTCAGATAAGTTCTAGGCGTTTGAATGTCAGAAAACAGGTTGTCATACGTCTCCTATGTGAGAGACAATTGGACTTCAGCCTCACATATCGTACCACGCCTCTTCAATGCTGATCTCACCTACGATGATCATCCCAGCTCAGGTATGGAGGGTTTTTGACATGGGTACGAACCGAAAGTCTTACACGTGGCACTCATTGGGCCTCAGTCGGGTCCTATTAAAAAAATGGGTCAATTCAATCTCAACCCACAATTGTGACGTTTACTTGAAGGCTCCAGCCAAAGATTTACAGACCTCTTCTGGTCGCCCTCAGAGCTCAGGTCTCTAGTTCATCTTAGTTATGACTCAGCACACCTCATTTACGCATGGCATAAACTACTTGTAGCTTCAGATAGCCGGCATGACACATGATATCTACGGCCCACGTCGCCGACCTAATAACCTGCTCATCCTGGTTGCTCATTGACATATTGGATTGTCTCCAACGTCCAAGTGCGGTTACAACTCATTAATGGGAAGGATCCCATGATTGATTCTTCATTAGATTTAATAATCCATGATTGAGCCATAACTGCCCCATGATGGCATCATGATGGCTCTCAATCACAGGCCCCAAAATCAAAGAATCGTGCATTAACCCCCACGCGAGATGCCTATATAAAGTAACATTGCCTTTATTCAGAACTACGTTATTTGCTTGATCTAAACTCACTGGGTACATAACGACACAACCATAAACTATCAAAAACACCATCACCCTGCCAGTTAAAATTCTCCAAAAAGAATCTAATTACCTGTTAAACAAAACCCAAAGATTTTCGTCGACACGCCAAGCCCGGTGCGCCATGGTTCCAATTGGGCCTATACATAGGTCCAAGAAGAATAGGGTCCTTGGCCCACATAGTTTACACCTTTGTAAGTTGGACCGGGCCGGGTAATAATCAAGCTCGCCCTTCGCCTTAATGATACTTATCATTGGCAGGGGAAACGAGTGTCAATCAGTGATGCCTTCAACCCGTCCTTTACAGACCGGCGAGAAGCACTGGGGGCCGACATGCTTGCCCCCAACTCAACAATCCGACCTCGACTCGAATCAGTCCCGCTAATCAGGCAACAATAGTTAAAGCTTGAAGATTGCAAGCAAGCAACGCGCGGCGGTAACCAAGCCCGCGCATTCATAGCGTGCCACGTCAGCCATGTTTATTATCATGCTTATTAATGTTTTTGTAACCGTAAACTCATAGCCCTATAAATAGTGGCATTGTACCCTGAAAAGGACACATCTTAATACACAAAAGCAGACAACCTCTGCCAATTTGTCGACAAATTGCTTACTCATTTACAATTTCTAATCTTCATAATATCTTCATATTCTATTAGCCTTTTTACCCAAGTTGGGACCAGAAAAAATTATTCATTTGACGAGGTTATTCATTTATCGAATTCTTATTTATCGAGATTATACTGTAATTTTTTTATATAGTTTGTAGTGTATATGTATCTAGAGTAAAAAGTCCCGTGTGACATCAACGGACCTAGCCTGATCAAACCAATCGGCTAAGGCCGTTTGAGCACAAAGCCGACAATCAGATACAACATCGATGGCGGATCAGAAAAGTTTTTTTCATTGGGTCACGGATCGTAAACCTCCATTTTTATTCAAAAATTTGTCCTAGCAAGGTCATCGGAGCCTAAAACTACATTTTTAACCTGTAAAATGACACTTTTTAACACCAAAACAACATCGTTTTAATACTAAATTTTTTTTCCAGATCTCGGTGGAAATCGCGTGGCCATCATGATACACATGCATCCGCCCCTGTACAACATTCATCGGCAAACGATCTAAAAGTATCCGAAAACAATGTCACTATCAGGCAGGTGAACCATCCGATGCTTTTTGCTTGGAACTTATTGATGTGTCGTTGGTTAAGAATTTTTATGTTAAACTTATCACACACAACTTATTCCGGTAAATGAGACTTTGAGATATGTTTGAACTTTGAACACTAATTATGTCTTACCTATACAGATTTTTTCCACCGAATATATAATTATTCAATTAAGGAGAAAAAATTTAATAAGTACAAGCAAGTCACCTGTACGCCTTCCTGAAATACATGTCCAATACAAAAAATCAGACTCTCATTCTATATCCTTACACATAGGAAACTTATGAAAACATAAGCAAAGTGTTTGTTCTTCAACACTTCCTGTAAATATGTTAAAACAGAACCTCCTCCTGGGATCCAAAAGCAGTTACGATAATCGAGAATAAACAAAAACATAAATCACACAAGAACAATCTAACGTTGTTTCCGGCAACATACCGACTACTCCACGGGCAGAAAAGAGGAGAATATATTATCATTAGAGATTTTACAGACTCTGCAATTGCCTTAGGCAATTGCTAAAAGCTACTGCTACTTCTACTGCAAATGTTCTAGGTTACAACAGACGTTTATTTGTAGCCACAAAAAACTAGACCTAGCCGTCATAAAGACATACTAGCATAATGACTAAAATACCCCAGATGTTAACTCAGCTCAGCTGACTCCACCAGATGTAACCATGCTGACTTTTGCACAAAGCTGACATTTGCCCAAAGCTGACTCTTGGCAAAACTGACTTTTGCCCAAAACTGACTTCTTGTCAAAGTTGACTCTTGCCAAACCCGACTCTTTCCAAAGCTGACTTTTGCCGAAACTCACTTTGCTGAAAGCCGACTTTTCTCAGCTTAGTACTTAGCTCAGCTTAGTACACAGCTTTGTATAAGAGGTCAGGTCACTTTTTCTAACAAATCTCCACCTTGACTTGAACTCTCGTTCAAACAGATGTATAACCAGATATACTGTACCAGATGCATTCATCAATGCCAGATGTACTGTACCAGATTCCTCCTCTTCTTTCAGACTTGATTGAGTTGAGAACATATGTGATCAAGGACTTGATCACCAGACAAGATGTGATTACCCGATTCAGATGTAATCAACTTGGCTAAGCACACTCAGCTGAGTTCTTCATTCAACTTCAACCAACAGATTGCAGATTCAGATTCAGTTTCTGAGCTGACCAGATAAGAACACAATAGATTCCAAGTGAGACTTCTCCAGACGAGACTTAACTCCAGACGAGAACTCCACCTCAGACATGTTCACCAGATGCTTAGCTGACTTCACTCAGCCAAACATATCAGATTTGTCTTACTCAACTGACTTCACTCAGTTGAGGCTTTCTTTTCTGAATCTGCGAAACCAGCCAGCATACATGTTCAACAGACTCACAGACGCCACTCCACAAACAGATGGACTCGGCTGACTCTTTATTCAGCTTACTTCCCAGATCTGAACACTCCACGCTACACAACTGACTTCTACTCAGCTGGTATTAGATTAGATGACCCTCTTGCTCAGCCAATCCCAGATTTTGGTTCCACTCAGTTTCAGCTCTTGATTCTTCAAGTTCAGATGCACAACCAAGTTTCAGATAAATGTTGACTGTTCTCAGCTGAGTTCTACAAACTCAACTAAGTATGTACCTGAAGCTCCACATGCTTGTCAACACTCCAGATTCAGACCAGATTTTCATTAGGGTCTTTGGAATCACCCTTCTTGAATGTCTTCTTCCCAGGACTTTCATTCCCTTTGCAACTGCTACTTGCAATTTAACCGATAGCCCGATTGTCTGTACCTGTGCCAGCTGAATTATGCCTTAGCTCTCGATTATGGAGAGATGCTCTAACATCCTCCAATGACACTGTGTTTTTTTCCAACAACAAAAGATTGCATAAAATTCTCATATGATGCTGGCAGTGATACCAACAAAATTGGAGCTGCATCCTCATCTTCGATCTTAACACGAATACTCATCAAATCAAGCAATATATTGTGTTCAGCTTTTCCAGATTATCTCTGAGAGGCATTCCTTCTTGCATATTTAAACTTAATAGACGTTGCTTTATCAAAGAACTTGTTGGCCAACGACTTTGTCATATACAAACTCTCAAGCTTCAAACACGGCCATGTCAATGAATCCTCTTCAAAGAACTTCATGATAACATCATCGAGACAAGCACAATAAAATCATTGAATGTGCTTTCTCCTCCAGATTGGCCATCTCAGCGTTTACGGCATCCACCGCCTTTGACAACGGAGCCCAGAGCTCAAGTTTCTTCAACAGAGCACGCATCTTGATTTGCCACATATTGAAATTGTTCCTTCCTGTGAATATATCAATCTCTACATTTAACCCAGACTTCTTGATCTTGCCAAAGAACATAACTTTTATCACATAATCCTTGCACCGGTGAAGGTCTTGGTGAAGATAATTTTTTTGTTCAAACAGACGATTCCCAAACAGAACCTCCGAATCCCTGATGATAACCTCGCTCCGATACCAGTTTGTTAAAACAAAACCATCAGGGATCCAAAACGGATTGCAAGAATAATGACACAAGATTTAACGTGGTTTCGGCAATATGGCGACTACTCCACGGGCGAAAGAGAGAATATATTATCACCTGGAGATTTTATGAGACTGCGCAATTGCCTAAGGCAATTGTCTTTGAAAGCTCTTCTTTAGCTTCTACTGCAAATGTTCTAGGTTACAACAGACGTGTATTTATAGCCACAAAAAAACTAGACCTAGCCGCCATAAAGACATTCTAGCATAATGACTAAAATACCCTAGATGTGAACTCAGCTCAGCTGACTCCACCGGACGTAACCATGTTGACTTTTTGCCGAAAGCTGACATTTGCCCAAAGCTGACTCTTGGCAAAACTGAGTTTTTCCCAAAACTGACTTATTGCCAAAGCTAACTCTTGCCAAAGCTGTGTTTGGCCAAAGCTGACTTTTCGACACTTAGTAAGTACTTAGTTTCACCTAATACTCAAATTTCACTAGTACTCAGTTTTGTATAAGAGGTCAAGTAATTTTTCCTAACAAAATATTATATGATATTTGGGGAACTTTCCAACCGAAAATCCTAAAAAACAGTTGCATGTATCTGTGAATTTTTCTTGATTAAAAACTAGATGTTGACAATGTGCTTTATTGTGCATTATTTCAAACACAAAAAGACAAAAACAAAAGACATTATAAAAAAAACCTTCGGGACAAAACAATGGCTGCAAGTGCAATCATAAGTGTAGCAATTTATGATACCAAAGTGTCATAACATATTTTTACTTCATTCATTATATTGTTAGATTTATTCATTATATATATATATATATATTTCATGATTATTAATTGTGTTTAAAAATGTGTTATCACATTGTGACATTTTTGTTGAAATGACATGTCCGGAAGCATAATCAAGACATGTTTGTTAAAGAAAATTTAATTAAAAAAACCCGACATCGAAGGAAAAAAGAACCGGAAATACTATTGGCATAATAAAGACGATAACTAAATTATTATACGAGCAACATAATTATATATAATTGATAAAAATGAGACCTATATGAATTAAATAGCCCTACACATTAATCAATAATATATGTTTATTCAATTTATTAGTTAGGATCATTCTTATTTACAATAACAATAGTAAATAATTAACTCGCGCGAAACAACACATGACCATCCACACATGATGCAGTTGTAAATTACTATTGAACAAAAAAGTGACGCTAGCTACTATCAATACAGTTGTGTCACAATGAGTGATACTACATTCTTTACATCATTCAAAGTAACAGTTAAAATCTCAGAGTAATTTTAGGCAAACAAATTGATCACTTTTAATGTAATACGCAACTTGAAAAATAATATTTACTGATTATTTACTCCACACACCTAAAGCTTCATAACGCCCAAAAATGCCAACAACCAAAACGTTTTACAACCATATGCTTGTAACATATAGGTGTTTACTTTAGAAAATAGTAATTATTAAAAATAAATATATAATTTATTATTAAATATTTCACAAAGTTAAAATAATTTGTAACACATAAAATATATACTGTATAAAAATATCTTAATTTAACTTTTGAATTATTATAACAATATTTACAATAATTCCCCACATATTAAAGTTTTAGAAAAACACGACACACTTTTGCTGGACTTATGTATGAGTGTAACGCATCGAATCTGGTGACTTTCGGACTATGAACCATATCTAGAATGAATAAAACTTAACTTACTGAAACGCTGGTGAAGCAGCTAGAGCTTCTATGAACCAATGCATCATTGTTGTAAGAAAGCGGTTTTTCCAATCACATTACACTCTAAAATATCATTGATCAACGTCATTTTGCACATTTTGGCCTTGCGCGCGCCTAGTAATTCATGAGTACTCTAGAGATTTTTGCCAAAGAATCTCATAGGAGTGGCCCCACTCCACACTCGTATACATGAATTCATCAAGTGTATGCCGCTTTAATACACCACCCATCCGCGGTCATCATATCGATACCAACGAACCTTATTGTTCCATGTCCGAATACCAGGGCGAATAGGGCGGGTGTGCCGCCGCTTGTCGAGGTAGTTCCGTCGGCCGTTGATCCGGATCGGTATGCATAGTGCCACCAGGCAATCTTCCTTATGAGTGTTTAATTTGTTGGGAAACCCATGGATCGGGCTCTTCTTAACCGGGTAATCTCGTGTTTTACTTATCGTTGTCCGCTTTTGTTACTTAGAGCATTTTGTCATAAGTATACATGCTTCAGCATATAGCGTCGGGGCTTACGATATGATGCTTAAACGTAATTTCTTTGTGCGTACTGACGAGCTCTTTACTTTGTAGATAACATGGACATGACCAGACGCCGCAACGAGAAGGTCCAGCTAGAAAGGCTCGGCCAGGCGGATAGAGGTCGCCAACTTGTTGCGGGCTGACATGTCATCCCGCCGACTATTCCTCCCCGCTCCGACCCGTGAACTTGGCCCCAGGGCGCGTCACTAACGATCCGGTGGCCCCAGTGTGAGAGAAGTAAATGATGTTGTTGATCCTGCTGCCGAGTAGATTCATATGAGGTCGGGTGTTGGGCTCAAGTTCCAATTTAACTACTCTATAGGTGTTTGGTTGTTTGTATTTGCCCATAATCTGAATCATACAAGGAACAAGTTTTCTAGTCATAAGTGTGTCTTCATTGCGTATCCGTTTTCGAAAAAAGGATGGACTCTTTTTTACTTGGAAAAGAAAGAAATATTTGTATCATGTGACGTGAAATTTATCGAACATGTGTTTCCGTTCTCCTTAGTCTTCCGATGACATTAATACACCTTCACCCATATTTAATGCCGATTCACGATGATGAATTTTCTTCGATGGACCACCTTTGGGTTCTTTCCCGTTGTTACCCGGATGTCGTTGAAGGGCCAACTTCCGACCCACGATAATATAGTGGAGGTGGAGTCGTCCGAACTATTCAACCAGGGGAGGTGTGAGTGACACCGGGACGGGGTGCATGGTAATGAGGTGATTTAGATGGGTAGAGAAAACACCAAAGAATTCTCGAACTCATGATATCAAAATTATTCTACTCATACAATAGTGGAATAGAAATGTCCTTCCGCATACTCACCTGCTTCATCGGCTTTCTTATGTACTATTTCCTATCCTATTTCACATTTTGTTAGATATGAATGGTTTTATAATCCGCATTGAAAGTATAGAGCATCTATTACTGCATGATCTCCTCCTAAAACCTGTATGGAAAGAGTAAAACATTAAGGGTGGCATCAGGCCGTGGCAGCCGAGATTAGCGCGTTAGAAGAACATGGTACTTGGAGCTGCAGCCTCTACCTCCTCGGAAGAAATCCCTTGGAAGTAAATGGGTATATGCCAAATAGTGTGATGAGAAGGGTGTTTTGCAGTGTTTGAAAGCACGTCGTGTAGCTTTTAGTCATCATTAGGTAGCAGGAATTGATTACATGGAGACTTTTGCCCCAGTAGTGAAAGATGGTAATGGTTCGAACCTTCTTGGCGATTCTGGCCAGATTAAACATGTGGAGTACATCAAATGGATGTCCATAATGCCTTTCTACACGGTGATTTAGATGAAGAAATTTATATGAAAATTCCTCTAGGTTTTGAGAAGAATCATTCCAACCATTTTTTACGTATGAAAAAGTCGTTTT
This sequence comes from Gentiana macrophylla, assembly GCA_026214975.1. Lineage (NCBI taxonomy): Eukaryota > Viridiplantae > Streptophyta > Magnoliopsida > Gentianales > Gentianaceae > Gentiana > Gentiana macrophylla. Next base: position 5,798,040 of record CM047807.1, on the reverse strand, counting down.
ACAGATTGAAGCAGGATCCAAGATCTTTGGTTTGCAAAACATGCCAACGCCTCCTTAAACATTATGGGTTTCACAAACTCATTCCGATTACTCTCTTTTTTTCATTGCAATATGGCCATATCCATCTTTATGTTCTTGTCTACATTGATGACATAATTATAGGAGGAAACGATCATTTGACTCTAGAGATCTTTAAATGTTATTTCGGGCAGTTCTTTTAAGATGAAAGACTTGAGGGCTCTTAAATATTTTCTTGGGTTGAAGGTTGCTCGGAGTAAACATGGATTTTTTTATCTCAAAGGAAGTATGCATTAGATATCATAGGTGAGACGGGCCTTCTTGGGGCCAAACCGGTTGAATTCCCTATGGAACAACACCAAAAGCTTGGTCTTGCATCTGGCGATCTACTGGAGGATCCTGAGCCGTATCGTCGTTTGGTCGGTCGGCTTATCTATCTGGGTGTCACTCGCCCGGATTTGGCGTATCCGGTTCACATACTCTCCCCCAATTTATGCAACACCATAGCAGGAGCATTGGGACTCAACTTTACGGGTGGTTCGTTATTTGAAGTTGCATCCGGGCCAGAGAATTTCGTTACATAGTGATAGTGAGTTAACGTCAGAAGCGTGGCGTGATTCAGATGGGCTAGTCGCCCGATCTACCAAAGTGTTCTTTGAGTGGCCCGATTTCTTCTCCATCTGCAGCTTTGAACAGTTTCGGGTGGAGCGACGGTGGTTCGTCGAGATGGCGAAGAGTCCATATCCAAGAAGAAGGGTCTCAATATGCATACTCAGATGAGAATAATTGGTGGGGGTGAGTTTTAGAGGTATTTGTATGGCAGGGGTTGTTAGGAACATTTTATTATGTTTTGATGATGGCCATACCAGCAGTTATAACAAGCCTGAAATAAGTTAGAATTCTCTGTATAATTCTTTACTTAGAGTCTGACATGTTGTATAAGTTGAGTCAGACAAGTATTGTACTAGTTGGTAGGACGGCAAGGTAAAAACAGACTTTCGGCAGAGTGAAGCCAGCCAAGCACCAGCAGAGAAGTAATGAAGACATTATGGTCTGACTTATAACCAAGGAAGTCTGTGATGACCTTGGATAAGTCTAAGTTATGTTTCAAGGGATAAAACTTAATATTCAAATATGGTGTACACTGATCTCACCCCAATCAAGGATCAGTGAAGTACAAGATTCTCCTCTTACTTAAACAATGAAGAAAACAATTGAATCGGGCGCAAGAACTGACTTTGGCCGAGTTAAGACAAAGCGGTGAAGGAAGATCTAGAACGGCGAAGTCGGATGAATCACTCAACCGCTCGAGAACGCGAAGTAAATCTTACCACCGTCGAGGTTTTGGAATATGATGAAGATTCAGAAGATCATGCATTAAATGCACAGTCAATAGAGGATCAATCAAGAACGGATCTTCTGCTATATATTTGAAGCAAAAATCCGATCACTGAAATCAAGGAGAATACAATTAAGGGGGAATCAAGAATAAAATCAAGGATTATTCCCCTCATAAATATAGCCATTGGACGGAATTTCAAATCAAAGATACTCAAGGCTATAAATAGAAGGCATTGACAGACAGATAAAAACAACGATTAAGAAGAGCAAAAAAGAAGCAGAAACTCTGTCAATTTGAAAAGCCTTCTCTCTGAACTTATAAGGACTTATCTAGAGATCAACTCAGACATCAGAACTACACTTTTATTCAGCACTGAGATTGATCAAGCAAGTTTGTGAATCTTATTCACATCAAACTGAAGCAACTGAATCAGAAGCAATCTGAGAAGGAGTTGTGTCTGTGATAGCTGCTGAAGGATTTTGATCTCAAGGAGCAATGGAAGAGACTGGATCACTGAAGCTGTTGCAGTCAATGAGTGATAGTCTTGTGGATTGTGAAGCTTGGGAAGCCAAGGACAATCATACTATTGTATCTGTGAAAACAATAGCGAATTCCTCCAATCATCACAGGAGAAGAGTGGATTAAGGGATTACACCACCCTAAACCACTATAAGCCTTATGTCAATTTACTTTCTGCAATTTACTTTACAGCATTTACTTAAATTTCCTAGATCATAACATATAGTTGTGATTGTCTAAACTGATTTGAAAACAACATAGTAAGAAGGGATTTATCCATTTGCCCAAAAGCTTTTAAACATAAGAAAAGTTTTGAAACTCCACTATAGTCATTCACCCCCTCTAGACTATAGTTTCACCTTCTCTAGGACCAACAATTGGTATCGAGCGGTGTTCCTAGTATCGAACCTGCTCGAGATCTAATTTCTCAGTAACAAGGAGATCACATATTTTCAAAGTAGTTTTAAAATCATGTTTTCTATTCATTCACATATAAATCTATTACTTGTGCTTATGGATTCCTCAAACTTTATGTCAAAAGTACTGTTTTCAATGTTAATAATTTTGATGAATATAAAATAAGAATGATGTCTTATCTGGCAAAGAACTCATGAGGAGATCTTTGGGCGTAATCAATGATGGACCAATCATGATCATGACCGTGATATCCACGGGAGCGAGATCAAGGAAAGGAGATAGACAAACCTAAGAAAGATTGGACCAAGGATGACAGGAGAAGAGCAAATCTAGACTTTGTTGCAAAAGACATGATTTTGAAGACCTTAGATAGCAACATGTTCATGAGAATCAAAGACTGCAAAACAGCAAAGGAGATGTGGGACAAGCTAGCTTTGATAAATGAAGGATCTGAAGCAGTTAAAGAAAACAAATTATCTGTTGCAAAACAGAAATTTCAAAATTTCAAAATGAAGACTGGTGAATCCATTGATCAAATGGACAACAGATTCTCTAGCATCATCAGTGAACTGCAACAGCTTGGACACACATATTCCTAGAAAGAAGTATGCTTAAAGATCTTAAGAGGCTTACCTGAAAGATGGAAGATCATAACATCAGTAATCAGAGGAACAACAAATCTTGCAAACACAGACACTCTGACCCTGATGTCTCAATTAAAAGCCCATGAATTCGAATTGAACGGTGAAGATGGTGTTCCGGCAAAGACATAAAGAGCCACTGCGCTAATAGCACCCCAGCAAAGTAACTTTGCCGATTGTATCAGCAAAGAGACACAAGAACTCAAAGAACATGTAGCTTTATTAGTTAAACGTTTTGACAGGTTTAGCAAAAAGAAGCCATTCAAAGGAAACTCATCATCAAACAATAGGTCAAGCTCAAACAAAGACATGAAGAAGAAAGATGATGAATACAGATGCTTCAACTGTAACAAGAAAGGTCACTTCAAGGCTGATTGTTCTGAAAGCAATGATAAAGATGATGAAAAGAAGAAATATAAAACATCGAGAAGAGGAAAGGCAAGAAAGCACTCAAAGGTGAATCCGGTGAAAAAGAATGAAGAATCATCGATAATGACTCGGATGATAGTGATGAAGAAGGCATTTCAGGACAATGGCATATCTATGCCTCATGACCAAAGAATTAGATGAGGATGAAGATGACAAATCAGACATCGATTTGTGTCTAATGACCAAAGAATCAAATGAAACGAGGTAACATCTAGCTCTCACTCTTCATCTAACGCATCCACATCGACACCGCACAATCTTACGATTCCCAATTAGATCTGGCGGACTAGTCCAAAATCTCATGACTAAATTTGATGAAATTGAAATGAATCATGAAATTCTCGGAGAAGGAATGCAAGGATCTAAGAAAGGAAAACAAAGATTAAAGAAAGAAATGGATAAAGCAAAAGTGAACTAACTAGTAAGAGACCCACTTAAATGATCAACAAACAACATATGATCATACATCCATTATTAACCGATCGATTAAGAAAATCTCCCCACCGATTAAGATAACCACTTTGCACCACTAAATGCACCGACTTACAAACCCTCAAAAGGTTTGGATCCAGATCTGGTATTGGCTACAACAATCGGGGATGAGTAGTAGAACAATGGTCAACACAATTCTAAATTCGGGACCAACAATGGACCAAAATTTAGAAAGGGACGGACCATAGTTCCAACCAATCATCTGCACGGTGAAGTCAAAATCGATGTAGTGAAACAACGAGACTAAATCCTCATTCCAGTCAACCAAAAACAAAAACCTTACGAAAGGTAAAGGTAGACTTTACCGCCCGAGAAGATGATTAGAATGTTGCTCCTCCAAAATACAAGAAGAAACCATTGAATGATATGCATCATGTGTTTAAGAAAAATCAATCTAGATATGTTCCTAAACACATGAAGCAACACAGGTTTCCTACTGCATATTGGAAAGTGAAGAAGGATGCACATGCACCAAAAGGTAGAGAAAAGTATCAGAATATCTTCAGTAAAAATATTAGAAATTATTCTGCCATGCCTTATACATATGAAGTTGATGACTTCAATTATCCAAAAAGAAGAACTTTTGGATATACACTTGGTATGGGAGACATGACTGCTAACAGGTATGGACCCAAACAGTGTTGGGTGCCTAAACTTAATTAATTAGACAGTGGATGTTCAATTATCCAAAAAGAAGAACTTTTGGATATACACTTGGTATGGGAGGCATGACTGCTAACAGGTATGGACCCAAACAGTGTTGGGTGCCTAAACTTAATTAATAGGATGTCTGGTACATAGACAGTGGATGTTCCAGACACATGACAGGAAATAAGAGATGGCTCACTGACTTCAAAGCTTTTGATGGACCCAAAGTTACTTTTGGAGGCAAAGAAAACCCGACAAGATTAAGGGGAAGGCACATACTCAAGAACAAATTAAAGATTCAAAATGTAGCATATGTCAAAGGACTTAATTTCAATCACGAGCATCGATCAGTTACGTGACAAAGGCTACAATGTATATTTCAATAAGGAATGATGCAAAGTGATTCATAGCCAAACCAACACAGTAGTTCTTGCAGGTAGAAGACAAGACAACATGTATGTGGTGGATTGGAAAACAGCCAAGGCAGAAACATGTCTGCTTGTCAAAAATAAACAATCAACCAGCTGCATTTGGCACAAAAGATTAAATCACTTGAATTTCAAGATCATCAACAAATTATCAAAGAACAAGTTAGTTGAAGGCACACCGAGAGATCACATTCAAGAAAGAAAGTCTATGTGATGCATGTCGAAAAGGGAAACAAATCAAAAATTCATTCAAGTCAAAGCCCTATCAATCAACAACAAGAATTCTACATCCATTACATATGGACTGTTTGGACCAGTCACACATGATAAGTGTAAGTGGTAAAAATACACCACTAGTAGTGGTAGATGACTTCTCAAAATACACTGGACCATTTTCATGAACAAGAAGAAAGAAACACTCAAAAAGTTGCCAGATTCTTGAGAGACTCCAAAATGAGAAAGAATGAAGATCATCAAGATCGAGATCGAGATAGAGGCAATTGAATTTCTAAATGAAATTATCGAGAACCTAATGTGAAGAAAATGGAGTGCTACATCAACTATCTGCAGCAGAACTCCACAACAAAATGGTGTAGCGAAAAGAAGAAACATAACTCTCAAAGCGCGATTAGAACAATGATTCTTTGAAGCATGCTTGCCAAAGAGATTTTGGGTTTGAAGCGACAAACACGACATGCCATACACAAAAGCAGATCAATCATCAACAAATATCATGGAAAGACTCCATATGAAATATGGAATGGTAGAAGACCTAATATCTCATATTTTCATATGTTTGGATCAAAATGTTTTGTTTTGAGCAGAATCATTTGCATACCTTTGATGAAAAAAGGTGATGAAGCAATCTTTATGGGATACTCGAGACACTAGCAAAGCATTCAGAGTACTCAACAAAGAACATTGGTGATTGAAGAATCAATACATGTAGTTTTTATGAACCTAATACAAATGGTGAAGATCTTCAAGATCAAGAAGCAACACAAAGGGAAATCTATACAAATGCAACCATACCAGCTTCCATCTTAAATCATCTTTTTGAAAATCAAGAAGAGCCACATATCAATACAACAGAAGAAGTACTAGAATTTGAAGTTCATGCTCAACATGAAGGTGTGGAAGCACCAAGTGACTTTTTCCCAAAACTGACTTATTGCCAAAGCTAACTCTTGCCAAAGCGTGTGTTTGGCCAAAGTGACTTTTGCGAAATCGACTTTGCTAAAAGTGACTTTTCTCGACTTAGTAGTTAGCTCGACTTAGTACTCGAGTTTTGTATAAGAGAGGTCAAGTAATTTTCCTAACAAAATATTATGTGATATTTGGGAACTTTCCAACGAAAATGCTAAAAAGCAGTTGCATGTATCTGTGAATTTTCTTGATTAAAAACTAGATGTTGACAATGTGCTTTATTGTGCATTATTTCGAACACAAAAAAACAAAAACAAAAGACATTATAAAAAAAAACCTTCGGGGACAAAACAATCGCTGCAAGTGCAATCATAAGAGTAGCAATTTATGATACCAAAGTGTCATAACATATTTTTACTTCATTCATTATATTGTTAGATTTATTCATTATATATATATATATATATATATATATATATATATATATATATATATATATATATATATATATATTTCATGATTATTAATTGTGTTTAAAAGCGTGTTATCACATTGTGACATTTTTGTTGAAATGACATGTCGGAAGCATAATCAAGACATGTTTGTTAAAGAAAATTTAATTAAAAACCCGACATCGGAGGAAAAAGAACAGGTAATACTATTGTCATAATAAAGACGATAACTAAATTATTATACAAGCAACATAATTATATATCATTGATAAAAATGAGACCTATATGAATTAAATAGCCTACACATTAATCAATAATATATGTTTATTCAATTTATTAGTTAGGATCATTCTTAATTATAATAACATAGTAAACAATAATAGTAAATAATTAACTTCATGAAAACAACACATGACCATCCACATCATGCAGTTGTAAATTACTATTGAAAAAGAGTGACTTTATTATCTATACGATTGTGTCACAATAAGTGATTCTTTACATCATTAATTCAGTAGGCATACAAAATGATGCAAAACTTTATTCTTTAAATCGTTTTGGCACAACCGTCGTTTCCGTCTTAATTAACTAGTTGCAAACATTACCACATGCGTAACATTGAAAAATGTCAACGACACAACATGCACAATTAAAACAACAATCAAATGCAGCACGAATTGCCACCTTTTGAACCATCTTTGCTTGAAACTTGCAACATATCTGCCTCAACTTCTTGTTTAGCAGCTTCAATATTCTCGTGAATAAATTTTGCAGCCATAATTAGTTCTACAGGAGACCAATTAGCAACCATCAGGCGAGATAATGAATATTATACATACTAAATATTTTGCCATAGTAGTAGTTAAGAAGAGAAGGGATGTAATTGCAGGTGTGAATGATACTGTTCTTCCGAAAACCTACTTATAGAACACAGAATCCAAGAACATTACACAAGTTAATTCCTTGAGTTGTCACGTTGCCACATGACAAGAAATATTAAATATACACTACAATATACCTATATTTATTCTGTGTAAATATAAAAAAGATTAATATTAATCCTAAAATGTATACAAATATGTATACATAATCTTTTCTTTGTATCATCTTTTGGAACCCTCTTCGACTACATGTTGCTACAATGAATTAAGAAAACAAATTGAGGTTGCATTTGGATTAACACGATCGAGAATAATGGATTTTGACAACACCACGATCTTGGAAAAATATATAACATGTTACTAAAATAAAGAAATTCGGAAAAATATATAACGGTGGTTTTATTCTCATTCAAAGTAACAGTTAAAATCTCGAGTAATTTTAGGCAAACAAATTGATCACTTTTAATGTGCAACATAATACGCAGCTTGAAAAATAATATTTACTGATTATTTACTCCACACACCTAAAGCTTCATAACGCCCAAAAATGCCAACAACCAAAACGTTTTACAACCATATGCTTGTAACATATAGGTGTTTACTTTAGAAAATAGTAATTATTAAAAATAAATATATAATTTATTATTAAATATTTCACAAAGTTAAAATAATTTGTAACACATAAAATATATACTGTATAAAAATATCTTAATTTAACTTTTGAATTATTATAACAATATTTACAATAATTCCCCACATATTAAAGTTTTAGAAAAACACGACACACTTTTGCTGGACTTATGTATGAGTGTAACGCATCGAATCTGGTGACTTTCGGACTATGAACCATATCTAGAATGAATAAAACTTAACTTACTGAAAAGCTGGTGAAGCAGTGATGAACGTGGTCAAGTTAAATTAATAACTCGATGCCTACTAACACACTAGCAAGAGAACTAGGTTCAATTGTAGTATAGCTAGATAGGGTCGAGGTCGATCCCACAGAGACTCGGCACAAATAAAACACAACTTTATCTTCTTAGAACTAAATTGGAAGGGCGGTCTACGACCAACTTAAATGCAATAAATAAAATAGTGACAACCACGAGACACAAAAAGACCACAAAGATAAGCGAAAGACTACTAAAACACGGATAATACGGTTGATATTATCTAAACAAATAGTATTGATTACGCTAGTAGATTATAACTTCCCATGTGGATTAGGATATTAACGAGACAAAACAAGCGTTAAAGATTAATTATTATGACTACGGGAGTCATCCCACAAGGTAGATTTAGCTCCAATTAGGTCATCTAAATCATCGTGCCTCCATTACGTGACTTCGCTTTTTAATGCCTCCATCTCATATAACCCGACACAACTACGAAACTAGGGATGCCGGTATAAACCGTAACCTCATCTAAGCAAAATTCCTAGGGTAAGGCGTGCTTCTTAGATGCCGATTCAATCTATATCCTAAGTAACAATCACTTTTTGGGTTTCATGTTAAATTATGATGACAAATAATTAAGTTGATCGAGTTTAATTACTCGTTTTAATTCCAAATCGGAGAATCGGCGTGGTCGAAGCCGATCATAATATTGCCTACATATTGCCAGGCTCGGTCGACCGAGCAGCGAAGCACTTTCGGGCGACCGAGTGACACGTCTAGTCGACCGAACACGATTCGTGCGGAACAAATCATGATTACTTCTTAACGTTTCTAACCTAAACACATGGGTTCGTAAATTAACTTACATCACGCAATCAATACAAATAAAATTACTCCATAATAAAATATAACGAGATCTACGAATAAAGATTGCATAATTGAATAGTCATACCCTCGAAGGCGAGAGTGACTCCCACTCTTTACGCTCCTAATCGGAGAATCCGGCGAATCCACAATGAGCGAACATAAAGAAAATAAAACTAAAGACTTAAAAGCTAAAATTGTATGAATTGTTTTGTGTTGTAGTGGTGTGTGTTCTCAACATCGTGGCTCTTTGTTTATATAGGAGTTGTAGCCGACATAGGGAGAATCGGAAGATTGACATGCATTTATCACATTAGGCTCGGGGTGACCGAACCTACACGCTCGATCGACCGAATGGTATGGCTCGATCGACCGAGCCTCCTCTTCACGTTTTCACACTCGGTTAAATCGACTTGTTCCCCACTCCATGCTTTTGAACGATCGATTTATCTTTTCTTTAATGCTCCGATTTTCTTCTCTTTTATCTTGAGATCTCCCGATTGTATGATAATTATCTTCCCGATTTATCATGATCACGCAAAATCGGCATTTATCACACAATTAATTGCTCTTTTATAATAAAAATAGCTAAATACCAATTATCATATTAATAATCACTTATCATTAAATAATAAATATAAACACGTGATTAAATATGAAATATATATAATTAACTCCGATTTAAGGTTATAATTGATGACATAAATGGGTATATTTTAAGCTCATCATCAAAATGCCCCACTTAAACTTTGCTTCGTCCCGAACAAAGCATTAACAAGTTATTCCCAAGACAACATTTTACGTGGTCAACTCATACTTACACAAGAAACCGAGTCAACTCATACCGGTCATGCTCATAAGATATGCATTATTCACTACTCGCTATGAATCGGCGTGATCGTGTGCATGTGCATTGGTTTTATATAAATGTAGCAAGATTAGAGTTTATGCTGGACTTCATATCTAAATTCACCAACATCGACATTCATACTTCTTATGCCTCGCAATGGTTAAAAGCAACTGGAACAATAAGCAAGAGCGTATCTATAGGGTTTTGGACTTGGAGACCGAGTACTACTCAAAGCCTCTAAAAATTCGAATTTTTTTCGGTTTTGCATATTTTTCGAATACTACTAACCTCGAGGAAGAAAACTTTTCATAAGTATCCCCTATCTTAGATCATGCATAGTATCGAATATTACCACAAGCGGGGCTACTTTGGTAATGTTACTACAAGCCCGATGTTTTAATGCATTGTCAAAACACAGTGCGTCCCAAGCTTATTACTCCGCTTTTGTTGGCTAGAAGATCGAAATACATCGATCGACAAACATCGACACTAGGTCCTCATAACCAATTATCTACGCAATGTACACATACTTCTTTCAATTATTACAACTCATGCGGTACTCGATTCACATGTTGAGTAATTGAACAATACCTAACTACTTGCAATTGTTGGCATGAATATCCTTAAGTTTACTAACAATTTATCGCAAAAGTATAATATGACCACGTACTCACATAACTTGGTTCATTTCCTATTAATTCTAAGTATAAGAACTTCACAAGTTTAAAGTGCAGAGTTAAACAACTTTGCATTTATCCATAAAAATTTTTAAATTTGGCTCAATATTGTCTCGATATTCCGTTCCCCTTGACTTTTTCAACATACGACACAATATATAGCTAAGTCCCCCTTTACTTAAACATGGCATTGTCCTCAATGACAAAAATAAATGAGTCAAGATGAAAGACTTAGCTCTGGAAACGGCTCCCAAGTAAAGGAACAATATCGGAGTAATCATCGGTACAACGTGGAGAGACAGACACATCTGTATAAACAAACAAGCTCCACGAAAACGTTAACTACCATATACATGGAAGTTATAAAATAATGTGGCGATAATTAGATATAGATATCTAAAAGCAGTTTAAGCCACTTTATTTTATCTTTGCCATGGACAAGACCAAAAGATTTAAACCTAGATAAAAACTCACATGACGGCTATCAAGGAAAAAACCTCGTTTATTCGAACTTAGACTCGAGAACATGGCGAGATGAAAAAAAAACCGTGATAGGCGCATGCTACTTTATTAAAAGAAAAGCGAAAAGGATAGTTATAGGTAGTAGTTCTAAGTTTATAGTCATTGCTCGACTCGACTCAAGATGGTTTATTCATAGACGAGTCATCGAGGTACAAAACCTCCTCCTCGGCCGGCGGCGGAAGCCCGTGATAATGCTTATCGATGTCCATTGACCACAAATCTAGACTCGTCTTTAAAATTTAATAGCTCCACCGCCCCGGAAGGAAAGACTCGTTGTACTTGAAATGGGCCATACCATCTTGACTTCAACTTACCCGGAAGAGTCTTAAAGCGCTTGAATTGTACAAGAGAACCAGGTCACCCTCTTGAAAGGTCCTCTCCGAGAATCTTTTGTCATGAAACTTCTTTGTGCGCTCCTTGAAAATCTTGGCATTTCTCGTATGCCTCTAAAAACTCCTCCTCCAGGCGAGTTAATTCTAACATCCTTTTCTCACGGCCAACGTCTCATCAAAATTTAGCATCCTTGTTGCCCACATGGCCCGGTGCTCGATTCCACAGTAGATGACATGCCTTTCCAAAAACAATTCTATATGGTGACATTCCAATCGAGGTTTTATATGCGATCCTATAAGCCCATAAAGCGTCGTCTAAGCGTAACGACCAATCCTTCCTAGTCGTATTGTGATTTTTCCAGGATACGCTTTATCTCTCGATTGGTGACTTCTACTTGTCCGCTAGTGCAGGGGTGATATCGCGATGCTAGCTTATGTCGAACCCCATACTTAATCATCAGCCGTTCAAACGGTTTACTACAAAAATGACTACCATTGTCGCTTATAATTGCCCTTGGCGTCCCAAACCTTGTAAAAATGTTCTTCTTCAAGAATCTAACCACAACCCTAGCATCGTTAGTAGGGGAAGCAATGGCCTCAACCCATTTGGATACATAATCTACAGCAACTAAGATATATCGGTTAGATAATGATGAAGTGAAGGGTCCAACAAAATCTATTCCCCAAACGTCAAAAAGCTCCACTTCTAAGATGCTCTTGAGTGGCATCTCATTCCTCCTTGAAATATTACTGTCATTTGACAAGAATGACATGCCTTTGCATATTGGTGTGCATCCTTAAACAATGTCGGCCAATAAAAACCGCATTGGAGGACCTTAGCGCGGTTTTCTCCCCATAGTGTCCTCCAACTTCATAGGAATGACAATGCTTGAGGATATCATTATATTCTCCTTCGGGCACACATCTTGAAAAACATTATCGAGATCTAGCTTAAACAAGTGCGGTTCATCCCAATAGTAGTGTCTAAGATCTTTAAAGAATTTTTTCCTTTCTTGACAAAGTGAGATTCGGTGGTAGGTACTTTGGATAGATAATTGACAAACAAACTAAACCATGGTTGCTTCTTCTCCTTCACAACCTCAATTCGCGAAGAAAGCTGCGGCCTGAATCATCATGTCCCCGATGGTGGCGATGGAGAAAAGTTGTTCATCGGGAAAAGATTCTCCTATCTCGGGTAATTCCTCACCATCCTCTAATTGTAAGCGCGATAGATGATCGGCCACCACGTTCTCACTTCCTTTCTTATCTCGGATTTCTCGTCAAATTCTTGCAACATGAGGATCCATCTCAACGATCTCGGCTTTGAATCTTGCTTTGCTAGGAGATACTTAAGAGCCGCATGGTCGATCCACCACGGTGACTTTAGATCCCACTAAGTAGGATCTAAATTTGTCAAAAGCAAAGATAACGGCGGAAGTTCCTTCTCCGTTGTGGCGTAATTTCTTTGGCGACATTCAAAGTCCGGCTTGCATAATAAATGGGCCTAAAAATCTTATCTTTTCTTTGACCCAAAGCGGCGCCAACAGCATTATCACTTGCATCACACATCGATTCGAATGGAAGATCCCAATCCGGTGCGACGAGCGGTGCGATGTCGATCTACTTTTTATTTCGTTGAAAGCTTTTATGCACTCATTTGAAAACACGAATGGCACATCCTTGGCCAATAATTGATAAGAGGTCTAGAGACCAGGAAAAATCCTTGATAAACCTACGATAAAATCCGGCGTGGCCTAAAAAACCTCGCAAAGTTTTAAGATTAGTAGGTGGAGGTAATTTCTCGATCACCTCGACTTTGGCTCTATCCACCTCTATACCGTTCTTTGATATCGGTGGCCTAGTACTATACTTTCCGTAACCATCAAATGACATTTCTCCCATTTAAGCACAAGATTAGTCTCTTCACATCTCTTTGATACTCGTGCTAGATGTGTGAGACATGAATCAAATCGTCTCCAAACACGGAGAAATCATCCATAAAGATTTCCAAGAAATCTTCCACCATGTCCGCAAACAATGACATCATACACCGTTGAAATGTCGCGGGGCGTTACACAATCAAATGGCATTCGATTATACGCAAATGTCCCATATGGGCATGTAAATGTTGTTTTCTCACGATCTTGGGCGAGATATGGATTTGATAGTATCCCGAATACCCGTCAAAAACAATAAAAGCATGCCCGCTCAATCTCTCGAGCATTTGATCGATGAAGGGAAGAGGAAAATGGTCCTACGAGTGGCATCGTTTAGTTTCCTAAAGTCTATGCATACTCGATGACCGGTGATTAGCCTCACGAATTAACTCATTCAACTCATTGGCTTGCACCGTCAATCCTCCGCTTCTTGGGAACTACGTGGATAGGGCTTACCCATTCGCTATCGACAATTGGAAATATAATTCCCATTTCTAGCATTTTTATAACTTCATCCCTAACCACTTCCTTTAATTGTGGGGTTAAACGCCTCGAGGTTGTGCAACCGCTTTCTTTTCAGTCCCACGGAGATCTTGTGCATACATACGCTAGGGCTAATGCCTTTAACGTCGACTATGGTCCATCCAAATGCTCCAGCGGTACTCTCTCAAAACTCTCATAAGTTTCTCTTCTTGTAAGTCCGTCAAGGATGAAGATATGATCGATGGCAAGGTCTCATCTTGGAGAAATCGTTACTTCAAATTCGCGGGGGAAGAGGTTTTAAATTCAAATTTGTGGGAGGTTCTTCCAAAGAGGTCTTCAACATTTGACGGTGAGTTTAAGTTCAAAGTACTTATGCCACGTTGGTCTATGATAGAATCTTTCAATCTCCATGACACTTACTTCCTCTACGAGTCTTGGGGTCCCTCTACTACATCCTGGCCATATCATCTTCTCCTCCTCACTACTCACGTACTTGACTTCATCTTCTTCTTCTAAGACGACATCAAAAAAATCCTTGATACTTTCATGTTGTTGAAATTCTTGAGCGATCCTATCAATGGAATCCAACATGAAACATGCATCCTCTCCATCATCGAGTTTGCTTCATAGTGTCGAAGACATTGAATGCAACTCTCTCTTCGTTCACTCTTAACACCAACTCGCCTTTGTAAACATCAATTAGAGTTCTACTAGTAGCCATGAAAGGTCTCCACTAATATCAATGGTACCTCGTAGTTAGCTTCCATATCTAATACCACAAAGTCGACGGGGAATACAAACTTTTCAACTCTTACTAGCACATCCTCAACCACTCCACACGGTTCCTTAATAGAGCGATCAGCTAATTGCAATGTGATTGAGGTCTTCTTAAGATCTTTCATGCCTAGTTTCCGAAAAATAGATAGTGGCATCGAGTTCACACTTGCTCTAGATCACACAAAGCTTTGTTCGGACATCGTTACCTATGGTGCGAGGAATGAGAAAACTTCCCGGATCTTTGCATTTTGGGGTAACTTATGTTGAAGAATGGTGAGCACTCCTCATTAAGGCATATGGTCTCTAAATCTAGAAGTTTCCTTTTAGTTGAGGCAGCGTCTTTTAAAATTTGGTGTACTCGGGCATTTATTGAATTCAACTAGGGGTATATTGATTTGTAACTTACTAAACATATCCACGAACTTCTTATACCTCTTATTATCAAACTTGAGGCCGGCTTTGGTGGAGGATAAGGTAGAGTTGAAGGAGTCGACATCGGTGAAAATTGGATACTTGTTATCGTAAAGTTCAACTCTAGGGCCAGCAGGTTCTTTGTACGTTCTTTGCTCAGGCAAAGTCTCGGAAGTATTAGTCTCATTGCTTGGCTCACTATCCTTATTCTTTGTCACTTTTTCTTTCTCTTGCGGGGATGGTGGAGTTACTTCTTTTCCACTCCTTGTCATGATCGCATTCAAATCCTTAGGGTTCTTCTCAATGTTGCTTGGCAACCCTCCAGGAGGTCTAGTTGAGACTTGCTCAGCTAGGTGTCCTACCTGGTGTGTGAGATTTTGAACTAAAGCTTCTGGTTGGTTACTTTGGCATCTGTTTTACGACAATATTGGCTAAAGTTAGTGGCTAACTTCGACCATAGATTTTGAAAGTTGTCCCGTATTATCGGTGGCGACATTACTCGATTTTTCTATCGCGACTTCCCAACCAAAAGTTTTAGTCTGTTTGTGGTACATAAGTGGTAGGCGGTTTAGGCCTTTCTCTGCATTAATGTCACTATATCGGAATCCGGGATGGTTATGATTAGGCTGTACCCTCCCCGACATAATTGGCTTCTTGATTGCCCGACATTCTCACTTTGAGGTGCTATCTCGATTCAGTCCTTTCTACTCTTGTCATCCTCTCTTGCATCCCATCTACCTTATCGTTGATATGAGAAAGTTGTTCTAAGATTTTGGTAGATGCACTATCATCAAATATGTCGTGACCATCTTTCTGATGGCTATGTCATTGCCTCCCCATTGGCTATTCATTGCTATTTGCTCCATCTTCCCTTGTGCCTCCTCGGGAGATAAAAGAACAAATGCTCCATTCTTTGGGGCGTCTACTCTGATTTTCTCAGTCTCTCTCAACCCATGGTAAAAGTTTGCATTAAAAGCCAAAGAGAGATGTCATGATGAGGACACTTCCTCATAGCTTCCTTAAAACGCTCCCAAGCTTGATCAAAACTCTCCCAGGTTGTTGCTTAAATCCTAGGATGTCTTGGCGTAACTTAAAAGTTTTCCTAAGGAAAATACTTATTCATGAACTTTTGCAACAATTGTTCCCAAGTAGTGATAGATCCGACCTCTAAAGAGAGAAGCCATTGCTTAGCTTTATCTTTCAAAGTGAAAGGAAAAGCTTAAGGCGAATGTTACCCTCGGGATTAATTACGTTTCACGGTACTAACGATTTCCAAGAAATTAGTCACGTGAACACCAGGATCCTCGTTTTGGACTCCATGAAAAGTAGAATAATTGGTCACCATTTGAATTACATTAGGCCTAGGGTGATAGACTTCCGCGACATCTTGCGGTGCTACGATAAGCGAGAATGAATTGTTCAATAGTGGGCGTTGCATAACTTTGCAAAGTGCGCCTCGCTCCTTGAACTAGGGCTTGGTTTCCATTATTAGCATTTTCATTCACATTATTGGCATTATTAATAACGAGATTAGGTACTGGTTTGGATTGGTGGGTTGCCTTCCATTTACTTTTGGTCGGAATGCTCGAATGATCGGTTGTATGTCCTTCTCCTTGCTCGCTTTCCTCAAGGTTCGGATCCTCTTCTCCTTGCTTAGCCAGATTCCTAGCTAACTTCCTATTCCTCCTCGCAAATTTCTATATCTCGAGGATTATATGGTTCAAGCGGTTCCTTCCGATTTCCGAGTAGCGTACTATAAAATAATAAACAACAATAAAACAATTAATCACTAGTAAAGGCTAGGCCTTTAACTAACTAACTAAAAGCAGACTCAAAAATAAGTTTGAGAAAGAAAAAGTAAATAAAAGCGAAGCGAGAATATTGTAAAAGCGACCTGAGCGAAGCAGAAAAGAAAACAAATTCTCGGTCGACCGAGAGGCGTAGTTCGATCGACCCGAGCGCTTTTTTTTTTTTTGACCTTTATTTAATATCTGAGACTCTTATTCACGAATATTCACGAATCGATTCTAACAAAATAAGCTATATCGTAATTTAATGACTCGAGTCCCGGCAGCGGCGCCAAAAACTTGATGAGCGTGGTCAAGTTAAATTAATAACTCGATGCCTACTAACACACTAGCAAGAGAACTAGGTTCAATTGTAGTATAGCTAGATAAGTCGAGGTCGATCCCACGAGACTCGGCACAAATAAAACACAACTTTATCTTCTTAGAACTAAATTGGAAGGCGGTCTACGACCAACTTAAATGCAATAAATAAAATAGTGACAACCACGAGACACAAAGACCACAAAGATAAGCGAAAGACTACTAAAACACGGATAATACGGTTGATATTATCTAAACAAATAGTATTGATTACGCTAGTAGATTATAACTTCCCCATGTAGATTAGGATATTAACGAGACAAAACAAACGTTAAAGATTAATTATTATGACTACGGGAGTCATCCCACAAGGTAGATTTAGCTCCAATTAGGTCATCTAAATCATCGTGCCTCCATTCGTGACTTGGCTTTTAATGCCTCCATCTCATATAACCCGACACAACTCTGAAACTAGGGATGCGGTATAAACCGTAACCTCATCTAAGCAACATTCCTAGGGTAAGGCGTACTTCTTAGATGCCGATTCAATCTATATCCTAAGTAACAATCACTTTTTGGGTTTCATGTTAAATTATGATGACAAATAATTAAGTTGATCGAGTTTAATTACTCGTTTTAATTCCAAATCGAGAGAATCGGCGTGGTCGAAGCCGATCATAATATTGCCTACATATTGCCAGGCTCGGTCGACCGAGCAGCGACACTTTCGGGCGACCGGTGACACGTCTAGTCGACCGAACACGATTCTGTGCGGAACAAATCATGATTACTTCTTAACGTTTCTAACCTAAACACATGGGTTCGTAAATTAACCTACATCACGCAATCAATACAAATAAAATTACTCCATAATAAAATATAACAGATCTACGAATAAAGATTGCATAATTGAATAGTCATACCCTCGAAGGCGAGTGACTCCCACTCTTTAATCGCTCCACTAATCGGAGAATCAGGCGAATCCACAATGAGCGAACATAAAGAAAATAAAACTAAAGACTTAAAAGCTAAAATTGTATGAATTGTTTTGTGTTGTAGTGGTGTGTGTTCTCAACATCGTAGGCTGCTTTGTTTATATAGGAGTTGTAGCCGACATAGGAGAATCGGAAAGATTGACATGCATTTATCACATTAGACTCGGGGTGACCGAACTACACGCTCGATCGACCGAATGGTATGGCTTTCGGTCGACCGAGCCTCCTCTCTTCACGTGTTTTCACACTCGGTTCGTCGACTTGTTCCCCACTCCATGCTTTTGAACCGATCGATATATCTTTTCTTTAATGCTCCGATTTTCTTCTCTTTTATCTTGAGATCTCCCGATTGTATGATAATTATCTTCCCGATTTATCATGATCTGCAAAATCAGCATTTATCACACAATTAATTGCTCTTTTATAATAAAAATAGCTAAATACCAATTATCATATTAATAATCACTTATCATTAAATAATAAATATAAACACGTGATTAAATATGAAATATATATATAATTAACTCCGATTTAAGGTTATAATTGATGACATAAATGGGTATATTTTAACTGTCATCAAGCAGCTAGAAACTTACATGAACCAATGCATCATTGTTGTAAGCGGTTTTCAATCACATTACACTCTAAATATCATTGATCAACGTCATTTTGCACATTTTGGCCTTGCGCGCGCCTAGTAATTCATGAGTACTCTAGAGATTTTTGCCAAAGAATCTCATAGGAGTGGCCCCACTCCACACTCGTATACATGAATTCATCAAGTGTATGCCGCTTTAATACACCACCCATCCGCGGTCATCATATCGATACCAACGAACCTTATTGTTCCATGTCCGGAATACCAGGGCCGAATAGGGCGGGTGTGCCGCCGCTTGTCGAGTAGTTCCGTCATTTGTTGATCGGGATTGGTATGCATAGTGCCACCAGGCAATCTTCCTTATGAGTGTTTAATTTGTTGGGAAACCCATGGATCGGGCTCTTCTTAACGGGGTAATCTCGTGTTTTACTTCTTGTTATGCGCTTTACGTACTTAGAGCATTTTGTCATAAGTATACATGCCTAGCATATAAGCGTCGGGGCTTACGATATGATGCTTAAGCGTAATTTCTTTGTGCGTAGTGACGAGCTCTTTACTTTGTAGATAACATGGACATGACCAGGCGCGCGCGCGCGAAGGTCGGCTAGAAAGGATCGGCCAGGCGGATAGAGTCGCCAACTTGTTGCGGGTGACATGTCATCCCGCCGACTATTCCTCCCGCTCCGACCCGCGAACTTGGCCCCGGAGGCGGTCACTAACGATCCGGTGGCCCCAGTGTGAGAAAGTAAATGATGTGGTTGATCCTGCTTTGCCGAGTAGATTCATGTGAGGTATTCCCCGTCGCTATTGATCCGGACTGGTATGCATAGTGCCACCCGGGCAATCTTCCCTATGAGTGTTTAATTTGTTGGGGAAACCCATGGATCGGGCTCCTCTTAACCGGGGTAATCTTGTGTTTTACTTACTTTTTTACGCATACATGCTTAGAGCATTTTGTAATAAGTATACATGCCTAGGATATAGCGTCAGGGCTTACGATATGATGCTTAAACATAATTTCTTTGTGCGTACTGACGAGCTCTTTACTTTGTAGATAACATGGACACGACCAGGCGCGCAGCGAGAGGTCGGCTTGAAAGGCTTGGCGGCGGATAGAGGTCGCCAACTTGTTGCGGTGACATGTCATCCGCCCGACTATTCCTCCCGCTCCGACCCGTGAGCGTGGCCCCGAGGCGGTCACTAACGATCCGGTGGCCTCATATGTGAGAGAAGTAAATGATGTGGTTGATCATCTTTGCCGAGTAGATGCATCACGAGGTCGGGTGTTGGGCTCGAGTTCCAATTTAACTACTCAAGAGGTGTTTGGTTGTTTGTATTTGCCCATGTCCCAGAATCATACAAGGAACAAGTTTTCTAGTCATATGTGTGTCTTCATTGCGTATCCGTTTGCGAAAAAGGATGGACTCTTTTTGACTTGGAAAAGAAATAAATATTTGTATCACGTGACGTGAAATTTATCAAACATGTGTTTCCGTTCTCCTCTTAGTCTTCCGATGACATTAATACACCTTCACCCATATTTAATGCTGATTACGATGATGACTTTTTTTTCCTGATGGACCACCCTTGGGTTCTTTCCCAGTTGTTACCCCGGACGTCGTTGAAGGGGCCAACTTCCGACCCTTGATAATATGGTGGAGGTGGAGCCGTCCGAAACTATTCAACCAGGGGGAAGGTGTGAGTGACACCCCGGACGGGGTGCATGGTAATGAGGTGA
Organism: Gentiana macrophylla; assembly: GCA_026214975.1. Lineage (NCBI taxonomy): Eukaryota > Viridiplantae > Streptophyta > Magnoliopsida > Gentianales > Gentianaceae > Gentiana > Gentiana macrophylla. The sequence continues at coordinate 5,777,439 of CM047807.1, read as the reverse complement.
TTAAGATGGGTAGAGGAAAACACCAAAGAATTCTGAACTCGCGATATCAAAATTATTCTACTCATACAATAGTGGAATAGAAATGTCCTTCCAGCATACTCACCTTCATCCGGCTTTCTTTGGTACTATTTATTATCCTATTTCCCATTTTGTTAGCTATGAGCGGTTTTCTAATCCGCGCCGAAAGTATGGAGCATCTATTCTTGCATGATCTCCTCCTAAATCCTTTATGGAAAGAGTAAAACATGAAGGGTGGCATCGGGCCGTGGCGGCCGAGATTAGCGCGTTAGAAGAACATTGTACTTGAAGGCTGCGACCTCTACCTCCTAGGAAGAAATCCGCTTGGAAGTAAATGGGTATATGCCAAATAGTGTGATGAGAAGGGTGTTTTGCGGCGTTTGAAAGCACGTCTTGTAGCTTTTAGTCATCATTAGGTAGCGAGGAATTGATAACATGGAGACTTTTGCCCCAGTAGTGAAGATGGTAATGGTTCGAACCTTCTTGGCGATTCTGTGATTAAACATAGGGTAGTACATCAAATGGATGTTCATAATGCCTTTCTACGGTGATTTAGATGAAGAAATTTATATGAAAATTCCTCTGGGTTTTGAGAAGAATCATTCCAACCTTTTTGGCGTATGAAAAAGTCGTTTATGCAGATTGAAGCGAGGATCCAAGATGATGGTTTGCAAAACTTGGCACTTGCCCTTAAACATTATGGGTTTCATCGGACTCATTCCGATTACTCTCTTTTTCTTTGCAACATGGCCATATCCATCTTTATGTTCTTGTCTACATTGATGACATAATTATAGGAGGAAGCGATCATTTCACTCTAGAGATCTTTAAGCGTTATTTAGGGCGGTGCTTTTAAGATGAAAGACTTGAGGATCTTAAATATTTTCTTGGGTTGGAGGTTGCTCGGAGTAAACATGGATTTTTTTATCTCAAAGGAAGTATGCATTAGATATCATTGATGAGACGGGCCTTCTTGGGGCCAAACCGGTTGAATTCCCTATGGAACAACACCAAAAGCTTGGTCTTGCATCTGGCGATCTACTGGAGGATCCTGAGTCGTATCGTCGTTTGGTCGGTCGGCTTATCTATCTGGGTGTCACTCGCTCGGATTTGGCGTATCCGGTTCACATACTCTCCCAATTTATGCAACACCCGCAACAGGAGCATTGGGACTCAACTTTACGGGTGGTTCGTTATTTGAAGCTGCATCCGGGCCAGAGAATTTCGTTAGATAGTGATAGTGAGTTAATCTTAGAAGCGTGGCGTGATTCAGACTGGGCTAGTGATGTATGTCAATCAGATGCTAAAATTATTCGATGTTTTACCCCAATTCTTCAGTATATAATGATAATTCGTATCGATTATAGTGGAATTAGTTATAAATCGAATCGATTTCATTTCATAATTTTATATGATTAAGGAAATTGGAAAGCATTCGTTTTATTTCATGCAAGATTCATAATTGTTGATGTCATGGCGCAAGCCACAACATCAAAAGTGGCGTAAACCACAACTTAAATGGTGTAGGCCATGATATCAAGCTACCACATGCGCATTAAATGCAGAAGTCATATCTCAACTACTTTGGTCACACATGGCTTAAGCCACACCAAAAGTGGCGTAAGCCACTGCAAAAAAATTGCAAAAATTTGGCAATATACTATTGCTCATCAGTGAAGAAAATGGGGGGTTCAACAGATAGAGTTTTTGCAGAAGCTTGAAGGCAATATCACTAAAAAGGCTCTCTTAGCAAAAAATCTCCATCATTTTAACATTTAATCCTTGTAATGTCTTAGAACCATCAATTTGAGAAGCTCAAGTCTTGAGGTGGATGTATATAAAATAATTAGTTGTGCCCCATCTTCATCAAAACTGGAGTAGATGAATCTCACCTTGGGTTCATCATTCGAATTTGGTAATCTATTAGCTTTTACTTTGATCTAAGTGTTCTTGTTATTATGAATGCTAGCTTTAACTTGTTAGTAGTTATGATGATAAGTGGCTAGTTCCTTGTATTGACTAAGATGATATAGTAATGATAGTTGATCTTTTGTTGTTGGAATTGATCATTTTATTGCTAGCTTCTATTGTGTTGAAATCCTCTTGCTTGCTTGATTGTTAATTTGTGTATTGGAGTAATTAACCATTGCATGCGCCTACATAATTGATAGAAACCGAACGGAGACGTTAGTTGTGAGATAAGGGTAAGAGGAACGGAAGGTAGAATCGACCCTAGTGGATTCGATTCCTTATCCGGGGAATATTGCATTCGTGTGTTTATCGTGTCGAGTCATTAGGTTTAAGGTGCTTAAACCAAGGATAAGGCATAGTGTAATTTTATACACTCGTATGAGGGAAAATTACATGTTTCGGAATGCACCATTCACATAATAGCACACCTATGTTGATCGATTTTCCAATCAATTTAAGGGAATTGACTTGAACTATAAACCATCTTAGTCAATGTCTTTTATCATTTGAACAATCTTTGTAGTTAATTATTAGTTCTTGTAAACAAAACTGCGATTCGGATCAAGATAATGATAACTAATCGGTGTTTAACCTAACATTTCCCTTGGGAGACGACCTTGACCACCACGCTAGACTACAATTGACCCGGTACACTGCCGGTCAGATTGAAACCCTAGAAAGGTTGCATCAAGTTTTTGGCGCCGTTTCCGGGGACTTGTAACAGTTTCTACTTATATTAGTTTAAAATTATTGAGAAAGAATCAAAACTTTTTTCTAACCTAATTCTGTTTTATTTTCTTTTGGTACTTACCTCTTGGTATGTTACCAAGTGTTGTTCACTGTTTTCTTGTTGTTTCTATTTTGCAGTTGATGACCCGTTCTAGAAGTGGTAAGGCCCCTCTCACTCTATACAAGCCCGACATCAACAGTTACGAAAGGCAGTTACAAGCTGAGAATAAGCGAGGTCAAAATAGCCAAGGATAACTTGGTGAAGAAACTTCCCAAGAATCATCTAACCAAGAAATAGATATGGCTGAGATTAGCGATGAAACACAAGGTGATCAAGGATTGAATCATGCCCAAGGGCATGGTCAAAACCAAGCCAATTTAAATCCACCACCCATTCATCCACTTAACCCAAATCCAAACAATCAAAATCCCAATGACCAACAAAACCGAAATCAAAGCAATCAAAACCAAAAGCGAAACCAAAACCGGAATCAAAACAACCAAAATAACCAAAACAACAATCCTCCATTTCGACCCCTTTGTGATCAAACAGTTAGAAGGAATGTACCAAATGATCCTATCCGTTTACCTAATGAAGAAGCTAACAACTTTGAAGTGAAAGGTCATCTCTTTGGATTGATTGATACTCGTTGTCAATTTTTTGGTGAAGATCACGAAGATCCACATCAACATCTTCATTTATTTGAGCAATTTTGCAACACGGCTAAGAGCCACGGTGTTCACAAGGAGTTGACGAGGATGTCAATGTTTCCTTTTTCATTGACCGGAAAGGCCAAGGATTGGTTTTCATCTCTTCCTCATCACTCATTGACTAGTTGGGAGGAAATACAAGATGAATTTTTGAAGCAATATTTCACACCCGGGAGAAATTTGAAATTGAAGGTTGAAATTTCTAACTTCAAGCAAGGAGTTGATGAATCTCTTGGAAGTGCATGGGAAAGATTTAAAAAATTGTTGAGAGCTTGTCCCGATCATGGTTATACTCTTGAAATGCAAATCCAACTCTTTTGTAGACAGTTGAGACATGAGTCATGTGCGGATGTTAATCATGCATGTGGCGGTTGTTTGATGATGCGTGATGCACAAGAGGTGTATGATGCTATTGAAAGAATCTTGAAAAACAATAGAATGTGGGAGACCGGATCGAGTACGAGAAAATTTGCTTTTGTAGGAGAAGCTACGTCCCAATCAGGAGTGATAGCTCAACTAGCTTCTCTTAACAAGAAATTCGATGGGATGCAATCTAGCAAAACTTTGGATACTTATGCACAAGGTGAATTCCCAATTGAGGAAGTGAGGTATGATGATGATACAACTTTTGTATTGGATGAGCCGAGAGAACCTACAAATGAAGAGGTTAGTTTCATGCAACAACATCAAAATTTAAACAATGCTTATTCAAACTCCTTTAATGCTATAAGGAGAGATCATCCAAATTATCATTGGTCTGACAATGCAAACAAGCAAGGCCAACCACCATTCCCTTTACAACAAAGAACCTCTTTTAACCCAAATTCCCACACTCGAAATTTCCAAGGAAATTCCTCCACCTATCCACAACAACCACCAACTCGATCTTATCAACAACACACCACCCAAAGCATTCCCATTACTCAAAATACTACTCAATCAAATGACAATGTTGACAAATGGGGAGCAATGATGGATAATTTTATGGGTGTTGTATCTACTCAAGCTAAGAACATGGAATCCATGATGACTTCTATGAGTTCGGTTACTAATGAAGACCATAGAAGCATCAATGCGGAATGTAGAAGAGCACATGTGTAGAGAGGGTGAAAGAAAGAGTAGTAGACCACCCGGTGGACTTCCTAGCAATACCGAGAGGAATCCAAGGGAGGTTAATGTTATTGTTACTCGTAGTGGAAGGAATGGTGTGGAAAATCCCGGAAATAACGAAGTAGAAGATGATTAATATGACAAATTCGAAAAAGAGGAATTGAGTGAAGAAGAAGAAGAGGTTGTTAATGAATTTTTGAGAAGGGATATGTATGTTGAAAAGGAAAGTGATGATGAAGAGTGGGTGAATGTTTCTAGAATCTTGAAGAACCCTAGAGCAAGTGATCTAAGGACCTTATTTAACGAACATGTGAGAGAATATCAAGTTGAAGAACACACAATTCTTAAAAACTCTCCACTGGTTCACATTCAAAAAGCTTAAAGGGAACCGAGGCAAAAATCAAAGAAGGAAAAGCAAGAAGACATTGATTGGCGGCCACCAAATGCACAAACTTTTGAGGAAGCTACTCCGTCTCAACCAAACAACAAGGGTAAGGGAGGTATGAATTCTAATCCCACTTTAATTGACCTTGAATCACTCCCGTATCCCCCAAATGAACAAATTAAAAAGTTGAAGATGGATAAAAAATATGCTCGTTTCCTTGATACTTTCTGCCATTTGAATATTAACATTCCCGTAATTGAAGCATTAATTAACATGCCTACTTATGGGAAATTCCTTAAAGATATTTTGTCAAATAAAAAGCGTTTAGAAGAATATGAAAAAATTTGTCTTAATGAGGAATGCTCCGCGGTCTTACAACACAAGCTTCCTCCTAAACTTAAGGATCCCGGTAGTTTCACCATACCATGTGAAATCGGGGGATTTTTGTTTAAGAGAGTACTTTGTGACCTCGGTGCAAGTATAAATCTTATGTCTTATGCGGATTATAAAAAACTTGGAATAGGAGAACATAAAAACATGGAGATGACTCTCCAATTGGCGGATAGATCAATTAAATACCCTAAGGGAGTCATTGAAGATGTTTTAGTTAAGGTCGATAAGTTTTACTTCCCGGTTGATTTTGTGGTGATGGAAATAGAGGAAGGGTATTCAACACCCCTTATTCTTGGTCGTCCTTTCCTAGCCACGGTAAGAACTCTTATTGATGTTCAAAGAGGAGAGGTAATTTTGAGAGTTAATGAGGATAAAGTCACTTTTAATATCTTCAAAGCAATGAAACATCCATACGACTCACGAGAATCATGTTCTTTCATAGATGCTATATCTTCTATTTGTGTGGATCGTACTAACTTACAGGCTTTTGAAGATAAGCTTGAAGAATGCTTGGCTTTATCAATCTATAAATAAGAAGAAAATGACAAAGAAATGAAGGAAGTGATTTTTCACTTGGATGCCATGACCACTTTTAAAAGACAACCATGGCACGGTACTTGGAACTAGATTTGAGTGGACCAGGTTTTAAAGCCTTGATTGGAAGAGCCACCAAGAAATTTGGAATTAAAATCTCTACCTTCTAATCTTAAATATGCTTTTCTTGCAAATGATAAATTGTTACACATTATTATTTCTTTGTCACTAACCGATTTGCAGGAAGATCAATTGCTAAGGATGCTTAGAAAGCACAAGAGAGCATTCGGTTGGACAGTCACGGATATTCATGGAATTAGTCCAGAAATTTGTGTGCATAAGATCTTTTTGAATGATAATGCTAAGTTGTGTGCACAACCACAACGCCGTCTAAATCCACATATGCAAGAAGTGGTGAAGAAAGAGGTTATCAAGTTGCTAGAAATGGGCATAATCTTCCCTATCTCGGATAGTGAATGGGTCAGTCCTACTCAAGTGGTACCAAAGAAAGTCGGTTTCACAGTTAAAGAAAATGAGAAACATGAATGGATTCCTACAAGGGAAGTGACCGGATATTGCATGTGTATTGACTTCCGGAAACTGAATGAGCATACAAGGAAGGATCACTATCCACTACCGTACATAGTCCAAATGTTGGAGCGGTTGTGTGGACACAAATTTTATTGTTTTCTTTATGTGGACACAAAGGTAAAGGCACAAAGGTAAAGACAACGTAGTGGCGGACCATTTGAGTAGACTAGAGATTGTCGAAGAGGAAGGGAAGAGAAAGGAGATACAAGATTCATTCCCGGATGAAAAACTTATGGTGATTGATGCACCTCCATCCATGCAACTCATTGGAAACAACCCTATGCAAAGAGGATTATTGCATGGTTTGGTAACATTGTTAATAATTTTACGCATGGTTATATTCCACCTCATTGGACATGGCAAAAGAAAAAGAAATTTTTCCATGATTTGAAATTCTATTATTGGGAGAACCCGGACCTTTTTCGGAGAAGTTTGGATGGCATCATTAGGAGATGCGTTCCTAATAATGAAATTTCAAGTCTACTATCCTTTTGTCATGGACGTGAAGTTGGAGGCCATTATGGTGGATGGAAAACCGCTTATAAGGTTTTACAATATGGTTTTTATTGGCCTACGTTATATAGAGATGCACATCATTATGCTAAATCTTGTGAGTCATGCCAGAAATGTAGAAATGTATCTAAAAAACACGAAATGCCTCTCCACCCTATTCTAGAGTGTGAGTTGTTTGATGTTTGGGGCATCGATTTTATGGGTCCATTTCCTCCATCATTTGGTAATAAGTTTATTTTGGTAATGGTTGACTATGTATCTAAATAAGTTGAAGCCCAAGCTCTTCCCACCAATGATGCCGGAGTAGTGATGAAGTTCCTTAAAAAGAACATCTTCACGAGATTTGTCACTCCTCGGGCCATCATTAGTGATAGAGGATCTCATTTTTGTAATCAACCATTCACAAAATTTCTTGAAAAGTATGATGTGAAGCATAAGATAGGTACACCGTATCACCCACACACTAGTGGTCAAGTGGAAGTGTCTAACCGAGAAGTGAAACGGATCATTGAAAAAACAGTAGACACTAACCGCAAAAATTGGTCAGTGAAACTCGATGATGCACTATGGGCATATAGAACGGCTTTTAAAACACCCATTGGTTGCTCTCCTTATAAACTAGTATTCGGAAAATCTTGTCATCTTCCGGTTGAGTTAGAGCACCGAGCTTTTTGGGCCATCAGGTTTCTTAACTTTGATCCCCAAGCCGTAGGTGATCATCGGTTGCTCCAACTCACGGAATTGGAAGAATTTCGTTTAGATGCTTATGAAAACGTCCGTATCTACAAAGAACGCATGAAGTCGTTTCACGATAAAAAGATTTTTCGTCGTGAGTTCCATGTAGGTGACGAGGTGCTTTTGTATAATTCACGTTTAAAGTTGTTTCCAGGTAAGTTGAGATAGAGATGGACAGGTCCTTTCAAGGTGACCATGCGTCCGGAGCAGTGGAGCTTACTGATGGAAAAACCACATTTCTAGCCAATGGACATCGGGTGAAGTTATTCATCAAAGAGGAAGGAATCCCTCAAACTGAGGAAGTGATGTTCCTCTCCGACCCCCCCCCCCCCGTCTGATTAATAACATGGCAAAGTCTAGCTATAGACTATAAACTTAGCAACCCCGGGTACTATTGTTCCTTTTACCGCTTATGCATCAATTTGGGTAAGATTATTTGCTACATGCTATGTGTTTAAGTGGCATTAGTTGGTAGTAATCCCTACGATTGAGTTGTATAAATCCATTTAATCTACCGTATAATCTCGTCGAGCCAACGACGTTAAATAAAAAAGCGCTCCGGGAGCAACCCGATAGACCGTATAATTTTAATTTTGAGACTAACGCTTGTCTGGATATGTGATAGAAGTAATATGTTTGATATGCTTGATGTGTTTGTTTTTCAGTGTTAGAAATTTTTCTAACTATGGAAACGTGTGTGTAGGTTTTGGGGTGATAGAAAAATTTTCTAAGTAAAAATTTGTGGGTGTTTTGCTCTCTGTTGATGAATAGTGAATTCTTTTCCGTTTCATGATGTAGTGGCACACACTATGAAAAGTAGTGGCCTGCGCCACTTTAATTCCTTTTAATTTGACAATATAATTTAGTGGCTTGCGCCACAGTCCTAGTGGCCTGCGCCACTTTGTCTGCTTTAATTCAAATTAATTTAGTGGCCTACGCCACACCCTCAATTTTCAAACTAAGAATCCGCTTCCTCTCTCAGCCGTTACACCAAATTTCCTTCACATTCAGCTCTCAAATTTTCTTCTATCCAACCCTCACCAGCAGCCGCCCCTCTTCCTCCGTCCTCTTCTCATCCCATACTCCTCAACCCGAGTGACAGGACGGTGCTAAGGACATAAAGGGACGAAATTTCGGTGCTTTAAGGAGTGGAACACCATTAATTCCGGCCACCCTCTTAATTTTAGGCGGTCAACATCAACAACACGGTAACAAGTTTTTTTATTTATTATTCCAGTCAAATTATCTTCAATTTCTCATAATTTCGTTAGTTTTAATATCAAATCGGAGGATGGGATTTAATTTAGTTGGATGAACTGTGTGTTGTTGTTGTCACCACCACCATTAACATAGATGTCCGGCAGACCCTCTCGCAGTAAGAAAAATCCGTCAACCAAAAAGCGTAGAATTGTCACCGTCCCTACACCCTAGTCGCGAGCTCTAACACAAGCCGAGCAGGATGTCCTGTTCGATAGGACCGCATCTGTAGCAGCACGTCAAAATTATGCCAAAATCTTTAGTCAGAGTCATGTCTTGTTAGAGCGTAGTCTCAGCATTTCACATATCACTCGTCGGCTTGCGAAAATCATTAATGATCGTAGTTGGAGAGCCGTGGCAGCCGAACGAACTGCACCCATTAATTTTACAATGGTGGCAGAATTTTATTCTGTGTTGTCCAGTGTTAATCCAGAGGAGTTTGAGAATGGTGTAGTTAGTTCTGTCACGATTCGTAAAACCAAAGTCCCTTTCACCCCTAAGGCCATTAATGAGTTTTATCGTATTCCCGAAGTACCAAGAAGCGTTGAGTTTAACACCGTTTGGAAGTTAGATAATCCAACTAAGTTGTGGGAACGAGCTGAGGCTTTTAAGAAGAAAGTTGATCCGAGTGTTGAATGGGTTAAGGGTAGATTCCCTTTTGGGAATACCACACGTGAAGTTAGGGCCCTTAAGCACTTTCTGAGTCACAATGCTTGTCCTTCTCGTCACCTTTCGACCTTTAACGTTGAGGAGGCTTGCATCGCCTCTGCTATCCAAGAGGGTCTTCCAGTCGATTTAGGAAGCATCATTCATGCCAAGGCCGTGTTGTTTGCCAAAACGTGTCGCAAGGATGGAAACATGCCTTTCCCTAATCTTATCACGGGTCTCTGTACGCTTCATCACACTCCACTTCCGAGTGATACGATGATTGCCCCATCCTCAGTTTCTATCGGCCCTAATCTCCCTAAGACTCCTCCCCGTCGATCTTTAGTCCCTCCTGTGTCTCAGTCTCAGCCACCTCGCTTTCCACTGTCATTTACACCTTCGTCTAGTCAGTCTGCTCCTCGTTTAGGACCTTCCACTCTGGACCCAGCCCTAACTGCCCGTTTAAATTTTCATGATACTGAGCTGGCTTTCCTCCGTGGTAGTAGTCGGTGCCTCGGTGCCAACACAACTTTAGGATTTGGCGGATGTGTCAGTGGGCCAACGATATCCGAATGGGTATTCAAGGCCAGTGTGATTTTCTTGCCAACGTCAACCCTTCTATGACCGAGCAATCCAAATCTTATCCCAAGTGTTCTGAAATTCCCTACACCGTTCCTGACTGGTTTGCTGCCGTTCCCGTTTATACTCCATATCCGCCGTATCCATCTGTGTCTGTTGGTGGTATGTCAGAGTCGGCTTTTACAGTCTGAGTCTGAAGCTTTCCTCAGGTGGCGTGACTACGCCTTCTTCAGTAGATTTTCTTAGTTCCGGTCTAAGTACGATGGGTCTAGAGAGTTCAGTGCGCATGACTACGTTCGGTACTAGTTAGGTCGATCCATTCTTTGGTACTTCTTACGAGCGATCGAGATGCTCGATAATCCACGCGTGAAATTGGATTTCGAGAGACGATATTATTAATCGGATGACCTTTTCTATAGGCGGTGTTGTGTCTGCTTAAACTTATCATGACTCGGACAAGCATGAGGACGATGCTTAATTCAATTATCTGTTATTGTTTTTATTTTCCAACATCCTCATCATTTCACTTTTTACTACTTAACTTATTTTATTTTTGTGTAAGCGAATCTTAAACTATTTGGCTTATGACTATTTTGTGGTAGGAACATGTCAGAGTATTCCTTATTTGGAGTCAAATTGAAAGACAGATGCACTTGATTTTATTCTCTTGATGTATGTTTGATATGTTTTAGTGTAATATTTATCTCCTGTTTGAGTCATTAATTTTTTTTAGCCCGATTGTTGGAGGTAGTGGCCTGCGCCACATTTAGTGGTGGCGCCATTTACCTTTAGTTTTACCTTTGATTTCCACTCCACTTTTTGTCCCATTTGCAGACTCTTTGACAGCTTTCAGTCAAGTGGCGTGAGCCATGCCATTGGTGGCCTGCGCCATTCTACACTATTGCTTATCAGAGAGTTTTGCACTCCTTTCCGTTTCTTTCCCCTCTTTTTCTATATAATATCCACCCCTTCTTCTCATTCCTTCACACCAAAAATATTACCCTCTTCTCTTTTCTCACTTTATCTCCTATCATGTCATCTAACAATGAGCTCACTCCACCACCTTCCCCCTCCCTAACACCTCAAGACTCTCCCGACTCTACTCCCAGATATAACCACCCTCGTTCTCCTCCACACATCATCCAGTATGGCTCTGAATTGGCTATAAATCGTTATACCTCTTTGCTTTACCATGCCCGATTCAAGATCTGAGAAAGGATTGAATCGAAATAAACTCAATGAGTTTTCCAAGGTGAGAGTCGATTGGGGTGGTTGGACCAGGTTTGTTAGGGCTCCTAGGGGGCGTATCAATGTTTATATGATCCACGAGTTCTATTCCGTTCTTTACGGAGCAGGATCGGTGGCTGGCACGAATGAGGTGCCAATGCGAACGATTCTGAGGCTAAAAAGAAGGAAAAGCATGTTAAGCTCAAAAACAAAGACAAATAATAGTGATTTACCTGGTTGTTGAGAGAAATCTGGGGAAAGGACTTGAAGAAATCGACGAAGCCTCACCGGAAAAGCCTTTGAACAGCCGGAAAGTGCTTGAAGATTGATAGATTCTCTTGCTACACGAAACTCGAAGTTGCGAAAAGTGTTTAAGTGTTATAGGGAGTGTCCGAACAAACACAACGTTTACACCTTGGTGCAATCATGTCATTTCGTGAACCTTGAGACACGCAATCAATCGAGAAAACACAACCTTTCATATAAATGGTGATTAATCATGGCCAGTTACGATATCGAGCAAAAGCTTTACATCCCATTAACGGTAGAGATAAGATCAGCTTACCTTTCAGCTCATCACCGATTCAGCTCGCCAGCTACTTAACACTGCAATGTTACTTTGGCTAGGTCTCTATGAAGTGGTATGCCAAAAATCCCACCCACTACCATGGTCGACAAATTTAAGCCTGGTCACTATTCAGCACGACATCAATTAGCTAGTCGCTTTCGAGCCAAACGCTATTAAGCCCTGTCGCTATTCATCACGACATCATAGAACTAGTCTTTTTAGCCTAATGCTATTAAGTCCGATCGCAATCCAGCATGGAATCATACAGCTAGTCGCTTTCGAGCCTAATTCCATTAAGCCCGGTCGCTATCCTGCACGGCATCATGCAGCTAGTCTCTTTTGAGAATAATACTATTAAGCCGGTCACTATTCAGCACGGTGTCATACAACTAGTCGCTTTCGATCTAACACTTTGCTGGCTAAATCGCTAATAAGTAGAGCACCCTTAAGCATATTCGTTGTTAAGAATTATTTTAGAAAAAACTGGTTTTTTTTTTTGAAAATTCATGTGTTGGTACTCCATAGCAGAATGGACGTGTGGAACGAAAACACCAACACATTTTGGATGTTGCATCTTCAATTTCAAGGACTCTTTTTTTTCTTTCTAACTTTTGTAATATATGCAAAAAGAAATCCGATTCTAATTGTTAGAGCTCCGTACGTCTCGGCATGGGTTGGCCTTTGGAAAGCCCGTTCCCACCACTCTCACGGTCCGACTGTAGCCGGAAGTGGATCATTGAGTGGTAGGGCACCCACCCAGTCAGCATCAGTGTATTATTGAAGTGAATAAATGGAGGATTCGTAGAGGTGTAACCAGAAATGCAAAGTTCCCTTGAGATACTGCAAGATTCTCTTTAGATCATGCATATGAATGTCATTAGGGTCGTGCATGTGTAAACAAATTTGTTGAACCGCATAGGATATATATCAGGTCTATTAAAAGTGAGGTATTGTAAGGCACCCTCTGATCGCGATAAAGAGTGCGATTGTCATATAGAGTGCTGTGGCCTACAAGTTTAGATTGGGAATCCACGGTGTGGAGGCGGTTTGCCTGACCATGCCAACACGCTCAATGATTTCTTAAGCATATTTGCGTTGACTGAGAAATAGACCACCCGCATGTTTTGTAACTGAAATCCCCAAAAAATAGTTGAGTGGACCGAGGTTCTTCATATCAAACTCAGAAGCAAGAAGTGACATAACAGATCGGCGAAGATCATCCGAAGAGGCAGTAAGGATGATATCATCCGCATATAAAAGAATATAATCCATGTCCGTCCCATTTCGATAAATGAAGAGTGAGTGGTCCGAAGTGCTATGCGAGAAACCAATACTGGATACATAGTCCGTAAACCGTTGGTACCAGGCACGGCGTGCTTGCTTAATCCCGTAAAGAGATTTTTTCAGACGACAAACATAATCCGGGTGTTGGGGATCCCGAAAACCCGTAGGTTGGTGCATGTAGACGGTTTCATGGAGCTGAGCATGGAGAAATGCATTTTTGACGTCAAGTTGATGAATAGGCCATGACATAGATAGAATCTGCGATAATAGTCTCAGTATAGTTCTTTGGATTGACCATTTGGTTGAAAGTCCGTCACAATCCATTCCAACCTACTGGGACCTACCATCACCAGAAAGGCGGTCTTTATACCGCTCAAAATAACCGTCAGATTTTGTTTCAATTCGTAAAATCCACATCGATCGAATTATATTAGTATCATGCGGACGAGGCACTCGGTCCAACGTCTCATTTTTAATAAGAGCATTAAATTCGTCAGTCATGGCAGATTTCCAATTCGGGTCGAACAGGGCATCTTTTGGTTTGCGAGGAAATGGGGACGGGGTAGTAGTAGAAAACAAGTTGTAATGGGGTTTCAGTTTGAAAATGCCATGCATGGATCGGGCTGTGATGGTGCGGGAGGTTTGTAAGGGCGGGTGATGGGGGATCTTATGTAGGGCTGAATAGGGGAAGGATCTGGGCATCTTTGGGAAGGCGATGGTGGGCTGGAAGGTGCTTGGGCCAAAGAATGAGAAGCCCTTGGAGAGGAGGGCTGCGCATTGGGCTGAGGCTCAGTGGGATGGGCCAAAAACTATTTTAAAAGGAGTGAATGAGGATTATCTGATAGGATATCATAGCAGGCCAGTGGAGGGGAATGAATTTTTTTAAAGGGGAATTGCGGCTATTAAAAATAACATGTCGAGAAATGATTATTTTACGACTCGCTAAATCATAGAACTTATACCCTTGAAGTTTGTGGGATATCCTAAAAATACGCATGGAGTGGACCTTGGTTGAAGTTTGTGTATGCTTGTGGGAGGGGATAAGGGAAAACAAAGACAACCGAAGACACATAAATGCGAGTATGAGGGATCACGATGATAGAGAAGTCGAGTTGGGATTTGTGGTTGAGTGATTATTGTGGAAGGATGTTGAAAAGATATGTGGTCATTTCAAGAGCATGGTTCCCGAAGGAGGAGGGAACCGAGGAATGATGAAGAAGGCTACGAATTAAGTTGTTAATTGTGCAGATCTTGCGTTCGGCTTTACCATTTTGTGGGGACGTGTGGGGACAAGAGAAATGGAATGTAAGCCCGTGGATGGTACAAAAGGACTTGAAAGAATCATTATCAAACTCTTTTTCAATGTCACATTGAAATTTTTTTATATTTAGCGCAAATTGTGTTTTATTGAAGGCACTAAATTTGGGAAGAACAGGAAATACTTGTGAATTTTTAGCAATGGGAAGTCCACAAATATCGGGTAAAATCATCAAGAAATATAATATAATACCGATGTCAACACAACTCAAAAGCAGGAGAAGTCCATAAATCACTATGGATAATATCAAGCGGCATTAATGTATTTGTCGATGATGCAGAAAAAGGTAATTTTATTTGTTTGCCAAAAACACATGACTGGCACACAGGAGAATTAGATAAACGAGGGGAATCAATAAATTTATTATTATGAAAAGAGCGCAAAATCGAAATCCGTTATATCCCAATCGATCGTGCCATAAAGTGGAAGAAATAACTGCAAAAGTTGAAGGTAATGTAGAGGAGATGATGGGATATAGGTCTCCAGTGATAATACATCTCATGATTAGCATCCCTGTCGGTAGATCCTTCACAGAAAAGCCAAATGTGTTAAATTCAACTTACACGTTATTATCATTGATGAAACGGCAAACAGAAATTAAATTTTGATAAGTTTTGGAGCATGGACCACATTATTTAAAATTAAAGGTGGGTGGGGTGAGGGAAGGGTTGAGTTTCCATAACCATGAATTGGACTCGACTGACCACTACCAAAGATAATATTTCGATTTAAAATGACTCAAATTAAAATAGGACGAAAGGTTACCGTGAGAGCCTGTCATGTGAGATGTTACACCCGTATCCAAATACCAATTATCATCGGGAGGGCGAGCACCCAAAATTCCCTGTTGCTGTTGATGCGGTGGTCTGATCTAAGCGGACGTGGGATATAGGCATGGCGGAGGTGACCATGCCGGCTGACTCCAGGGAGTCCACGGTGAAGAGGCTGGCCAGTGTGGTGGTGGCTGAAAACTGGGCTTCCATGGATGAGGAGGCTGAGAGGCGGGCTGTTGGTTTTGCTGATGCGGTCTTCCACTGCCGTGGTTGTTACCACCACTATGATTACCACGACCCTACCAGAATTTCTGCCCAAATACTGTTGCGATCACCTCGACCACGACTGATGTTGCTATTGAACCGAGAATTTGGCTTGGTTGATGATTTTCGGGATTCGATTTGTTTTCCAAAAGAGCCGCTTCACCTCCGACAGCAGCAGTACGTTTTCCTCGCCGGGTTTCTTCGAGGATGAGTTTTGATCGAGCCTCATAGAATTCCGGTAAAGGGCTGGATTTGTTATAGGATGGTGGCAATGCCATCATTGCTTTCACTTAATCTCGCAATCAACTGTAGAACGAGACGTTGTTTGGGAACCGGAGCACCTACATTGGCCGATTGATCAGCAAGGTTCTTTAGTTACTGGCAATACACACAAAACATTGGGGTAATCATCTTGTTTAATAGACTGAAACTGATTTTTGAGATATAAAGCATGTTGAGTATTGTTGTCGTGAAAAATTCTTTCTAATCGTTCCAGGCTTGACAGGCTGATGATGGTATGCACTAGATCATTGGAGATGGTACCATAGATCCATTGGAGTACAACAACATCCAATCTTGACCCTACCTCATCATCAGTGGCAGCCTTGTGTGTGGATTTTTCGGCTGTCTTAGGTGTATGTTGTGGTCGATCACGTTGTTCACACGACAATGAATTTTGAAGAGATTTTCCCAAGAGGCATATTGAGTACGTTCCATTTCAAGAGTAACATGGATGAAATACTTAATGTTATTGACTGCAAGGGTTGGGTGAAAGTTGGTGTTCTCAGCCAAGGATGGAGGCGAGGAGGGACGAAGGAGATGTAGAAGAAAGTAGATGAGCAGAGTACAAATTTTTTTTTTTTTGAGAAGGAGAAGGCTCTAATACCATGAAATGAAATGATTTTCCTGTGATTTCCCATTGATATTATGGTATAATATATACAATACATTCACAGTTACAGTGCCTTGATTTTAAACTATGAAATGGGAAACTGTATATTCAAGATATTCTAAATCTTTGTCCATCTAAATATGGTATGTACACAATAAATGAAAATTACATAAAATATACATTGTATATTCTAACATATTCTAACAACTTTTTCCCTTCATGGCAGTTGGAGCAGATAAACATTGGGTAGTCCATCAGATGGATGTCCATGATGCCTTTCTGCATGATCATTTAGATGAATAAATTTGTAAGAAAATTCCTCCAGGTTTTGAGAAGAATCATCCCAACCTTGTGTGCCGTATGAAAAGGTCGTTGTACATATTGAAGCGAGGCTTGAGATGCTTGGTTTGCAAAACTTGCCACTGCCCTTAAACATTATGGGTTCGTCAATCTCATTTCGATTACTCACTTTTTTCATTTCAACGTGGTCATATTCCCCTTTATGTTCTTGTCTACGTTGATGGAATGATTATAGCAGGAAATGATCATATGACTCGAGATCTTTAAATGTTATCTTGGGCGGTGCTTTAAGATGAAAGACTTGGAGGCTCTTAAATATTTTCTTGTGTTGGAGGTTTCTCGGAGTAAACTAGGATTTTATTATCTCAAAGGAAGTATGCGATAGATATCAATGGTGAGATGGGGCTTCTTGGGGCTAAAACGGCTGAATTCCATATGGAACAACATTACAAGCTTGGTCTTGCGTCTGAAGATCTACTGGAGGATCCTGAGCCATATCATCGTTTTGTCGGTTGGCTTATCTATCTCGGTGTCACTCGCCCGGATTTGGCATATTCGGTTCACATAATATCCCAATTTATGCAACACCCGCAACATGAGCAATAGGGCGCAGCGACTATACGGGTCTTTCGTTATTTGAAGTTGCATCCAGGTCGGGAATTTTTAATTAGTGATAGTGAGTTGACGTTAGAAGCGTGGTGTGATTCGGTGGGGGCTAGCTTCCCGATCTCCCGGTGTTCTTTGAGTGGTGGGTTTGTTCACCTTGGTTCTTCTCCTATCTCCTGGTGGCCAAAAGCAATGAGACGTCTCCGTTCTTCATCGAGGCGGAATATCGGTCGATGGCAAGTGTTATTTGTTAGTTGATGTGCTTGAGGTAGCTTCATGTGATTTGCATGTCCGGCTACCCTCCGGCTTTCGCTTTATTGTGATAGTTAATCGCTTTACATATTGCAAAGAACCACTGTATTTCATGAGCGGACAAAACATATCGAGGCCGACTTTCATTTCATTCGAGATGCGATTACGGATGGTTGGTTGGTCCTTCAGTATGTTCCCACATGATGCGATTGGCGGATATTTTTCTAAGCATCGGGTTAACATCAATTCAATTTTAATTTATTACTGCAAGATTGGCGTTCGAGATCTCCAAGCTCCCAACTCATGAGTATTACGGATATATACTTATATATTTATTGTGATTGATTGTATTTTATCTTCTAGGGGTAAATTAGATTACGGAGAAATTATTTTGTGATTCTTAGCGAACTTCAATCGAAAATAAACAAGTAAAAAATATTGAATTTATGATATACAGCATAACCTCGATCCGGATAATATTATTCATTTAGCGATATTATTCATTTATCGAACATTCTATTAGCCGTTTTACCCAAGTCGGAATGAGAAAAAATTATTCATTTGACGAGGTTATTCGTTTATCGATTTCTTATTATCGAGATTACATCTGTAAATTTTGATATAGTTTGTAGTGTATATGTATCTAGAGTAAAAAGTCCCGTGTGACATCAACGGACCTGGCAGATCAAACCAATCGGCTAAGGCCGTTTGAGCCTGAGCCGGCATTTATATACAACAACAATGATGGCGAATTCGAAAGATTTTTCGATTAAATCACCGGATCGTAAACCACTATTTTTATTCAAAAATTTGTCACTATTCACTATTAACTATTCACTATTCAGTGGCATTTACCGGCAAACGATCTAAAAGTATCCGAAAACAATGTCACTATCAGGCAGGTGAACCATCCGATGCTTTTTGCTTGGAACTTATTGATGTGTCGTTGGTTAAGAATTTTTATGTACTTATCACACACAACTTATTCCGGTAAATGAGACTTTGAGATTTGTTTGAACTTTGAACACTAATTATGTCTTACCTATACAGATTTTTTCCATCGAATATATTATTATTCAATTAAGGAGAAAAAAATTAAATAAGTACTAGCAAGTCACCTGTACGCCTTCCTGAAATACATGTCAATACAAAAATCAGACTCTCATTCTATATCCTTACACATAGGAAACTTATGAAAACATAAGCAAAGTGTTTGTTCCTCAACACTTCCTGTAAATATGTCAAAACAGAACCGTCCGGGATCCAAAACAAATTGCAATAATCGAGAATAAACAAGAAAGATAAATCACACAAGAACAAAACACAAGATTTAACATGGTTTCCGCGTCATGCAAGACTACTCCACGAAGCGAGAAAGAGAGAATATATTATCACCAAAGATTTTGAGACTCTGCAATTGCCTAAGGCAATTCTTTGAAAGCTCTTCTTCTTCTACTACGCAAATGTTCTAGGTTACAACAGACGTGTATTTGTAGCCACAAAAAACTAGACCTAGCCGCCATAAAGACATACTAGCATAATGACTAAAATACCCCAGATGTGAACTCAGCTCAGCTGACTCCACCGGATGTAACCATGCTGACTTTTGCACAAAGTGACATTTGCCCAAAGTGACTCTTGGCAAACCGACTTTTGCCCAAAATCGACTTCTTGTCAAAGTTGACTCTTGCCAAACCCGACTCTTGTCGAAACTCACTTTCTTTGGCCGAATTTTCTCAGCTTAGTACGCAGCTTTGTATAAGAGGTCAGGTCACTTTTTCTAACAAATCTCCACCTTGACTTGAACTCGTTCAAAGCGGATGTATAACCGTGATGTCTTGTACGGATGCATTCATCAATGCCGGATGTCTTGTGACTGCATTCCTCCTCTTCTTTCAGACTTGATTGTGTTGAGAACATATGTGATCAAGGACTTGATCACCAGACAAGATGTGATTACCCGATTCAGATGTAATCACCTTGGCTGAGCACACTCAGCTGAGTTCTTCATTCAACTTCAACCAACAGATTGCAGATTCAGATTCAGTTTCTGAGCTGACCAGATATGAACACAATAGATTCCAAGTGAGACTTCTCCAGACGAGACTTAACTCTAGACGAGAACTCCACCTCAGACATGTTCACCAGATGCTTAGCTGACTTCACTCAGCCAAACATATCAGATTTGTCTTACTCAACTAACTTCACTCAGTTGAGGCTTCCCGACACAGATGCAGAACCAGCGCACACATGTTCAACAGACTCAGCAGACGCCACTCCACTAACTGATGGACTCGGCTGACTCTTTATTCAGCTTACTTCCCAGATCTGAACACTCCACTCTACACAACTGACTTCTACTCAGCTGGTATTAGATCGAGATGACCTCTTTACTCACCAATCCTAGATTTTGGTTCCACTCGGTTTGACTCTTGATTCTTCAAGTTCGGATGCACAACTAAGTTTCAGATAAATGTTGACTGTTCTCAGTTGAGTTCTGCAAACTCAACTGAGTATGTACCTGAAGCTCCACATGCTTGTCAACACTCCAGATTCAGATTTAGACCAGATTTTCATTAGGGACTTTGGAATCACCCTTCTTGAATGTCTTCTTTCCAGGACTTTCATTCCCTTTGCAACTGCTACTTGCAATTAAACCAATAGCCCGATTGTCTGTACCTGTGCCAGCTGAATTATGCCTTAGCTCTCGATTATGGAGAGATGCTCTAACATCCTCCAATGACACTGTGTTTTTTCCAACAACAAAAGACTGCATAAAATTCTCATATGATGCTAGCAGTGATACCAACAAAATTGGAGTTGCATCCTCATCTTCGATCTTAACACCAATACTCATCAAATAAAGCAATATATTGTGTTCAGCTTTTCCAGATTATCTCTGAGAGGCATTCCTTCATGCATTTTTAAACTTAACAGACGTTGCTTTATCAGCAACTTGTTGGCCAACGACTTTGTCATATACAGACTCTCAAGCTTCACCATACCTGTCAATAATCCTCTTCAAAAATCCGGTGATAACATCATCAGACAAGCACAATAAAATCATTGAATGTGCTTTCTCCTCCAGATTGGCCATCTCAGCGTTTCCGGCATCCACCGCCTTTGACAACGGAGCCCAGAGCCCAAGTTTCTTCAACAGAGCACGCATCTTTTTTTTGCCATAGATTGAAATTGTTCCTTCCTGTGAATTTATCAATCTCTACATTTAACCCAAACATCTTGATCTTGCCAAAGAACAGAACTTTTATCACGGAATCCTTGCACCGGTGAAGGTCTTGGTGAAGATAATTTTTTTTGTTCAAACAGACGATTCCCAAATGTAACCTCGAATCCTCGATGATAACCTCGCTCCGATACTAGTTTGTTAAAACAGAACCATCGAGGATCCAAAACAGTTGCAAGATTAAACAAGAAAGCATAAATCACACAAGAACAATGACACAAGATTTAACATGGTTTCCGGCAATATGGCGACTACTCCACGGGCGAGAAAAGAGGAGAATATATTATCATTGGAGATTTTACAGACTCTGCAATTGCCTAAGGCAATTGCGAGAAAAGCTAACGCTTTGCAAATGTTCTAGTTACAATGACGCGTATTTATAGCCACAAAATAACTAGACTTAGCCGCCATAAAGACATACTAGCATAATGATTAAAATATGTGGCAGATGTGAACTCACCACCACTCCACCGGACGTAACCATGTTGACTTTTGCCCAAAGATGACATTTGCCCAAACAGAGATTTGCCCAAAGCGGACTCTTGGCAAAATCGAATTTTTCCCAAAAGCGACTTATTGCGAAAAGCTAACTCTTGCCCAAGTTGTGTTTTGCCAAAGTGACATTTGCGAAACTCACTTTTGCTTTGGTGACTTTTCTCGACTTAGTACTCGCCAGAGTATAAGAGGTCAAATCATTTTTCCTAACAAAATATTATTTGATATTTGGGGAACTTTCCAACCGAAAATGCTAAAAAACAGTTGCATGTATCTGTGAATTTTTCTTGATTAAAAACTAGATGTTGACAATGTGCTTTATTGTGCATTATTTCGAACACAAAAAATATATATAATGTATTCTAACATTATTTGATACACGTAAATTTTAAAAGTTGCGTAAGTTGACTAAGATGTGTAACACATCAATTATGTAATTTGTGTAGTGTCGACGCTGCGTGAGTGACGGGTGTGTAGCAACGTTAACACCGTGTCGATAATTTGTCAGAGACATGTTTGAATTAAAAAAATGTTATTTAAATTATCCGATACTTGCCATATCAAAAAAACACAC
The DNA here is from genome assembly GCA_026214975.1 of Gentiana macrophylla. Taxonomy (NCBI): domain Eukaryota; kingdom Viridiplantae; phylum Streptophyta; class Magnoliopsida; order Gentianales; family Gentianaceae; genus Gentiana; species Gentiana macrophylla. The sequence goes on along the minus strand of CM047807.1, from coordinate 5,755,471 downwards.
TGCGCATGATTCCAATATTGAAGTGTTTCTACTTCCTAGATTTCGGCTTCGGGTGTGAATCCATAAAATCAATAAGGCTCGTATAAAAGGGTAATAATATATTCACAATCCATTTGTTTGCTACATCACAATACATTTATTAGTATTAATCAACAGTATGATTCATTGATTGATATTAATTCTAACATGGTGAATAGCTAGTGTTGTGAAATATGTAATGAATATCTTTACTTGAGGTTCACTATCCCATATAAAATTATTTGCTACAAATTCTTAAAAAATAATTATTTGCTACTAATACTAATAAACACATTTTTATTTCTTATGTATAACATGGACGGGCAATAATTTAAATCTTCATCCATAAGGGTTTTTTTAAAATATGTACTAGAAAGTTATCCTAGATAATATAAAATAAAATACATGTTATTTTATCCAGAGGTTCCGGGTTCTGGGTCCACTAAGCCAACAAAACATTGACCTAGTGGTAATTACTGTGATCTTTAACCCGAAATTTTCGGGTTTGAGTCTCAATGGAAACAAACAAATAAGCTTGTGTATGTAGATAATGTAAAATAAAATAAATGTTATTTTATCCCGAGGTCCCGGGTTCCAGGTCCACTGGGCCAACAAGACATTGACCTAGTGGTAATTATTGTGTTATTTAACCCGAAGTTTTCCGGGTCTGAGTCTCGGTGAAGACAAAAAAGTAAGCGTGCATATGTATTAGAAAGTTATCCTAGATAATATAAAATGAAATGCATGTTATTTTATCCAGAGGTTCACGGGTTCCGGATTCCGGGCTCCGTGTCCACTGGGCCAACAAGACATTAACGGGAGGTTTTTGTGTGGTGTGTCTCACGCGTGATATCTGCCGCGCAAGACACCACACACACCACGCATTTCATTTTTTGCACTTAAACCGCGTGTGTTCGGATCGTTTCACCCGTCACATCACCAAAATCTCTACATCACACAAGTATTTCCGACATTAACCTAGTGGTAATTATTGTGTTTTTTAACCCGAAGTTTTGCGGATTTGAGTCTCAATGAAGACAAAAAATAAGTGTGCGTATATTTTATATATATCCGTTAAAAAAAATACATGTTATAAATTTTGGGGGACGAGAAATTTTTTTTTATCAGATTTAAGCAAATTCTTCTTATTAATAAAATGAAGAAATAAGGTTGCAGGCTTAAATTTATTTTTTTTAAAGGAGGAGGGCCAAAGCCTTCAATTTTGAGTGGATAAAAAAAAAAAAAAAAAAAAAACTAATGGCTGAGATTTTTTGACTCCACATGGCAGCTCTATGTTACTGCATCGGATGGATCACATGAATTCCTACACGGTAGGGGATCTCACCCCGAGTCTCTTTTGGTTCTCTCGATACCGTCGGCAATATTGTAGGAATAGATTAGTTTTTTTTTTATATTTATTATTCTTTTCTTTCCATTTTTTTTCTCTACCTGTTGCCTTCGTCTATTATATTTTCTTTTTTAGATTAATTAAATTTTTTCTCTTATTTCCCTGCAGCACAAACCTGTGAATTCCCGTCTACTTTATTTTTATAATTCATTTCTTCTTTTACGGCATATATGCATACAACAACACATACATACAGCAGCAAAGCAGCAATATAGCAATAGGATTCAGTCCTATTCTCTTCGTCGGTGGTGATTTTACCGCCAATATAAAATAATAACAACATCAATAATTAATAATTAAACACCTAATTAAATACGATTAAACACACAAAAATCCGTTTAAAAAACACCCCATTGCCTTAATTAGCAATCCAAAATCGATTTCGAAAATGAAAACGAAAGCAAAAAGACTTGATTCTTCAATTCCAACCACTTCTACGAAAACCTACGATAATTAAACATTCTACTATGATTAGGCAATTCTCTAATTCGTCAAAACTCATGTTTTCTCCCAAAACAAAAGAATTAAAGATTTATGGCTAAAAGGAAAAAATTACCGATTAGAAAACGATTAGTATAAAACGACCGCCTTTACCAGCGGTGATCAATTTCTTCTACTATCGCTCTGCACTAAAAATCGACCGATCAAACACACAATTGAAGATTTGCGTTCTTGCTCTTCTCCCTAAGCCGTCGACTTCCTCCTCAATTTCAGAAAACATAACGTATTTTGATTAAGAGATTAATTAGGTATATTTCCTTTAAATACCCAATTAATTAACCATAAATTAAAATAATTAATTTCTTTTTTTTTTGTTAATTGTTCTTTTGGGTTAAAACTATAAATAGGAAAATAATAAAAAAATTCATTTTACACTTTTACCCTTCTTGGATTTTCGGGATATTACAGTTACTAAAAAACTAGACCTAGACATCATAAAGACATACTAGCATAATGACTAAAATACCCCAGATGTGAACTCAGCTCAGCTGACTCCACTGGATGTAACCATGCTGACTTTTGCACAAAGCTGACATTTGCCCAAAACTGACTCTTGGCAAAACTGACTTTTGCCCAAAACTGACTTCTTGTCAAAGTTGACTCTTGCCAAACCCGACTCTTGCCAAAGTTGACTTTTGCCGAAACTCACTTTGCTGAAAGCCGACTTTTCTCAGCTTAGTACACAGCTTTGTATAAGAGGTCAGGTCACTTTTACTAACAAATCTCCACCTTGACTTGAACTCTCGTTCAAACAGATGCATAACCATATGTCTTGCACGGATGCATTCATCAATGCCAGATGTACTGTACCAGATTCCTCCTCTTCTTTCAGACTTGATTGAGTTAAGAACAGATGTGATCAAGGACTTGATCACCAGACAAGATGTGATTACCCGATTCAGATAAAATCACCTTGGCTGAGCACACTCAATTTGAGTTCTTCATTCAAATTTCAACCAACAGATTGCAGATTCATATTCAGTTTCTGAGCTGACCAGATATGAACACAATAGATTCCAAGTAAGACTTCTCTAGACGAGATTTAACTCCAGACGAGAACTCCACCTCAGACATGTTCACCAGATGCTTAGCTGACTTCACTCAGCCAAACATATCAGAATTGTCTTACTCAACTGACTTCACTCAGTTGAGGCTTCCAGACACAGATGTAGAACCAGCGCACACATGCTCAACAGACTCAGCAGACGCCATTCCACTAACATATGGACTCGGCTGACTCTTCATTCAGCTTACTTCCCAGATCTGAACACTCCACTCTACACAACTGACTTCTACTCAGCTGGTATTAGATCAGATGACCCCCTTACTTAGCCAATCCCAGATTTTGGTTCCACTCAGTTTCAGCTCTTGATTCTTCAAGTTCAGATGCACAACTAAGTTCCAGATAAATGTTGACTGTTCTCAACTGAGTTCTGCAAACTCAACTGAGTAAGTACCTGAAGCTCCACATGCTTGTCAACACTCCAGATTCAGATTCAGACAAGATTTTCATTAGGGTCTTTGGAATCACCCTTCTTGAATGTCTTCTTTCCAGGACTTTCATTCCCTTTGCAACTGCTACTTGCAATTAAACCGATAGCCCGATTGTCTGTACCTGTGCCAGCTAAATTATGCCTTAGCTCTCGATTATAGAGAGATGCTCTAACATCCTCCAATGACACTATGTTTTTTCCAACAACAAAAGACTGCATAAAATTCTCATATGATCTTTGGCGAAGATACCAACAAAATTGAGTGCGATCCTCATCTTAGATCTTGACACCAATACTCATCAAATCAAGCAATATATTGTGTTCATCTTTTCCAGATTATCTCTGAGAGGCATTCCTTCATGCATATTTAAACTTAACAGACGTTGCTTCATTAGCAACTTGTAGGCCCAACGACTTTGTTATATCTGAGACTCTCAAGCTTCACCATGACCTGCTGCTTTGAATCCTCTTCAAGAACTTCAAGATAACATCATCATACAAGCACAATAAAATCATTGAATGTGCTTTCTCCTCCAGATTGGCCATCTCGGCGTTCGGCATCCACCGTCTTTGATAACGGAGCCCAGAGCTCAAGTTTATTCAACGAGAGCACGATCTTGATTTGCCACAAATTGAAATTGTTCCTTCCTGTGAATATATCAATCTCTACATTTAACCTGACTTTTGATCTTGCCAAAGAATGTAACTTTTATCACGTAATCCTTGCACCGGTGAAGGTCTTGGTGAAGATAATTTTTGTTCAAACAGACGATTCCCAAACGTAACCTCGTAATCCTCGATGATGACCTCGCTCCGATACCAGTTTGTTAAAACAAAACCATCATGGATCCAAAACGGATTGCAAGAATAATGACACAAGATTTAACGTGGTTTCCGGCAATATGACGACTACTCCATGGGCATAAAAGAGGAGAATATATTATCACCTGGAGATTTTACAGACTTCTACAATTGCCTAAGGCAATTCTTTGAAAGCTCACTCTTCTTTAACCTACGCAAATGTTCTAGATTACAACAGACGTGTATTTATAGCCACAAAAAAAACTAGACCTAGCCGCCATAAAGACATTCTACCATAATGACTAAAATACTGGATGTGAACTCACCACCGACTCCACCGGCGCGTAACCATGTTGACTTTTGCCGAAAGCTAACATTTTCCCAAACCGAGATTTGCCCAAAGCTAACTCTTGGCAAAATCCGACTTTTTCCCAAACTCGACTTATTGCCAAAGCTAACTCTTGCCAAAGTGTGTTTGGCCAAAGTGACTTTTGCGAAACTGACTTTGCTAAAAGCTGACTTTTCTCACCTTAGTAGTTAGCTTCAATTCACTTAATCTTCGATTTTGTATAAGAGGTCAAGTAATTTTTCCTAACAAAATATTATGTGATATTTGGGGAACTTTCCAACCGAAAATGCTAAAAAGCAGTTGCATGTATCTGTGAATTTTTCTTGATTAAAAACTAGATGTTGACAATGTGCTTTATTGTGCATTATTTCGAACACAAAAAAACAAAAACAAAAGACATTATAAAAAAAAACCTTCGGGACAAAACAATGGCTGCAAGTGCAATCATAAGAGTAGCAATTTATGATACCAAAGTGTCATAACATATTTTTACTTCATTCATTATATTGTTAGATTTATTCATTATATATATATATATATATATATATATATATATATATATATATATATATATATATATATATATATATATATATATATATTTTCATGATTATTAATTGTGTTTAAAAACGTGTTATCACATTGTGACATTTTTGTTGAAATGACATGTCCGGAAGCATAATCAAGACATGTTTGTTAAAGAAAATTTAATTAAAAAACCCGACATCAGAGGAAAAAAGAACAGGTAATACTATTGTCATAATAAAGACGATAACTAAATTATTATACAAGCAACATAATTATATATCATTGATAAAATGAGACATATATGAATTAAATAGCCCTACACATTAATCAATAATATATGTTTATTCAATTTATTAGTTAGGATCATTCTTAATTATAATAACAGTAGTAAACAATAATAGTAAATAATTAACTCGCGCGAAACAACACATGACCATCCACATCATGCATGCAGTTGTAAATTACTATTGAACAAGAGTGACTTTATTATCTATACAATTATTATCACAATAAGTGATTCTTTACATCATTAATTCTGGTAGGCATACAAAATGATGCAAAACTTTATTCTTTAAATCGTTTTAAGCACAACCAAGTCGCTTCCGTCTTAATTAACTAGTTGCAAACATTACCACATGCGTAACATTGAAAAATGTCAACGACACAACATGCACAATTAAAACAACAATCAAATGCAGCACGAATTGCCACCTTTTGAACCATCTTTGCTTCAGAAACTTGCAACATATCTGCCTCAACTTCTTGTTTAGCAGCTTCAATATTCTCAGGAATAAATTTTGCAGCCATAATTAGTTCTACAGGAGACCAATTAGCAACCATCAGGCAGATAATGAATATTATACATACTAAATATTTTGCCATAGTAGTAGTTAAGAAGAGAAGGGATGTAATTAATTGCAGGTGTGAATGATACCGTTCTTCCACAAACCTACTTATAGAACACAGAATTCAATAACTTTACACAAGTTAATTCCTTGAGTTGTCACGTTGCTACATGACAAGAAATATTAATTATAAACTATGTACAATATATACCTATATTTATTCCTGTGTAAATATAAAAAAAGATTAATATTAATCCTAAAATGTATACAAATATGTATACATAATCTTTTCTTTTGTATCATCTTTTGGAACCCTCTTCGACTACATGTTGCTACAACTGAATTAAGAAAACAAATTGAGGTTGCATTTGGATTAACACGATCAGAATAATGGATTTTGACAACACCCTGATCTTCGGAAAAATATATAACAGTGTTACTAAAATAAAGAAATTCGGAAAAATATATAACGGTGGTTTTATTCTCATTCAAAGTAACAGTTAAAATCTCAGAGTAATTTTAGGCAAACAAATTGATCACTTTTAATGTGCAACATAATACGCAGCTTGAAAAATAATATTTACTGATTATTTACTCCACACACCTAAAGCTTGATAACGCCCAAAAATGCCAACAACCAAAACGTTTTACTACCAAGCTTGTAACATATAGGTGTTTACTTTAGAAAATAGTAATTATTAAAAATAAATATATAATTTATTATTAAATATTTCACAAAGTTAAAATAATTTGTAACACATAAAATATATACTGTAAAAAAATATCTTAATTTAACTTTTGAATTATTATAACAATATTTACAATAATTCCCACATATTAAAGTTTTAGAAAAACACGACACGCTTTTGTTTGGACTTATGTATGAGTGTAACGCATCGAATCTGTGACTTTCGGACTATGAACCGGATCTAGAAAGAGTAAAACTTAACTTATCGAAAGCGCTGGTGAAGCGAGCTTCTATGAACCAATGCATCATTGTTGTAAGAAAGCGGTTTTCCAATCACATTACACTCTAAAATATCATTGATCAACGACGTTTTGCACATTTTGGCCTTGCGCGCTTAGTAATTCATGAGCTAGTACTCTGAGATTTTTGCCAAAGAATCACATAGGAGTGGCCCCACTCCACACTCGTATACGTGAATTCATCAAGTGTATTCCGCTTTAATACACCACCCATCCACGGTCATCATATTGATACCAACGAACCTTATTGTTCCATGTCCGAATACCAGGGCGAATAGTAGCGGGTGTGCCGCCGCTTGTCGAGGTATTCCCGTCATTTGTTGATCCGGATGGTATGCATAGTGCCACCAGGTAATCTTCCCATATGAGTGTTTAATTTGTTGGGAAACCCATGGATCGGGCTCTTCTTAACCGGGTAATCTCGTGTTTTACTTACGTTGTCTCGCATACGTACTTAGAGCATTTTGTCATAAGTATACATGCCTAGCATATAGCGTCAGGGCTTACGATATGATGCTTAAACGTAATTTCTTTGTGCGTACTGACGAGCTCTTTACTTTGTAGATAACATGGACATGACTAGACGCCGCAACGAGAAGGTCCAGCTAGAAAGGCTCGGCCATACGGATAGAGGTCGCCAACTTGTTGCGGGCTGACATGTCATCCCGCCGACTATTCCTCCCCGCTCCGACCCCATGAACTTGGCCCCAGAGGCGGTCACTAACGATCCGGTGGCCCTAGGTGTGAGAGAAGTAAATGATGTGGTTGATCCTGCTGCCGAGTAGATTCATGTGAGGTCGGGTGTTGGGTTCAAGTTCCAATTTAACTACTCTATAGGTGTTTGGTTGTTTGTATTTGCCCATGTCCCAATCATACAAGGAACAAGTTTTCTAGTCATAAGTGTGTCTTCATTGCGTATCCGTTTGCGAAAAAAGGATGGACTCTTTTTGACTTGGAAAAGAAAGAAATATTTGTATCACGTGACGTGAAATTTATCGAACATGTGTTTCCGTTCTCCTCTTAGTCTTCCGATGACATTAATACACCTTCACCCATATTTAATGCTGATTACGATGATGACTTTTCTTCTGATGGACCACCCTTGGGTTCTTTCCCAGTTGTTACCCCGGATGTCGTTGAAGGGGCCAACTTCCGACCCCTGATAATATAGTGGAGGTGGAGTCGTCCGAAACTATTCAACCAGGGGGAAGGTGTGAGTGACACCCCGGACGGGGTGCATGGTAATGAGGTGATTGAGATGGGTAGAGGAAACCACCAAAGAATTCTGAACTCGCGATATCAAAATTATTCTACTCATACAATAGTGGAATAGAAATGTCCGTCCGCATACTCACATGCTTCATCGGCTTTCTTATGTACTATTTCCTATAATATTTCACATTTTGTTAGATATGAATGGTTTTCTAATCCGCATTGAAAGTATAGAGCATCTATTACTGCATGATCTCCTCCTAAATCCTGTATGGAAAGAGTAAAACATTAAGGGTGGCATCAGGCCGTGGCAGCCGAGATTAGCGCGTTAGAAGAACATGGTACTTGGAGCTGCAGCCTCTACCTCCTCGGAAGAAATCCCTTGGAAGTAAATGGATATATGCTAAATAGTGTGATGAGAAGGGTGTTTTGCAGTGTTTGAAAGCACGTCTTGTAGCTTTTAGTCATCATTAGGTAGCAGGAATTGATTACATGGAGACTTTTGCCCCAGTAGTGAAGATGGTAATGGTTCGAGCCTTCTTGGCAGTTGCAGCAGTTAAACATAGGGGAGTACATCAAATGGATGTCCATAATGCCTTTCTACATGGTGATTTAGATGAAGAAATTTATATGAAAATTCCTCTAGGTTTTGAGAAGAATCATTCCAACCATTTTTGACGTATGAAAAAGTCGTTGTACAGATTGAAGCGGGATCCAAGATCTTTGGTTTGCAAAACATGCCACCGCCTTAAACATTATGGGTTTAAATCGGACTCATTCCGATTACTCTATTTTTTCATTGCAATATGGCCATATCCATCTTTATGTTCTTGTCTACATTGATGACATAATTATAGGAGGAAACAATCATTTGACTCTAGAGATCTTTAAACGTTATTTCGGGCAGTGCTTTTAAGATGAAAGACTTGAGGGCTCTTAAATATTTTCTTGGGTTGAAGGTTGCTCGGAGTAAACATGGATTTTTTTATCTCAAAGGAAGTATGCATTAGATATCATAGGTGAGACGGGCCTTCTTGGGGCCAAACCGGTTGAATTCCCTATGGAACAACACCAAAATCTTGGTCTTGCATCTGGCGATCTACTGGAGGATCCTGAGCCGTATCGTCGTCTGGTCGGTCGGCTTATCTATCTGGGTGTCACTCACCCGGATTTGGCGTATCCGGTTCACATACTCTCCCAATTTATGCAACACCCGCAACAGGAGCATTGAGACTCAACTTTACGGGTGGTTCGTTATTTGAAGTTGCATCCGGGCCAGAGAATTTCGTTACATAGTGATAGTGAGTTAACGTCAGAAGCGTGGCGTGATTCAGACTGGGCTAGCTGCCCGATCTACCAGTGTTCTTTGAGTGACTGATTTCTTCACTTTGGTTCTTCTCCATCTGCAGTTTGAACAGTTTCGGGTGGAGCGACGGTGGATGCGTCGAGATGGCCGAAGAGTCCATATCCAAGAAGAAGGGTCTCAATATGCATACTCCAGACAGAATAATTGGTGGAGGTGAGTTTTAGAGGTATTTGTATGGCAGGGGTTGTTAGGAACATTTTATTATGTTTTGATGATGGCCATACCAAAGAATTATAACAAGCTGAAAATAAGTTAGAATTCTCTGTATAAGTCTTTACTTAGAGTCGACATGTTGTATAAGTTGAGTCGGACAAGTATTGTACTAGTTGGTAGGGCTGACAAAAGTAAAAATAGACTTTCGGCGAGTGAAGCCACCAAGCACCAACAGAGAAGTAATGAAGACATTATGGTCTGACTTATAACCAAGGAAGTCTGTGATGACCTTGGATAAGTCTAAGTTATGTTTCAAGTGATAAAACTTAATATTCAAATATGGTGTACACTGATCTCACCCCAATCAAGGATCAGTGAAGTACAAGATTCTCCTCTTACTTAAACAATGAAGAAAATAAAGAATCGGCGATGGCGACTTTCCAGAGTGAAGACAAAACGGTGAAGGAAGATCTAGAACGGCGAAGTCAGATGAATCACTCAACCGCTCTGAGAACGGCGAAGTAAATCTTACCAAATCAGGTTTTGGAATATGATGAAGATTCAGAAGATCATGCATTAAATGCACAGTCAATAGAGGATCAATCAAGAACGGATCTTCTGCTATATATTTGAAGCAAAATCCGATCACTGAAATCAAGGAGAATACAATTAAGGGGGAATCAAGAATAAAATCAAGGATTATTCCCCTCATAAATATAGCCAACGGACGGAATTTCAAATCAAAGATACTCAAGGCTATAAATAGAAGGCATTGTGAGATGATAAAAACAACTATTAAGAAAAGCAAAAAAGCGAAACTCACAATTTGAAAAGCCTTCTCTCTGAACTTATAAGGACTTATCTAGAGATCAACTCAGACATCAGAACTACACTTTTATTCAGCACTGAGATTGATCAAGAAAGTTTGTGTATCTTATTCACATCAAACTGAAGCAACTGAATCAGAAGCAATCTGAGAAGGAGTTGTGTCTGTGATAGCTGCTGAAGGATTTTGATCTCAAGGAGCAATGGAAGAGACTGGATCACTGAAGCTGTTGCAGTCAAGGAGTGATAGTCTTGTGGATTGTGAAGCTTGGGAAGCCAAGGACAATCATACTATTGTATCTGTGAAAACAATAGTGATTTCCTCCAATCATCACAGGAGAAGAGTGGATTAAGGGATTACACCACCCTAAACCACTATAAGTCTTGTGTCAATTTATTTTCTGCAATTTACTTTACAACATTTACTTAAATTGCCTAGATCATAACTTATAGCTGTGATTGTCTAAACTAATTTGAAAACAACATAGTAAGAAGGGATTTATCCGCTGCCCAAAAGCTTTTAAACATAAGAAAAGTTTTTGAAACTCCACTATAGTCATTCACCCCTCTCGACTATAGTTTCACCCTCTCTAGGACCAACAATTGGTATCGGAGCGGTGTTCCTAGTATCGAACACATGTTCGATCTAATTTACAGTAACAAGGAGATCACATATTTTCAAAGTAGTTTTCAAATCATGTTTTCTATTCATTCACATATAAATCTATTACTTGTGCTTATGGATTCCTCAAAATTTATGTCAAAAGTACCTGTTTTCAATGTTAATAATTTTGATGAATATAAAATAAGAATGCTGTCTTATCTGGAAGCAACTCATGAGGAGATGCTGGACGTAATCAATGATGGACCAATCATGATCATGACTGTGATATCCATAGGAGCAGATCAAGGAAAGAAGATAGACAAACCTAGAAAGATTGGACCAAGGATGACAGGAGAAGAGTAAATCTAGACTTTGTTGCAAAAGACATGATTTTGAAGACCCTAGATAGCAACATGTTCATGAGAATCAAAGACTGCAAAATAGCAAAGGAGATGTGGGACAAGCTAGCTTTGATAAATGAAGGATCTGAAGCAGTTAAAGAAAACAAATTATCTGTTGCAAAACAGAAATTTCAAAATTTCAAAATGAAGACTGGTGAATCCATTGATCAAATGGACAATGCATTCTCTAGCATCATCGATGTGAATCAGCATGACTTGGACACACATATTCCCGAAATAAGTATGCTTAAAGATCTTAAGAGGCTTACGAAAGATGGAAGATCATAACATCGATGTCGGAGGAACAACAAATCTTGCAAACACAGACACTCTGACCCTGATGTCTTAAGTAAAAGCCCATGAATTCGAATTGAACGGTGAAGATGGTGCTCCGGCAGAGACACAAAGAGCCACTGCGCTAATAGCACCCCAGCAAAGTAACTTTGCCGATTGTATCAGCAAAGAGACACAAGAACTCAAAGAACATGTAGCTTTATTAGTTAAGCGTTTTGGCGGGTTTAGAAAAAGAAGCCATTCAAAGGAAACTCATCATCAAACAAGAGGTCAAGCTCAAACAAAGACATGAAGAAGAAAGATGATGAATACAGATGCTTCAATCAGTAACAAGAAAGGTCACTTCAAGGTGATTGTCCCGAAAGCAATGATAAAGATGATGAAAAGAAGAAATATAAAACATCCGAGAAGAGGAAAGGCAAGAAAGCACTCAAGGTGAATCCAGCGAAGAAAAGAATGAAGAATCATCTGATAATGACTCAGATGATAGTGATGAAGAAGACAGCTCAGACAATGGCATGTCTATGCCTCATGACCAAAGAATTAGATAAGGATGAAGATGACAGCTCAGACACTGATTTGTGTCTAATGACCAAAGAATCAAATGAAACTGAGGTAACATCTAGCTCTCACTCTTCATCTAACGCATCCACATCTGACACCGCACAATCTTCTGATTCCCAATTAGATACAGCAGACCTAGTCCAAAATCTCTTGACTAAATTTGATGAAATTGAAATGAATCACGAAATTCTGGAGAAGGAATGCAAGGATCGAAGAAAGGAAAACAAAAGATTAAAGAAAGAACTGGATAAAGCAAAAGCTGAACTAACTAGTAAGGAGACCCACTTAAATGATCAACAAAAAACATATGATCATACATCTGTTATTGACCGATCAGTTAAGAAAATCTCCCCACCAGTTAAGATAACCACTGCACCACTAAATGCACTACTTACAAACCCTCAAAAGGTTTGGATCCAGATCTGTCTTGGCTACAACGATCGATGATGAGAGTAGAAACAATGGTCAACACAATTCTAAATTCAGGACCAACAATGGACCAAAATTTAGAAAGGGACAGACCATAGTTCCAACCAATCATCCTGCACCGGTGAAGTCAAAATCCAGTGTAGTGAAACAGCCGACTAAATCCTCATTCCAGTCAACCAAAAACAAAAACCTTCTGAAAGGTAAATGTAGACTTTACCTTTCAGAAGATGATTGGAATGTTGCTTCTCCAAAATACAAGAAGAAACCATTGAATGATATGCATCATGTGTTTAAGAAAAATCAATCTAGATATGTTCCTAAACACATGAAGCAACAGAGGTTTCCTACTGCATATTGGAAAGTGAAGAATGATGCACATGCACCAAAAGGTAGAGAAAAGTATCGGAATATCTTCAGTAAAAATATTAGAAGCTATTCTGCCATGCCTTATACATATGAAGTTGATGACTTCAATTATCCAAAAAGAAGAACTTTTGGATATACACTTGGTATGGGAGGCATGACTGCTAACAGGTATGGACCCAAACAGTGTTGGGTACCTAAACTTAATTAATTTGTTTTATAGGATGTCTGGTACATAGACAGTGGATGTTCCAGACACATGACAGGAAATAAGAGATGGCTCACTGACTTCAAAGCTTTTGATGGACCCAAAGTTACTTTTGGAGGCAAAGAAAACCCTGGCAAGATTAAGGGGGAAGACACAATACTCAAGAACAATTTAAAGATTCAAAATGTAGCATATGTCAAAGGACTTAATTTCAATCTGATGAGCATCAGTCAATTCTGTGCAAAGGCTACAGTGTATATTTCAATAAGGAATGATGCAAAGTGATTCACAGCCAAACCAACACAGTAGTTCTTGCAGGTAGAAGACAAGACAACATGTATGTGGTGGATTGGAAAATAGCCAAGGCAGAAACATGTCTGCTTGTCAAAAATAAACAATCAACCAGCTCCATTTGGCACAGAAGATTAAATCACTTGAATTTCAAGATCATCAACAAATTATCAAAGAACAAGTTAGTTGAAGGCCTGCTAGAGATCATATTCAAGAAAGAAAGTCTATGTGATGCATGTCAGAAAGGGAAACAAATCAAAAGTTCATTCAAGTCAAAGCCCTATCAATCAACAACAAGAATTCTACATCTGTTACATATGGACCTGTTTGGACCAGTCACACCAGTAAGTGTAAGTGGTAAGAAATACACCCTAGTAGTGGTAGATGACTTCTCAAAATACACCTGGACCATTTTCATGAACAAGAAGAAAGAAACACTCAAAAAGCTGCCAGATTTACTGAGAAGACTCCAAAATGAGAAAGAACTGAAGATCATCAAGATCAAATCAGATAGAGGCACCGAATTTCTAAATGAAATTATCGAACCTCTTGTGAAGAAAATGGAGCGCTACATCAACTATCTCTGCAGCGAGAACTCCACAACAAAATGGTGTAGCGAAAGAAGAAAGCAGAACTCTCAAAGAAGCGATTAGAACAATGATTGTTTGAAGCATGCTTGCCAAAGAGATTTTGGGTGAAGCGACAAAACACACATGCCATACACAAAATGCAGATCAATCATCAACAAACATCATGGAAAGACTCCATATGAAATATGGAATGGTAGAAGACCTAATATCTCATATTTTCATATGTTTGGATCAAAATGTTTTGTTTTGAACAGGAATCAGCTGCATACCTTTGATGAAAAGGCTGATGAAGTAATCTTTATGGGATACTCATACACTAGCAAAGCATTCAGAGTACTCAACAAAAGAACATTAGTGATTGAAGAATCAATACATGTAGTTTTTGATGAACCTAATACAAATGGTGAAGATCTTCAAGATCAAGAAGCAACACAAAGGGAAATCTATACAAATGCAACCATACCAGCTTCCATCTTAAATCATCTTTTTGAAAATCAAGAAGAGCCACATATCAATACAACAGAAGAAGTACCAGAATTTGAAGTTCATGCTCAACATGAATGTGTGGAAGCACCAAGTGAACAACAACTTCAACCTGACCTAAATTGGCTAAGAGATCATCCTGAAGAACAAGTCATTGGAGATATTCACACAGGAGTTAGAACCAGAAGACAACTGGAGCACATGCTAACATGTTTTTATCACAAGTGGAACCCAAGACCATAGATGATGCAATCCAAGATGCAGATTGGATCACAGCCATACAAGAAGAACTAAATGAATTTGAAAGAAATGAAGTATGAGAACTTGTTGACAGACCAGATATGGCCAACATCATAGGTACAAAATGGGTATTTAGAAACAAAATGGATAAGTAAGGAACAGTTGTCAGAAACAAAGCAAGGCTAGTTGCAAAAGGCTATTCTCAAGCAGAAGGAATAGATTATGATGAAACATTTGCACCAGTAGCAAGATTGGAGGCAATCAGGCTTTTTCTAGCTTTTGTTGCATACAAAGACTTCAAAGTCTATCAAATGGATGTCAAGAGCGCATTTCTAAATGGACTTTTGGAAGAAGAAGTTTATGTGGAACAACCTCCTGGTTTCCAACTCAAAGGAAAGGAAGACAAAGTATACAAACTCAAGAAAGCTCTCTATGGACTCAAACAGGCACCTAGGGCGTGGTATGAAACACTATCACAATTTCTGGTCAAGAATGGATTCAACAAGGGAACTACAGATAAGACTCTATTCAAACTAGAGGAAGGAACAAGCACATTGCTAGTACAAATCTATGTTGATGATATCATCTTTGGATCTGAGGATGAAAAGCTATGTGAGAAATTTGCAAATCTGATGAAGAGCAAATTTCAGATGAGCATGATGGGAGAACTGAATTATTTTCTTGGCCTTCAAGTAAAACAAATGAAAGATGGAATTTTCATTAATCAAGCCAAGTATACAAAAGACTTGATACACAAGTATGGGATGGACACAAGTGGCACAGCAGAAACACCAATGTGTGCAAGAGTCATTCTTGGAAAAGATGAAACTGGGAAGGATGTTGATCAGAAAATGTATAGAGGAATCATTGGATCCCTACTATACTTAACTGCAAGTAGACCTGACATAGCATTTGCAGTAGGAGTATGTGCAAGATTTCAAGATCAACCAAAAGAATCACATCTTCTAGCAGCCAAAAGAATAATCAAATACTTGAAAAACACTGTTAATGTTGGAATTTGGTATCCAAAAGATGGAGGATTTAAGTTGATATCATATTCAAACTCTGACTATGCTGGATGCAAAATAGACAGAAAAAGTACCTCTGGAACATGTCAAATTCTAGGCACCAGACTAGTCTCTTGGTTCAGTAAAAAGCAAAACTCCATATCTACATCAACAGCTGAAGCAGAATATATAGTAGCAGGTAGTTGCTGTGCACAAGTGCTCTGGATTAGACAACAGCTAAGGGATTATGGAGTGGAGGAGAAAACAATTCCAATTATGTGCGATAACACAAGTGCAATATCCATTACTGAAAATCCAGTGCTGCATTCAAGAACAAAGCACATTGATGTGAGACATCATTTTATCAGAGATCATGTTGAAATGGGAGATGTCATTCTAAAATACATACCCACTGAAGATCAATTGGCTGACATCTTTACTAAACCACTCAGTTATGAAAGATTTAGCATGTTAAGAACTGAGTTAGGAATGATTGAAATTGACTAAGTACCAAAGAGCAGCTAACTGGAGTAATCGGCTAAGTGACTTTATCAGCTGTTTAAGCATTTTCCATTACAGGAGATGTAACAGTAAGGCACTTTGGAATTCAAATAAGTCAACTTAATCGATCGTTAGGAGCGGTTAAATAGAGCAGCGATCGATGAAGAATTCACTACATCGGCTAAGTGACCGACCAAGGCACTCCACCGAAATAAAGACTTGGACAAATTAAAGTGTGAACAAAATCAATTTTTATTACACGTGGATAATAAGGAAATTATGCAGGATTATTCTGTGGAAGATTACACACGTGGAGATCAACCTATGATCATGGAGGTAACCATATTATTTTTCGAATTATAAACGCCTCGATTCCCGGGCTCTATCATTACTTACCTCAATCCACTCCCCCATTACACTCGAATATCGTGATTTACATACACAAAATCACGCCATTATGTCATAAAATCCTTCCACATTCAAACCACGTTCACACTACCCAAATCATCCTATATAAACAACACTTAGAGCTTTTCAGAAATCTTTGCACTTCCTTGCAATTCATAATCTCCATTGCAAATTCGAAGTTCACTTTCAAATCTCTTTTAACCTTCAACAATGGCTTCATCCTCCTCAAACACCCAGGCTGGGTATGAAAAATCGATTGCCACTGGATCATTCTTTCAAGAAGAACATTACTTGAAACTATGTGGAAATGACGAGGACGCCAAACGATTGGCAGCAGGATGCAAAAACCTAAAATTATCACTCTTTCTCAATCCTCCCATAACCGACGTTTGCTATGAAAGTCTCATCTCCTTCTGGAAATCTGCTAAATACGTCTCTGGGCTCCTTGCTGAAGAAGGTGACGAGTTCGAAGAAGACAAGATTGTTGCATCTGTAAATGGCAAAGAAGTGGTGATTACAGAAATGGTAATTCGAAAACATCTTAAACTCTCCAATAAAGGTCAAGCAAAAGTGATATTGGTACCACAAGACCTGGATGATTTCTGGGCAACCATTGCCAAAACGGTAAACCCAGGATCTACAAAAATCAATTGTCTTAGATCCGCTTTAAAGAAACCGTTCAATGAGTTCAGTGCCCTAATTGGCAAGACGATTAAAGGAAAATTGGGAGCAAATAATGCAATGACAGAAATCAGAATGCGGCTGATGGGAATCATCTACAACAATCTGGAATTCAATTGGGCAAAATACTTCTTTTTGAGAATCAAAGAACAAATCCAAGGTGAAATAAAAGCAGGCAAAAGGGAACAAAAGAAGGAAAGACAAAGAAAGGACAATTACAGGTGAAAAAGTCATATGGGATTCGATTACACTATCTCAAGCAATGTCTCAAAGTCCCTACTATACAACTCCACAAACTGCATGAATCCAAAGTCATGTTTACCTATGTTAAACAACAAAAGAAAGGCGGAGAAGGGAAAATAAAGAAATCCACACAACACACTACCAATCATAGAAAGAAGCAAAAAGTTCAGCGAAATCTGGACAAGACAGACTTTGGAAAATTAATTGATGAAGAAGAAGAAGAGGATTCTGACGCTGAGGCAGAACAAGAAGAAGAAGACAATGTCAGTGAGGATGCACAACATCCTAATGAGGAAGACACTGGAGATGATGAGGAATCTCCAGAAGAAGTTGCACAATTGTCTGCAAACAATATAGATGATCGTATTGCAGAATATCTTGAGTGGAAGGAAGGTGATTCCCGACAATAGCTTCAAGACTCTGACCGCATGCTTGCAGAAGAGGCATGGCTATTTGATTTTCTGGGAATCACTACTCTGGTTGGTGTCCTTGATGAATCCCCTCTATGGGACTTGGTTGATGCGAAGAAAGGCAAAATCGCCTGCACCTCGGCGATGCAGTGATGATTCAGAAGATGGTGGAGATGATCATGATCAAGATGATGGAGATGATCATGATGACAATGATGATAATGATCATCATGATGATGATCTTGATAAAGACAGAGAAGAGGATACTCCCACACCAGATGCAATTGATGATACCACTCTTCTCCGTACATTTTTAAAGTCAACAACTCCAAAGAAAGACAACCACTCAACCACTGCGTCTGCTGACACTCAAACCAAAGAACCCAAACATAGGGGACATCGGGTTCACCGCCGCCACTCCAGTCAAGGCAATCCCGGCACGAGAGAAAGGGGAAACAGCGACTCAAGCCACACCAGCATACACATCTACACAAATACTTGAAGATTTAGACGTCAATGTAGATGTGACTCAGCATCAAGACAAGGGACCGCAAACAGACCCAGAACCAGCTAACACAAGGCACAAACTATCTCAGCTGGCCACTGGCATTACAAATGAAACTCTTGAAAAAGCGGCAGACCTGCTGGCCGAAGAACTGAAGCAGCAAGCCATGTATCTCCGATCCATGAATTCAGCTTTCAATGATAAAAGCTCCTCCATTGAGCACAAGTTTTAGGCCATTGCAGAATACATCGATGCACAAAATATTGTTGTTCAACAACAGGGAAATTTAATGAAGCAACTCAACATCAACATCACTAACAATCTTGCAGGACTCAGGCAACACATTTCCCAAGAAAATGAATCCATGGCATTGGCCTTTGGCACTAGATTTCATAGTGTCACTGAGAAACTGAA
Organism: Gentiana macrophylla; assembly: GCA_026214975.1. Lineage (NCBI taxonomy): Eukaryota > Viridiplantae > Streptophyta > Magnoliopsida > Gentianales > Gentianaceae > Gentiana > Gentiana macrophylla. The sequence goes on along the minus strand of CM047807.1, from coordinate 5,736,349 downwards.
TGATCATCACAACAGATTCACAACTATTGAATCAAAACTTGACTCTCTCGATTGGAACAGGCAGAGGCCACAAATAGCATCTTACTCCAAAGAAAGGGATGATCTTTGCCAAAAAGAGGAAAATCGGGATAATCTGAAGGATTAACTATTAGACCCCAAACTTCACCAAGAACAACCGAGAGCAAGGGACAGAGAAATAAGAATCGGGAATGAGGCGGAAGAATAACAAAGGAGGGCAGGAAGAAGAGAGAAAAATGCCTCAAGTGAACCATGCACTGGATTTCCTATTCCTATGCAAAGAAGAGATGATGATAGAGACAGATCCGGCAGACAGCAAAGGCCTGGATCTAGCCAGCAAAAAGGATCAACAAGTCAACACAGGACTTAGCACCGGAGGAAACACCAGCGAGAGGCGTGAGCGGCTCCAAATACACTTTGGGAACACAGAACTTTCACTTGGTCACCAAAGCAAAGTGAATATGAAGCGGATGTCTTGGACCATGTAAGAGAATTTTTCGTAGTACAGAAAGGACTTTATCCTCATTCCTCACAAGATGAAGCATGGGCTGATTGGCTAAGCTATCAAGATGAAAGGATGAGAACCGATATGGCCAAACTCTACAATGAAGTCAAAAGAGAGTTTGCACTTCTCAAACAAACCAACAACAAACCAAGCTCAAATGCATACCACTTTGCTGCAAAAGGACCGTAAGACTTGCCAACCGAACAACAAGAAGACTTCAATTATATGGCAAAAAATTCTTCAATCCTATGGGAAGAATGAACAAACAAGACCAGTGGAGTCTCTACAAAAGTCTCAAGTTTGCTGACTCACACATTGCTGAAGCTAGGGAGAGACTTGAGAAGTACTTTGGAGAACCTAGGGCAAATGAGACTATGCCGATTTCAACAGGACTCTTTGCAAAGAAAGTATTCAAGGGGTATATGAATACATCTGCTATGGCATACTGGAAGTGGAAGATTCCAGAAATTGATTGGAAAGACATTGAAGAGGTTCAGACTACAAAGTTCAAGAGGTACAAAGCTGAATTAAGAAAAATGTAGCTTGTAACATTTGAATAAAGTTTTTGAACTTGTTGCCCTGGAATGGATGAATAAAATTGCTGAGTTTCATTCTGTTATTTATTATAAAAAGGTTGGATTACTGATGTTCAGGCTTATGAGGGTTTTGGCATCATCAAACAGGGGGATAATTGTTAGGAACATTTTATTATGTTTTGATGATGGCCATACCAAAAGTATTATAGCAAGCCTGAAATAAGTTAGAATTCTCTGTATAAGTCTTTACTTAGAGTCTGACATGTTGTATAAGTTGAGTCAGACAAGTATTGTACTAGTTGGTAGGACGGCAAAGTAAAAACAGACTTTCGGCAGAGTGAAGCCAGCCAAGCACCAGCAGAGAAGTAATGAAGACATTATAGTCTGACTTATAACCAAGGAAGTCTGTGATGACCTTGGATAAGTCTAAGTTATGTTTCAAGTGATAAAACTTAATATTCAAATATGGTGTACACTGATCTCACCCCAATCAAGGACCAGTGAAGTACAAGATTCTCCTCTTACTTAAACAATGAAGAAAACAGTGAATCGGCGCAGTAAACTGATTTTCGGCTGAGTGAAGACAAAACGGTGAAGGAAGATCTAGAACGGCGAAGTCAGATGAATCACTCAACCGCTCTGTGAACGGTGTTGGGAAGATTTTGCATCATTAAAACAAAAGAAAATTTATAAACCTATACTACCATGCAAAACTACCTCCTAACCGGCCGAATACCGGGTAGTTGCTAGTAAAGTTGGATAAGTACGGGTATCGATCCTCAGGGAAAAGGGATGTTGAATCTAATCTAATTAATCTCCTAAATTGTTACTTAGGAAAACGAATAAACGAAAGAACAAATAAATCAACTACAATAAATCTAACCTATAACAAATAATAAAAACATAAACTAAAGATACATGGGATCAAACAGTGCACAAACCAAGTGATTTCAATCCTAGTTCATCTCATGAGTTTAATTCAAATTGTGGTTTCACCTTTACACGAGACACAAACCCCTAATTCCTTAGTGAATCTATTTCTCAAGCTATGAATTCCTAAGTCCTTAGTGAATTCAATTATCGATCTCTCATCTTCCGAATGTTGAGATCGATTTTCCATACAAAACGAAGGTGTAGATTCAAGTTAACTTCCGTATTTTAGAATCTTACAACCTAGATAATTAATCGATTAACTTGTCATCATTAATGATTAAAGATCCTATCTTTCTATGGTGATCTAACGTTACTCAACTTCCGTATGTTGTAACTATCAATCGTAAACGATCTCCCGATTCAATTCACACATAGCATCATAATCATAAAAAGATACAAAATAAATTAAAGATCATGAAAATAAACTAGAGATTGAATAAATTAAAAAGAGATTAAACTCACAAGGTTTGGTACATGGATGAACTCATGAATCTAAAACGGAAAAAAACTACATCTAATCTAACCCGGATCACCCGAGCACAAGGCTCGGGTGATCGGCCTTGGAACCAGTAAAGCTGCCGCCCTGTTTGTGTATAATGCGGCTGGAAATAATGTGTGTTTTTAGGGTTTGGCAAAGGGCTGCTTTTATAGATGCATATGTCGGCTGAAACAAATTTGATGCGGCTGCTTAAGTCGGTTCCTCCGGACGCACGCTGGACGTTCGTTTGAGGCACGGCTGAAGGCTCTGTATCAATTTTGGACCTTGGACGCTAGTTCAACTCTGGACTCAAACTTCTAAAATTCATATCTTGAGTTGTAGACCTCCAAAAATTATGATCCGAATGTCATAAAAAAGCTCTCGGAAAACTGTACAACTTTCATTAAGGACTCTTCTTCAGAAAACGCCTTTTTGACTAGCCCGTCGTATTACGAGTATATTTCGGGATTTTCCACTCGAATTCATCTCTTTAAAATCATCCTTTCCATCAACAATGTGTATCTACAATGTAGGAAAAACATACCAAAGCATAACACAATCCTAAAATAATATAAAATCATGATTTAAACATATAAATCGCTACGTTTTGCAATTTAACCTATTAGAAACACCATTTACTCAATTAATCGATTATAAGCTCGATTTCTATGAAAAACATCTATATATGGGGAAAATTGATGTAAAATATATCCTTAAAAACACTACAAATTGACCCTGAACAACACCCCACACTTAAACTTTTGCTCGTCCCGAGCAAAACAAAACATATTCAAGACTCGAGACAAATAAACATCTTATGCAAATATAAAGTATATTTAATAACTTAGAAGTTCACCCAAGTGCGTGTGTGCATAGCCATAATAAATTTCCACTAACTCCACACTTGAAATTAATTCAAGCAAAACTAGCCGACATCCCATTTAAATTAGAAATATAGAAACGATTATAACATGCACCTCACAAAACATACATCTTCGGAAAAATAATAGGAAGCATTTAAAATATTTCCGACATACTTAGAGGATAGTCCCTACAACATATCTTTCAGTTCATACTGGGATAAGACTTACGATAACTAAGCTTTTCATTCAATTCATAACACTATTCTCATAAGTTGATTTAATTATTTCACTTAAACACACATTAGAATGAGCTATTGCCCTCATAGCAGAATAGGACATTTCAAGATAATCCCCTACCTTACTCAAATCATAAGGCAGCTTTTTCTAACTGTCGTGAGCTTTTGGTCATCATAGTGGCATAGGACATACGTGGTACACCCTACCTCACCCAAACCATTGACCAGCTTCCGACACACCCAATTATAATTTAAAACTCAACTTTTCATTTGACAATAGTTACGTGTTACTTATCACATTCAATCCTTCAGATATTCACAGTATGTCATACTTTAACTCTAAATACAAACTATTAAAATTTTCAAAATTAGTATGGAAGCAAAGAATCATGCGATAATCATCAAAAATCTCCAATCAACTGGGCATAGCTTTAAAACATAGCTCATCATCTACTATGGCACGTGAAAAATAATGTCGGGTGAAACAACTAAATTTACTAAATATGCAGAATACAGCATCAATGATTATAAACATCGAACAAAGACATGCAATGCTCACTCGGGACAAAACAAAAAATTTTAAAATTAAACACTTTCCATAGAAATATAACGAGAAATTGAGCAAACGACTCATAGATACATATAAACCATCCTCTCCCCCACACTTAGATTGCAACTTGTCCTCAAGTTGTGCAGAAATAAAAATTAGAGAACTTAGCTGATTGGATGCTGGTAATTCCGGAAAAATCGGTAAAACCAAAATTGCCGCATAGCTCAAGAAGATCGTGGAGCATCACAGTAAACCGAATTCATCGTGAAAGTGCACAATAGCTATCAAAAATATCCTGCAGACTTGATCAGTGCAAAAAGAGTCTACGGGGAAAAAGAAAAGATTACATATATAAAGCACATGGAAAAGGAGATATAGGGATATTTCAAATTTAAGCTCATATAAAGATGGAATACATATACATGAAATATTACAAAGTAGTAGGCTAGGTGCAACTACATGAAAGTATACTACAGTGCAGCCTACATGATATGCAATCTACTAAAGATTCTATAGGCTCAGTATGAAGAAGTTGGCCACAACTCCAAACTCGACAGTGACTACGGCCCGTGCAGAATCAGAAAAAAAAACGAGGTAGTATTCCGGAAACCGACAGTTAACTACGCTCAAGAAAAATAAAAGAAAAATAGAAAAACAATGCAACTAGATGACATGCAACTAAATGATATGCATCTAAGTGATATGCAAAAATAAAAGAAAATAAAAGAAAGAAAACTAGCCCACTCATTTGCAACACGACATACATAAAATAAACGTCTACCAAATAATGACAGGTTACGATAACCGACAGTGCTGTTCATTACTTGTAGTGTAGACGCGCCTTAAGACTCGTCAAAAGTGATAGCATTATGGCAAACCAACAGTTAGCTATACTAAACAGATATAACTCATATGGACTGGACGTAGCATACGGAAAACCGACAGTAGCTACCCATATGAACTATAAAAAACAAAGGAAGCACGTAAGTCTTAAAAGCTAACAAGATTCATCACAACGGTATGTAGCATACGAAACCGACATTAGCTACTAATTAACAATCGGACCAGCTTATAGCGTTTGAGAACCGACGATAACTATAACATGCCTAGATGAATCATATATAAGGAATTGATCAATTATCTAACATGGATTCATAGATGGAAAGGTAAAAACATATAAGTTCGTGGACATCTATGTAAACGCAAAACGACCACGAAGCTCTAATGAAAGAAATCCACATCAAATAAAAGCATTGAAAATAAAATCAAGAAAAAAATCGAAACCTGGATCAGCGTTCATTAACTCAAACGAACGTTCACCTTGAAGCACAAAGATCGGGCGAAACGTTCAACCTTTTCGAGGCGCCGCTGCGCCATGAAAACGCACCGACGAACGCCGTAATACCGGACGGCCGTTCACTTGATGATTTCTCCCTCGGACGGTCGTCCAACAAAACGAGCGCTAAATCTGGATCTCAAAATCGAGCGAGTCGAAACTTCGGGACGGACGAGCGTCCTAAACCCAGACGTCGCGTCACGCAACTTATGAATCGGGCGGGCGTTCACTTACTTGAACGCTCGTCCATACAACGAATTTGCACAGACAATGCAGGAACAACACAGAAAAAACCTAATTATCCTAACAGTTCATCAACTCAAAACAAACACAGTATCGCAGCCTCATCAAATTAAAGCACAGAGGGTTAGACTAGATTGCAACAACATATAACTCACGTCTCACAAATCGAGTAAAAAACATTTTGCACATTCTTAACCTAACGGTCATCGAAACACGGAAAAAATAAAAACTCTCGATTTATTTCACGCTACTTTTATTGAAATAAAATAAAAACAAATAAAACGTAACAAAATAGAAAAATTAACGAAAGAAGATTCAACAAAACACCGATTCCCCAGCAACGGCGCCACTTTTGTTGGGAAGATTTTGCATCATTAAAACAAAAGAAAATTTATAAACCTATACTACCATGCAAAACTACCTCCTAACCGGCCGAATACCGGGTAGTTGCTAGTAAAGTTGGATAAGTGCGGTATCGATCCTCGTGGAAAGGGATGTTGAATCTAATCTAATTAATCTCCTAAATTGTTACTTAGGAAAACGAATAAACGAAAGAACAAATAAATCAACTACAATAAATCTGACCTATAACAAATAATAAAAACATAAACTAAAGATACATGGGATCAAACAGTGCACAAACCAAGTGATTTCAATCCTAGTTCATCTCATGAGTTTAATTCAAATTGTGGTTTCACCTTTACACGAGACACAAACCCCTAATTCCTTAGTGAATCTATTTCTCAAGCTATGAATTCCTAAGTCCTTAGTGAATTCAATTATCGATCTCTCCTCTTCCGAATGTTGAGATCGATTTTCCATACAAAACGAAGGTGTAGATTCAAGTTAACTTCCATATTTTAGAATCTAACAACCTAGATAATTAATCGATTAACTTGTCATCATTAATGATTAAAGATCCTATCTTTCTATGGTGATCTAACGTTACTCAACTTCCGTATGTTGTAACTATCAATCGTAAACGATCTCCCGATTCAATTCACACATAGCATCATAATCATAAAAAGATACAAAATAAATTAAAGATCATGAAAATAAACTAGAGATTGAATAAATTAAAAAGAGATTAAACTCACAAGGTTTGGTACATGGATGAACTCATGAATCGAAAACGGAAAAAAACTACATCTAATCTAACCCGGATCACCCGAGCACAAGGCTCGGGTGATCGGCCTTGGAACCAGTAAAGCTGCCGCCCTGTTTGTGTATAATGCGGCTGGAAAATAATGTGTGTTTTTAGGGTTTGGCAAAGGGATGCTTTTATAGATGCATATGTCGGTGAAACAAATTTGATGCGGCCGCTTAAGTCGGTTCCTCCGACGACGCTGGGCGCTCGTTTGAGGCACGGCCTGAAGGCTCTGTATCAATTTTGGACCTTGGACGCTAGTTCAACTCTGGACTCAAACTTCTAAAATTCATATCTTGAGTTGTAGACCTTCAAAAATTATGATCCGAATGTCATAAAAAAGCTCTCGGAAAACTCTACAACTTTCATTAAGGACTCTTCTTCAGAAAACGCCTTTTTGACTAGCCCGTCGTATTACGAGTATATTTCGGGATTTTCCACTCGAATTCATCTCTTTAAAATCATCCTTTCCATCAACAATGTGTATCTACAATGTAGGAAAAACATACCAAAGCGTAACACAATCCTAAAATAATATAAAATCATGATTTAAACATATAAATCGCTACGTTTTGCAATTTAACCTATTAGAAACACCATTTACTCAATTAATCGATTATAAGCTCGATTTTTATGAAAAACATCTATATATGGGGAAAATTGATGTAAAATATATCCTTAAAAACACTACAAATTGACCCTGAACAAACGGCGAAGTAAATCTTACCAAATCAGGTTTTGGAATATGATGAAGATTCCGAAGATCATGCATTAAATGCACAGTCAATAGAGGATCAATCAAGAACGGATCTTCTGCTATATATTTGAAGCAAAAATCCGATCACTGAAATCAAGGAGAATACAATTAAGGGGGAATCAAGGATTATTCCCCTCATAAATATAGCCAACGGACGGAATTTCAAATCAAAGATACTCAAGGCTATAAATAGAAGGCATTGACAGACAGATAAAAACAACGATTAAGAAAAGCAAAAAAGAAGCAGAAACTCTGTCAATTTGAAAAGCCTTCTCTCTGAACTTATAAGGACTTATCTAGAGATCAACTCAGACATCAGAACTACACTTTTATTCAGCACTGAGATTGATCAAGAAAGTTTGTGAATCTCATTCACATCAAACTGAAGCAACTGAATTAGAAGCAATCTGAGAAGGAGTTGTGTCTGTGATAGCTGCTGAATGATTTTGATCTCAAGAAGCAGTGGAAGAGACTGGATCACTGAAGCTGTTGCAGTCAAGGAGTGATAGTCTTGTGGATTGTGAAGCTTGGGAAGCCAAGGACAATCATACTATTGTATCTGTGAAAACAATAGTGAATTCCTCCAATCATCACAGGAGAAGAGTGGATTAAGAGATTACACCACCCTGAACCACTATAAGCCTTGTGTCAATTTACTTTCTGCAATTTACTTTACAGCATTTACTTAAATTTCCTAGATCATAACTTATAGCTGTGATTGTCTAAACTGATTTGAAAACAACATAGTAAGAAGGGATTTATCCGCTGCCCAAAAGCTTTTAAACATAAGAAAAGTTTTTTAAACTCCACAATAGTCATTCACCCCCTGACTATAGTTTCACCCTTCTCTAGGACCAACAGGGGTGAATGCTATAACTTGAGAGGAGGAAGAAGGAGGTTGATCGGAAGCCATGAAAGCTTGGGAAGGAGACACTGATGAACAAGAATGGGAGGATGAAGCGCTGAAAGCTAGAAAAGATAACAAGGATAGATGAGAAACAGAAAGAGAACCGGCTCCTAAATTGTCACACCATAAGATAGTTGTTGCTGCTGCTTTGAGCTTGAGTTCAAACAAAACATTAAGTAGCCATTGTGTTTCAGAAGCTGCGTTGGCAAGTGCCCTGTATTCAGATTCTGTGGATGACCTGGAAACCATATGTTGCTTCTTGGAGGACCATGAAATCAAAGAGCATGCTAGATATATGCAATAAGCTGCTATGGATCTTATGTCTTCTTTATCACAAGCCCAGTCAGCATCACTGAAGGCATGAATGTGCAGGGTTAGAGAAGATTTAAACAATAGGCCATAATATATAGTACCTTTTACATATCTGAGAAGATGCTTGACTTGTTGCCAGTGAGAGACTGTGGGTGCCTGTATGTGTTGGCTCATGGAATTTACTGCATAAGCCAGGTCAGGCCTGGTGAAGGTCAAATATTGTAGGGCCCCTATAGTACTTTTGTAAATGGTAGGATTCTTCATAAGTTCTTGTGATGGAGGGACTTTTGAAGTAACAACCATGGGAGAGGGACATGGTTTCAAATTCTCCAACCCCAATTTTTCCAACAACTATTGAGCATAAACATGTTGAGATAAAAACAAACCATTATGGTTTCTCATAGCCTAAACCCCTAGAAAATGATGCAGATGGCCTAGATCTTTGAGAGAAAACTTGGAATTTAAATCACTAACCTTTTGATTCTGAAGACATCATTACCTGTGATTAGTATGTCGTCTACATAAACAAGGACATACAAAAGTGTTTTACCAGTATGCAGAACAAACAAGGAAGGGTCAGACTTGGACTGAACAAAATTCCACACAAGCATATGTTTCCTTAATTCATCAAGCCAGGCTCTAGGAGCCTGTTTTATACCATAAATAGCTTTCTTTAAGTGGCAAACATGTCCTGGCCTGAACTTATCAATAAAGCCTTCAGGTTGTTCTATGAACACAGACTCATACAATGTCCCATTAAGAAAAGCATTGTTGATATCTAATTGCCTAATAGGCCAGTCTAGGGCTACTGTAAGAGCTAAAATGATCCTGATAGTGGAGGCTCTACCAACAGGACTAAAGGTTTCTGAATAGTCCACTCTAGGTGTTTGGTTGAAACCTTTAGCTACCAACCGAGCTTTATGTTTGTTAACAGACCCATCTGGATTCAACTTGAGATTAAAAACCCATCTATCATCCACCACATTGTGGGCTTGAGACCTAAGAACCAAATCCCATGTGTGATTCCTCATTAAGACATCATATTCATCTTTCATAGCCTGCATCCAAGATGGGTGATTCAGAGCTTCAGACACCCTAGTAGGTTGAATGAGTGGAAGGGTTAGATGTGGCAATATAAGAAAAGGTTTTGGGTTTGAAGATGCCACACTTAGATCTGGTTTTCATGGGACGTTGATAACAACAGAAGGGTTGGATATAGAATGAGAAGAGGATGGACTGGAGTCATCTTGAACAGTAGGACTGGTCATAGGAGATGAAGATGCAGAATCAGACCTAGACTCTCTAGGAGGAGGACTAAGATGAGGAAGATTAGAAGGAGAGGCAATAGAAGTTGTTGCAGAGAAAGATGGATTGCTAGAGGAATGATGAGAGGGATCAGCAGATATCTGAGTACTGGGAGATTGATAAGAGGAATGAGCAGACTCAATATTTCATTGGTCTGGTAGGTCAGAAAGTTTGTCTGAAGGAACATAATAGGGTCACTGGCAGTTGGTATGATGGAAGTTGAAGCAGTAGTGGATGGTGTACTGGGTTTGGAGTATGGAAAGTTATTCTCATCAAAGGTTACATCTCTAGAGATGTAGAGCCTACCATTAGGACTAAGACAAAGATATCCTTTATGACAAGGGCTTAGACAAAGATGTGTGCACTTCTGAGTATGAAATTGAAACTTCCTATTGTTATAGGGTTTGAGGTAAGGATAACAAGAACAACAAAAAATTTTTATCATGGTGTAATCCGGAATCTTTCCAAATAGACATTCAAAGGGAGAATTATGACTCAGGATAGAAGTTGGAAGGTAATTTATGAGTCTAATAGAGTTCATGAATTCTTCCCACCAGAACTTAAGTGGTAAGGAAGCTTGAGCTAGGAGTGCTAGCCCCATTTCCACAATGGCCCTGTGATTTCTTTCAGCCTTGCCATTTTGGCCATAGGCATGAGGACAGGGATGTCTAAAGTTAATTCCAATGTCTTTTAACAAGGGTTCAAAGTTTCTAAATTCTCATCCCCAGTCTGTTTGCAGACACTTAATCATACTATTAAACCGAGTTTCAACATGAGTTTTGAAGTGTGTAAAGGCGGTAATAGCATCAGATTTTGCTTTTAAGGGAAAGATCCAGGTAAACCTGGTGAAGTCATCAAGAAAGTGTATATAATAGGTGTATCTAGTTGAGGAATAAACTGGAGAGGGCCTCCAGAGATCTGAATGAATCAGATCAAAGGGAGCAGTGTTCTTAGATGTGGAATGTGAATAAGGCAATGAATGTTGTTTACCAAGACAACAAGCTTCACAAAAAGAAAGATTTTCATTAAGATCAAGAGATTCATTACAGACTCTGAGAACTTGACTAAGAACCCTACTAGAAGGGTGACATAACCTTCTATGCCAAACAGTGGCTTTGTTTTGAGTAGAATGCAAACTAACAAAAGACTCATGACTAGACCTATTAGGACTAGTACAGGACTTGGTGACACTGGAAGAAGATAAAACTTCAGATAGTTGAGTTGATGGAGACAAAACTTCAAAATATTCTAAGAGTGCCTTGCAATAGGATTCTCTTTGTAGTTAGATCCTCCACAAAACAAGAATCAGAGTGAAATTCAAGAAAAACAGAATTATCTGCAATTAACTTAGAAACACTAAGGAGATTCTTTGTAATGTTAGGAACATGAATAATACCATTTAGAGAAAGTTTAGAGGTACTATTAGTGGGAAGTTTAGATTGACCTACATGAGCAATGTGTAAGGACTCACCATTCCCTACAGTGAGTGAATCAGACCTTTCATACCCAGAACTTAGATGCAGGTTATTAAGATCATTGGAGACATGACTGGTGGCCCTGCTATCGGCATACCAACTAGGGTCCATCATAGTGTTAGCAGAAGCAACATCAGCAACATTTGACCTTGGGCTAGAACTCTAATAAGTACTATTTCCAGAATTGTTAGTAACAACAGGACCAGTATAGGAGGAGTCATATCTGTGATAGCAATTTGCAGCTATGTGCCCAGTCTTGCTACAAACTTGGCACACTGGTCTGGGACCTGAACTAGACCTTCCACCTCCTCTATTTCTACCACATCTGTTACCTCTGTAATCACAACCTCTGCCTGTGTCTTGTCCACCATAGGTATTTCCTTGTCTATTACCTCTATTCACTGATCCAGACTTTTGAGAAGCCAAATTAGCAGTTGGAGATGGAACATCTAAATTGATTGAAGGATTGAGCCGTGCTAACAACCGTTCATGAATCACAAGCTGAGACTGCACTTCTTTCCAGGTCAACGAACCAATCCTTGATGTTATATTGACGATAACAGACTTATAATCTTTGCCAAGGCCGTCTAAAGCTTCTAAAATAAGCTCTGCATTGGAGATCGGATACCCAGCTGCAGCTAAATCATCTAAATACGATTTCATCAGGGCAAGATAATCCACCATTGATTTAGACCCTTTGTCAGTTCAGGTCAGATCCCCTTTGTACTCCAGCATGCGTGCTTCAGACCGATTGTTGAATAGAGTCTCCAAGGTATTCCAGACCTCGTGGCTAGATTGACAGCCTACTACTTCAGTTAGGGCTTGTTCGATCATGATAGACCCATAAGTAGAGATTCAGTGATAGACCAGTCGTCATAGGCCGGATTTGTGATTGTACCATACACTAGAGAAACCAAAAATTGCGGTGGACGGGTCTGAGTGCCAAGTAGATAACCCTCGAGACGATGGCCACGAACAATTGGAAGAATAGTTGACTTCCAGAGAAGATAATTACTCTGATCTAATTTCACGGTGCAGCTCTGGGTCAGATGACTGCCAAAAGGAGTTGGTCCGACAAGGCAACTAGGTGTTGGAGATGAAACCATAAAGGTTGACAGCGGTGGCAGAGATCCACGAGATAAACCAGAAAACAAAGGATCGATATGAGAAACATAAAGATCGGGAATCCCACGAGTCTCAGCATGTGACCGGCGCATCCACAATCGGAGTAGAGATGGTGTGTGTAAAGGTGTTTTGAGGAATCGATGAGGTCATGGTGCTAATAGATGATGAAGATCCGGGAAAGGGATTCACCGGAGTAGTGATATTAGAAGATGAAATAATCGGTGGCGTTGGATCGCCGGAAGTGACGGCGGCGTTGGCCATAAAGCCTGGTCTCTGATACCAAGAGAGAACACAAGAACTAGGGTTCCATTATAGATAATATTCCTTGTACAGAGTATTTATAGGTGTACATAATAATGACAACTCTAGTAGGTTAGTCTTTAATAACAACAATATGATCCTTATACTCTAACATTTATCAACAATTACAATATTTACTATTTATCTAATTAGGTTAAAGGTTGTAAATGACAGTTTTAATCTAAAATGGTTGAGAATGACAGTTATTACATATGTTACTACATTTTTGTATATGTGTTACTGCATGTGTTACTACATTTTGTCCTTCCCAACTATTTTATATTTTATCTTGTCTTTCTGGCCTCTGGCCCCTATCTAATTATCAACTATTAGGATCATGTACAACATTGATGATTCACCGGCAAACGATCTAAAAGTATCTGAAAACAATGTCACTATCAGACGGAGTGAACCATCCAATGTAATTGATACATCGTCTGGCTTTTCTCTTGGAACTTATTTACTTTCCAACAAACATCTTCTTTGTGTGTCGTTTCTTACACATAGGAAACATATGAAACATAAGCAAAGTGTTTGTTCTTCGACACTTCCTTCAAATATTATATGATATATGTGGCACTTTCCAACCGAAAATGCTAAAAACTGGAATTTGAATAAAGCTTTATATCCACATCATTGAGAAAGAGTACGAGACAGTTGCATATATCCTGTGAATTTTTGTGTGGGCAAAGACTATATGATGACAATGTGCTTCATTGTGCATTATTTTCAACAACAACAAAAAACGAAATAATAAAAAGAAAACCTTCGGGACACAACAATGGCTGCAAGTGCAATCATAAGAGTAGCATTTTATCATAAAGTGTTACGGCATATTTTTTTTACACCATTGATCATGTTGTTAGATTTATTCATTGACAATATTTCATAATTATTAATGGTTTAAAAACATGTTATCATCTTGTGACATTTTTATTGAAATGACATTTCCGGAATCGTAATCAAGACGTTGGTTAAAGAAAATTCATTTAAAAAACCCATGACATCAAAGGAAAAAAAACTGGTAACGCTATCGTCATAATAAATACCCGAGGCCTGAGGCCGCTCACGCACGCATGCATCGCAGATGTCAGCATTTGGGAAAAGGTATCTTACCCATTTTGTATAAGCTTCACGCAAGCAAGCGCGAGAGATGCAAGCAAGGTAGAAGTAGAAGCTTTGCCAAAAGCAAGAAGTGGATTTAATGCTCGAACGCATGTGATAACTAAATTATTCTATTAGAGTTAAATAATAGATTGTTTTATATCTTGTTGTGTAAGGGTAGTTTTGGTAATGTCTATTTGTGTACACCTAACAAAGTGTGTGCAGCTCATATATTTGTAATAGGACACTCTCTAGAATTTAGTGGAATAACAAAACAATCTTATCTGAATTCTATTTCTTCACTTGGTATCGGAACGCTAGGTTCGCCGGCGTAGCCATCACCGCCGATGACCACCGCAGCATCTGAGTCTTCTACAGTTGCAAAAGTCATCTCAGCAACCACTGAAGCAGCAATGTCTTCACCATCAAACACTCAAACAAGAGTTGATTCTCCTTCAGGAACACTAGGACATGGATTCGTACATGGTTCTCTGTCAAATCTCGCCGGAGTGATGCCAACTGGTTTTCCGACTTCGACCTTGTTTGGAACTACTACCTTTGCACCCAAAAGCTACATGCAACCAGGGTTTATCTCAGAAACTAGTCTTCCTCCTATATCAGGTTTGAGCTTTGGTAGATTGGATAATAATCCATCTTTCTTCAACACTGGTTTTCTACCTTACCACCTTTTGAATCTTAGCTCTTTTAATCCTCCTGGGGCTCTTCTATTTCGAATCGCCATTTCTTGGTAATCTAAATCAGGTTTGCAGTGTTAAGTTAGATCGATCCAATTATCTGTTGTGGAAATCAACAGTTCTGCCTATTATTAGGGGTCACCGTTTGGAGAGCCATGTTCTTGGTGAAGAAATGCATCCCAGACTTGGAACAACCTCTCTGTCTGTTTCACCATCACCTTTTCAATGACCACAGACAGCTGAAGAATGGAATGTCATTGATCAGCTACTGATAGGATGGTTAATGAGCTGTATGACCACTAAAGCTTTACAATAGGTGGTTGGATGTACATCTGCCAGAGAGATTTGGTTAACACTTGAGACTTTGTTTAATAGTCAGGCAGAGGCTAGAATGTTGGAATACAAGAGTGCTTTGACTAGAGCTACCAAAGGATCAAAGTTTATGGCAAATTATTTGGCACAGATGAAGTCATATCTGAGACAACTTAGTTTCTTTGTTGGGTACCCTATATCATAATCTGAGCTAATCCTAGCTACTCTTGGTGGCCATGATAAGGAATATGAAGCAGCAGTTGTGAATTTAACAGCTAGAGTGGGATCCATGAACTGGCAAGAAGTTCAGTCTCAACTTCTTGTCCATGAAAGACTTCTAGCAAGGTTCAATAGTGGTATTGGCAGTGATAATTGCTAACTATGCCAGCAGTAATAACCTCAGGCCTAATTTTACTGCCAGACCTGGAAATTCCCCCAACAACAGCAATAGAGGAAGAGGGGGTAAAAGCAACAGAGGCAGGGGTGGAGGAAGGAACTCCAGTAACAATACATTTTCCAACAAACCTGTGTGTCAATTGTGTGGCAAGAGTGGACACATAGTCACTGCTTGTTGGCACAGATTTGAGCAGGATTTTGTTCCTCCCAACTCCAACAACTCATCCAAACAAGCTATGGTTGCCACTCCATAAAGCATTAATGATGCAGCATGGTATCTTGACAGTGGAGCAACTAATCACATCACTTCTGATATCAACAACTTGCATATCACTGGAGACTACACTGGTTCAGATAACTTAACAGTGGGAAATAGTGAGCAGCTTCCTATCAAACATGTTGGTTCTTGTTTTTTTCTACACAAAACAATCAATCCCTACAACTTAAAAAACTCTTTA
This sequence comes from Gentiana macrophylla, assembly GCA_026214975.1. Lineage (NCBI taxonomy): Eukaryota > Viridiplantae > Streptophyta > Magnoliopsida > Gentianales > Gentianaceae > Gentiana > Gentiana macrophylla. The sequence goes on along the minus strand of CM047807.1, from coordinate 5,720,358 downwards.
CATGTTCCTAATATGACAAAAAAATCTTGTTAGTGTTTCACAACTGACTAATGATGCAAAATCCTCTCATTTACAGAAGTGCTATTGGAGGTTTGCAATTTCTTACCTCTACTAGACCTGATATAGCATATTCTGTGAACTATCTAAACCAATTCATGCAAGCTCCTACTGTGGAACACTGGGGATCCTTAAAGAAACTCTTGAGATATGTTAAAGGAACCCTATACTACAGTCTATTCATTCCAGTAAATGGTACTGTGTGTCTACAAGGGTTCTCTGATGCTGATTGGGCATGCTTTCTTTCAGATAGGAAGTCTGTTACATGGGTACTGTGTTTATCTTGGATCATCTCTTGTTTCTTGGTGCTCAAAAAAATAGGCAGTGGTGTCTAGATCAAGTACAGAGTCTGAGTACAGATCTTTGGCAAATTTGTCAACAGAAATAGCATGGATTAGACAACTTCTGAATGAGATGAAAGTAAAGATGTGGAAAACTCCAGTGGCTTGGTGTGATAGCTTAAGAGCTGGTTCCTTAGCTCAGAACCCTGTTTATCATGCCAGGACCAAACATATAGAAGTGGATGTTCGCTTCATCAAAGACAAGGTCATAAACAAAGAACTATCAGTAAGTTACATTCCCTCAGAGTCCCAAATAGCAGATGTGTTCACCAAGGCTTTACCTGTGACTCAGTTCAACAATTTCAGAAGCAAACTAAATGTGATGGCTGAGACATTTAGCTTGAGAGGGGGAGTTAAATAATAGACTGTTTTATATCTTGTTAAGTAAGGGTTGTTTTGGTAATGTCTATTTGTGTACACCTAACAAAGTGTGTACAGCTCATATATTTGTAATAAGACACTGTCTAGAAATTAGTGGAATAACAAAACAACCTTGTCATGTTGGTACGCGCGTGTCGAGGAATATTAAATATAGGCTACAATATAGCTATATATAGAGAGACTTTATGGTGCAACGGTTGTAAGAAGGTTGTACCAAGTGGCATACATTAGAGTCTCTCATTTTTACTCTCTTTCACATAATACACTTTTATCGTGTGTGAGAGGTTAAAAATGGATGGTTGTAATGTATGCCACTTGGTACAACCTTGCTACAACGGTTGTATTATAAAATTTTTCTTATATTTATGCCCGTGTAAATATCGAAAATGATTAATATTATAGACATATATGTACACATATTCTTTGCATTTGGATTCAACAAGGTCAGAATAATATACATTGACAACCCAATATATATTGCTGGGATGATGAGTTGCCATCTTATTGCTGCTTTTGTTGGCATGTCGGTTACAAAGAGAAGGAGTGCACCAACAAACACATTGAACTTCGGAAAAATATATAACAGTGTTTGTGTGTTACTAAAATAAAGAAACAAGTTTTTTCACCCCAAATTAGCAGGTCAACTGGAAGCTACGGTATCACAGCAAATTGATGACAAAAAAGGGAAAAAATTTGGCCCGCCGGCTAACGAAGAATCGAGTTCTACATCATCCACACGTAATTATACCAAATCGAATTGTGATGAGGCCTAGTCTGCAAAGCTAAAAGATAGTAAAGAACCTATAGAGAAGACCAACAAAGATTCAGAATCTGACATAACTATAAAAGAAGAACCAAATGCGGTGCGGCAAGCTCAGAACCAAAGATAACTCAACAAGAATATATTATCTTCCCCAACTCAAAAAAACACTAGCTAAGCAGACGGTTTTTTAATGGACAAAGATAGAGAGCTCCTAGGAATTTTGAATGCATCACCGGAAAGAATCAAGAAAAATAAGTATTACTCATCTAATGTATAAAAAGAAACCTTTGAAGTTGAAATAAAGAAAACACGTATGATAACTAGAAGAATGAAAAAGAAAAAAAAAAAGTTTTACCTTCTAGATTTTGTAGTTTGAACTATGAAACCCGGTTTTTGAGTTCTACATAAATCTTTCTATCTTTTAATGAAATTACTGCTTATTTAAAAAAGTATACTCCTTCAACAACAACAAAAAGTATACATATTCGAACATACATATATATATATATATATATATATATATATATATATATATATATATATATATATATATCAACAATGTAATAAAGAATATTTAACTGATCAGGAGAATGATTTACAAGAGTGATTTGTTGTCTTTAAATAGTCATCAGTTTAATGGGTGTTCATCGTATACCATATAATACTTATATTCGATCCATGTAACTTTTTAAAAGAAGGGCAAATTTGTAAATAAAAGGACTAAATATTTTACAAAACCTATTTATCTAATTTTCTATTGGTCATGGTATAACATGTCATACATGTATCATAACCATCTTATAATTTGCGTTACAATATACTACATTCAAGCCATAACTACAGATTATTCTAGAGTTATGTAAGGTCATCATTTCCTTGATTGGTGCCTTCAATACGTCCCGACAATCTCATAGAAATAGATGCACATGGAGATTGGTCTTCAAGTCTTGGAATCGAAATGAGCCGAGTGGTTTAGTAAGTGTGTTAGGGATTTGGTCTTTAGATGGAAGAAAAGCGATTTATAGTTGGTAAGAAGAGACGATCTAACGAAGATGTTGAAAATTGATTTAATATGTTTCGTGCGAGCGTGAAAGGCTGGATTGGCCGAGTGATAAGTAGCACCAATATTATTGCACCAAAGGTGGGAATGTCTTGAGTGGGTAGGGCCATTTCAGAGAAGAATTGTTTAAGACATTCAATTTTAGCAGAAGCTTGAGAGAGCGATTTATATTTAGCTTCAATACTACTCTTGGCAACGGTTTGTTGTTGTTTACTGCGTCAACTAATGTGATTGGTGCCAAGTAAGATGCAAAAGTTAGTATTAAAGCAACAGTCATTAATGTCAATACCTCAATCTATGTCGAAGAAAGCATGTAAAGTGGGTGGAGATGAGGTATAAATGAGAATCCCTTCAGAGAGTGGTTGAAATAGAGAAGGATTCGTTTGACAGCTACCCTATGAGTGTCTCGAGGAGCATGGAGAAAATTGCTCACGGCATGAACTGCGAAGGCAATTTTGAAATTAGTGAAATTCAGATATTGGAGACCACCAACAATACTTTGGTGACATGGGTATGACCCCAAAGTCATGCGTGTGGCACTCCTAAGGCTCTAGCTAGATCTTATACGTAAATAGGCCAACATGAACCTAGCCCAATATTGGGCCTTGTGTCCGAAAACTTTGACAAACCAAACCTCGCCCTCCCTCAGGTTGTCCTCAGACTGAGTTCATTCTCGGTTAAGTCTTACACTAGTGCATATCACCTCAGCTCGGCACAGGCTGCCACGACTACAGATGTCTAGCACGACACAAGATTGTCTACGGTCCCACATTGCCCACACGGTGACAGGCTCATCTCGGTCATTCATAGTCAATATAGAACAAGTCGTCCCTGAGCTCAAAGAACAGTTACAACTTATTAATGGCAGGATCCCACAATTGATTCTCGTCTAATTGAGTCACGACTGCTCCACGACAGCATTATAATTGCCCACAAATCACATGCCATGAAAGTAGGGCTCTATAATCAACTCCCCACGTGGGATGCCTATATAAATGACCCATCGTCCTCACAACAAGAACTATATTTATTAGATTGATCTTATATTCTCTAGGTACATAGGAAGTCATAATTGGCACATCATAAATCCCCACAAACACCACCAAATCAACAGTTGGATTACCCTTATAAGATCCAATTACTCAAAATATTATCCGGGTGATTTCTAAGAATCTTCATTGGCGTCTTCAAAATATTGTTGTGAAAAATAGCCCACGAGTCAATCAATCATGACTCACAGTAAAACTAACCAAGCTGGAAAATAAAAGGTTGTTCTAGCACAAGGTGTAAAAGGGATGGCTAATCCTAACCAAATAACAATCTTTGCAATTGTTCAAGCTATGCTGAAAACCGCCATGCAGCTAATGTGTGATCACCCCAAGATGTTTGTTTCTCTCTAGGAACATGTACAAAAGTTGAAGGGACGTGAGATCCCAAAAGCTGCACGAAGGGTATAACCACCAACACTACCCACAAGGAGGGGCGGACGCAGGATCTCGGATAAGGGGGGCAATAAAATTTTTAAAGACAAATTAAGGGGCAAACTATATGTAGCGTACAAATTTTAGTGTGTTTTTTTTGGATCAAGGGGGGACCGCCCCCCCTTGGCTGTATGTACACTACAAAAAAAATACCTTTTTGCTACACTATAGCTTGCCACGCCACAAAATAAGCGCCGCAAAAAGGAACCTTTAGCGTCACTTTTTATGTGCGTCGCAAAAAAGAAGTTTCCGCAACACTTTTTTTATCAAAAAATTTGCAGTAAATGTACCTTTAGCGTCGCTCGTAAAAAGTGACGCAAAAGGTTACTTTTTGCGGCGCTCTTTCTTTAGAGCGTGGCAAACAAAAGTGTAGCAAAAAGGTATTTTTTTAGTAGTGGTAGGTCCGCCACTGCCCACAAGAAAAGAAAGTGAGGTTTTCAGTAGGCAGAAAGAGAAGGCAAAAATTCTCCACACCAGAGCTACGCAGTGCTACCCGGAATGAGGTAGACATACTCTTAAGACGGACAAGAGAGGGACATACATATTATCCCCATTCCTCACAGATAATTAGAATTACCCAAGACCGTCCAGGTTTAATATTCCTAAGATGGAGTCGTATGATAGGACAAAGGATCATTTGCACCATTATGTCACTACAAAAATAAAAAAAAATTTTGCTACACTAATTTTTGCCACACATAAAAAATAAGTGTGGCTAATATATACTTACTTAGACTCATTTGCCACGCTACTGTGGCTGAAAGTAAATATATAACAATACTTTATTTGTGTGTGTGGCAAAAACTATTGTAGCAAAATAATATTTTTCTTGCAGTGTGTGCAACAAATGATTCTATACTATGCACCGGATGAGACGAGGTGAAAAGCCTTCCTAGGCTTCTTAATAGGAAAAGCTCGAGAGTGGTTCAACCGACTGCCATCTCGTTTGATAAGCAGTTTCGCCGAGCTTGCGACCAGATTCAGATATAACTTCATTTCAACCCATCCATTTCAGAGAATGGATAAATGAGTGTTGGATGCAAGAGGATGTGCATACACTCATGATCTATTTTGTTCAGTGATACAACAAAATTATATGATGTTTATCACACTACTTTACCTGGGTTCTTGAACTTGTTGCTATATCTTTTATCCGGATTTACGAGCTTTTAGAGTTATTTTGATATGTGTTACTCGTAATCCGAGAGTTGTGTATTATCCTTAAATTTCATAGAACATTTCTAGTTTTTGGTATCTTTTTATTTGCAAATTTAAGTGATACGGAGCTTTTTTTCAAGTCTCGAGAATTGGATGGACGAGCAAAAGCATTGAAAAGATCGATTCAGAGGCCAAGGATAGAATTATTTTGAAAGATCATTGGGCTAAGGCTGAAAGAAACATGAATTGGGTTTGAAGAGAAGAAGTTCAGCATGATACGGGTTAGCTGGCCATCGATTAATCTACAGCCTAATCTGTAGATAAATCAACAACCCAAAAAGGGTTCCAGTCGACTTAACTTACCCTAGCTCAGCCATACAGCTATACATATCGGCAGTATTGTAATCAAACAGAGAGGGATACACAAGATACTGTAGTAAAATAATTTTTGTTTCAAAAATAATTTGTATTTTGAGATTCAATAAAAGTTCTTCTTTCTAGTGCGAATTCCTTACTATTCCATTATTAATTTCGAGAGCTTTATCTGCGATTCAAGAATATTCGATTTTCTAGGGAAAAGCGGGCGACGTTTCATTTCATAAAACGAAATATTGGGTTCGGTTCCTTTTATTCGGAGTTTAAGTATTTGTTAAATTATATATATATATTTCGAGATATATATGTATATATTTAAGGAGGAAAATCTGATTTTTTATGATAAAGGAAGATAATAAGATCTTTATCTTTTTGGGATTTATTTTATTATAAAAGAAGATAATACGATCTTTATCTTTTTTTTTGGGATTTATCTTATGATAAAAGAAGATAATAAGATCTTTATCTTTTTTTTGGGATTTGCTATTTAAGGAAAATAAATCCCCACAATTCTTATAACCTACTAGAAATTAGATTTTCTCCACCTCCAATATACTCTCTGCGTGTGTGAGCAAAAATTGGGCTGAGAGTTTTTCAATCGGCTGTTAAAGCAATTCTTGACGGTTTTCGGATCAGTAGTAGGCGCGGAATCGTTGTGAAGAAGGCAACGTTTTGATTGCAGAAAGTTGAAGCTTTGATAAGAGAAATATCGCTTTTAGCCTGCTGCTCTGAGTTTTGTCATTGGGATAAGCTTGCTAAAGGTAAGAAGCTCTTCCTACAATCTAATTGTGGTTTAGAGTAGAATAGATCATGTTTTGGATGCATATTGTATCAAGTTTTAAGCTTAGATGATGTTTAAGGAATAAGTTTTGTTTTGGATCATAAAAGACATGTTTTTCTACGGTTTTTCTGCTATAATTCATGTGCAAGATGTTTGGAAACGAGTAGAGACCGTTAAGGGTTGAAAAACATGTTTTAGGGTTTTTCTGTGTAGGATGCGTACGCATTAGCTAGCAATGCGCACGCATTCCTGATACAGGATTGCTTAGAATAAGTGCAGCAGGTTCAATACGTACGCATTCCAGAGTAACGCGCACGCATTGCCCCAGTTTTCTATATAATGTTGTTTTAAGCTATGTTTTGAATTTTAAACCTTAATTCATGATTAAATAACACTAATTAAATATGAACAAGCCCCGATTGAGTTTCTGATTCGCTCAGTTAAAACATCGAATGTACTCTTAAAGGGAGTTGAAGTTCGGATCCGTCGGAAGGGCATGAAAGGGCTTGTGCTTTGATGAACTAGGGTTCATCTATGTCTATGTAATTGATAGAATGTGATGTCTAGTTGTCTAAGTGAGGGAGTAGAGCTGATAAGGTGGGTATTATTCTGAAAACACTTAGGTGACTAGTTAATTCACATTAATAATTACATAAGTGTAGTAAAAGCTAAAACGTCATCTATTCTTGGTTAGGCACTGATTCAAATCGGCGATGTGATACGTTCATAAAAGGTGGACAACGCTACTGGCTCAAAAGGATGAAGGGTAGTGGAAGAAATCCATCGAACGTATATGCATACCGGGGAGATCCCGGGACTACCGGTGCTAATCAACGTAGTTGGCAAGTATATCTCGTGGTGGAATTTTCACCATGCATTGTGTCCTTGAGTAATGATGTAACAAAGATAAGCTAAGTTAGAAACGTATAGTCACGACGTGTCGATGGGCATGTAGTGAACCCTAGATCGAGTCGGTCTCAGTAATGCAAATCTTTTAATAATAAACCTTAATTATATTGTAGCTTATACTTCTTACTTTGTACATCGTACTTACCTCAAATGCATGTTTATTTATGTGTTTGGGGGAGAGAAGACGAACAGGTAAATGATGAGTTCGAGGAGGACTTTGATGACGACGTTTGAGGACGCCGGACTTGAAGACCTTTTTTATTATTTTTTTATTTACGTTTATTTCATAGATTTGGGCTATTGGAACTAGTAGTTTACCTTTAGTACTTTGGAGTTCGTACAATTTTGGATTCATTGGTTTCGTTTCGGATGTAATAACTTTACATTTCCTTCTTTAGTTCTTAACTTCTGTTCTGAGATGTTTGAAAAAAAAAATTACCCGAGTCTCTTTTAGCTTCCGTTTGCTTTTGTTTGATACGACGTAGTAGAGGCTTACGTGTAATATTATTTATTTAATATTATGCGTGCCGAACATTTCGATTTCCGGATAAGGACTCGGTGTCCGGGAACGGGGCGTTACAGTTGGTATCAGAGAGAAGCGTCTTGTAGGTTTTCTTTGTATTAAGATAAGTTCTCTTTAGACCTCTTAGTAACGTTTTGGTTTTCGTTGATCATCAGGATCGTGTTCACGAGAACCGGAGCGGGTGCAGAAGCTTCAGGAGTGCGTCGAGAGAGTCCTACACCAGTTGTTAGATGCGGTTTCGTGAGGCAGAATCCTTCACCTCATCCGAGCCCCACTCCACCCCCTCATACTGTAGCCCCTACACCACGATCTCAGCGGAGTTTGTCACCGCGACCCCATCAGGAGCAACACCCACAATGGCATGTGGGAAGTTCGGTTCAGTTTTCCTTGGTAAGTGACGCTCCAGCGGGTTTAGTACCGCCACCAGTAAGTTACCCTCCACCAAGGTACAACTACATTTATGGAGAGCCTGGAGAAGCACCGGTGCGTGTCACCATGATAGGGGACATTCCACCCGTCTAACGTACCCCAACAACCAAATGATTTATCCCCACCGATGAGCTACCCTCCTCCACCAAAGTGTTTTCTCATCGCAAGATCGGACCTTTTACCCTCCTCCAGTGGGTCACACTCGACTCGACCCTCACTGTACCACCTTCACCCGTTTTGACCATCAACAAGGTCTTGGTTACCCACCCTATGGTTTCCATCAACCCCGCCAACAACGGCAGAAATACCCTATGGATACCCTCCGGTTTATCCAGAAGCCCCACCGATTAGACCGGCACTTGAGCAAGCACCACCGATTGACTGGTATACAAGATTGAGAAGGAATCGGGTTGAAAACTTCTATGGGAATGTAGAACATTCGAAGGCTGAAGAATGGTTAAGAAGTTTCGAAAAGGCTTGCAGGAATATACATGTTCCTGAACCTGAGATGGCACAGTTAGCTGTTAGTTTTCTTTTGGGTGCAGCTGAAGCTTGGATTGATGCTATACAAAGTAGTAATGGCAAGGTAACGGATTGGGAAGGCTTCAAAGTGATGTTTTACAATGAGTATTTTCCGGAAACAGTGCAGGCAGACATGGCAAGCCAGTTCTTAAAGTTTAAGCAGGGCAACTTTATGACAGTATCTCAGTACACCAACAAGTTTAACGAGCTGGGAAGATTCTACCCCGAGCTGATGAAGGTTGAAGAGAGAAAGATGGCTCTTTACAAGGAAGGCCTAGCCTATCAGATACAGTCTGGTATGTTGGGTTTCACAGCTAAGAATATGGCTGAAATGTTGAACAAAGCATTGAAGGTTGAGACATTCAGAAAGAAGGCCACAGTTGTTATAGGGAATAAGAGGAATTTTGGCACGAGTCAAGGTAGTAACAGGGGAGCACCGCAACAGAATTTCAAGAAGACAACAGCCCCTGCAGCGAGTAAACCTCCAACCGGAGCACCTTTATGCTCTAAGTGCAACAGGAACCACTCAGGTGAATGTAGTTCAGGCGGCTGCTACTACTGCGGAGATTTAGGGTACTTTGCCAAGATGTGTCCAACCAAGGGGAGCTCGAATATTCTGAGACAAGGAAATGGGAAAGGCGGCCCAAGTCGCCCAGTTCGAGTGTTTGCAGTGGATGCTGAGATGACTGAACCATATGACAATGTTATTTCAGGTACCTTTGGTTTATTGTGATTTATTATAGTACTTTATAGCACGATTTAAATCATGTTGTATTGTATTTAAATAAATTAATTCACATTCTAGGTACAATAATTCTAGAAAACTTAGCAGTTACGGCATTGTTTGATACGGGAGCGTCTAACACTTTTGTGTCAACTAAGGTAGCTAAGAAGCTGAACTTACCAATGGAACCTTTAAGAAACACATTGGAGATAACAACACCCTTGGGAAAAGTGACTAAGGTAACCAAGTTGATACCTCAGGTAGAGGTTCGAGTTGGAAAGTATTGTTGCAAGAGTGACTTTACGGTTATGGACTTTTCAGATTTTGATGTGATTCTTGGGATAGATTGGCTATCCGAGAATTTTGTCCACCTGGATTGTAGATAAAAGAGAGTGACCTTTAAAATACCTGGGAAATCAGATAAGACATATCAAGGTAAAGTCTACAAGCCTAGTAAGAAGCGCCATCCTATAATTTCAGCAGTTAAGGCTATAAGAGCTTGTCGGAAGGGTTGTGAAGGCTACTTGTTGTACGCAGTGGATGTGGAACAAGTGAAGCCTAAGTTAGAGGAAACCCATGTAGTCAAGGAATACCCGAGGAGGTGTTTCGGAAGAGTTACCGGAAACATGCCTGACGATAGAAATTGAATTTGAGATCAAGTTGATGCCGGAGCGGCACGATTGCTAAGGCACCCTATAGAATGGCACCGGCTGAATTGAAAGAGTTGAAAGCTCAACTTAAGGATATGCTTGAGAGGAACATAATTCAACCTAGTACCTCGCCTTGGGGAGCCCCAGTGTTGTTTGTTAAGAAGAAGGATGGTAGCATGAGGATGTGCATAGATTACAGAGCACTAAACAATCTGACCATCAAGAATAAGTACCCTTTGACAAGGATTGATGATTTGTTTAACCAGTTGCAAGGCAAGAGAGTATTTTCCAAAATTGATCTTAGGTCCGGATATCACCAGTTGAAGATCAAGGTGGCTGATATACCGAAGACGGCGTTTAGTACGAGGTATGGACATTATGAGTTCTTAGTTATGCCTTTTGGACTCACTAATGCTCCATCTGCATTTATGGATTTAATGCAGCGTGTTTTCATGCCATACTTGGACAAGTTTGTGATAGTGTTCATAGATGACATCCTTGTATACTCTAAGGATGAGAAGGAACATGAAGAACACTTAAGGATAGTGCTGGATACATTAAAGAAGAATCAGTTGTATGCTAAGTTCTCGAAGTGCGACTTTTGGTTGTATCAAGTGAGTTTCTTGGGTCATGTCATTTCTGGAGATGGCATTAAGGTTGATCCGGCAAAGATTGAAGCAGTTGAGAAGTGGTCCAGATCGACTACCGTTTCAGAGGTTAGAAGTTTTCTCGGTTTGGCTGGCTATTATAGGAAGTTTGTACAAGACTTCTCAAAGATAGCTACACCACTTACCCGGCTCACTCAAAAGGATGTGAAGTTCGAGTGGACCAGTGAGTGTGAAGATGCTTTTCAGACGTTGAAAAAGAGGTTGACTACAACCCCAGTTTTGGCAGTTCCGGAGATGTTTGATAATTATGACGTTTACACGGATGCTTTGGGACAAGGTTTAGGTTGTGTGTTGATGCAGGGAGGGAATGTAATTGCTTATGCATCCCAACAGTTGAAGGTGCATGAGAAGAATTACCCAACCCACGACTTGGAGTTAGCAGCGGTTGTGTTTGCCTTGAAGATTTGGAGGCACTACCTGTACGGAGTTAAGGCCAGGATCTTCACCGATCACAAGAGTTTGAAGTATTTCTTTACCCAGGAAAATCTGAATATGAGACAAAGGAGATGGTTGGAGTTTGTTAAGGATTATGACATGGAGATTCAGTACCATCCAGGTAAAGCGAATGTAGTGGCCGATGCTTTGAGCAGAAAACCAGTGTTTGCAGTATCGAGTGTTGAAGACGTTGCAGAAAGGTTAGATGAGCTGAGAATCCGAAGCTTTGAACAGATTGAAGACCAACAGTTTGTGGCACCGTTGTTAGCAAGGTCCGAGTTGATGGATGACATTCGGGAAAAGCAAGATGAAGACCCAGTTTTGGTTGACTTGAAGCGAGTTGCAAGGGAAAAGCCTACGGTTGGATATGTGTTAGATAAGAATGGGAATCTTTGGTATCAGGATCGTTTGTGTGTACCTAAAGTGGGTGATTTAAGACAGAGAGTCATGGAAGAGGCACATAGGATTTCTTTTGCGGTTCATCCGGGAGCTACTAAAATGTACAGAGACTTGAAGGAAAGGTTTTGGTGGCCCTCGATGAAACTGGAGATAGCCAAGTTCGTTGCAGAGTGTGATACTTGCCAGAAGGTTAAAGCAGAACATAGAAGACCGGGAGGAATGCTTAAGCCATTGGATATCCCGGAATGGAAGTGGGATAAGATCACTATGGACTTTATCACCGGTTTACCTAAGACGAGAGGCGTTAATGATGCGATTTGGGTGATTGTGGATAGATTGACCAAATCCGCTCATTTCTTACCATATAAGGTCGATATGCCCTTGAAGCAAATGACGACACTATACTTGGATAATATAGTGAAGTTACACGGAGTACCTATCTCGAGAGTTTCGGATCGTGATTCGAGGTTCGTTAGTCGGTTTTGGAAAAGTTTACAAGCAGCTTTTGGAACCAAGTTGGATTTGAGTACGGCCTTTCATCCTCAGACAGATGGACAATCTGAGAGAACCATCCAAACACTTGAGGATATGTTGAGAGCTTGTGTGTTGGAAGTAGGTGGATCATGGGATGATTACCTACCGGTAGCGGAGTTTGCTTACAACAACAGTTATCATGCAAGTACTGGCATGCCACCATTTGAAGCATTGTATGGAAGAAGATGTAGAACGTCGCTGTTTTGGGATGAAGTCGGGGAAAGACAAATCACCGGGCCGGAATTGGTTGAGCAAGCTAAAGAAAGGGTTCAGCTGGTTAAGAAGAATCTGAATGCGGCTCAAGATAGACAGAAGAGTTGGGCAGATGTTAGAAGGAGACCTCTTGAGTTTGAAGTTGGTGAAAGAGTGTATGTACGAGCTTCACCAATGAAGGGAGTGAAACATTTTGGACATAAGGGAAAGCTAAGCCCGAGGTATGTTGGACCTTTTGAGATTCTAGAAGGAATTGGACCTTTGGCTTACAAACTCAAGTTACCAGAATCGATGTCGAGAGTCCACAACGTGTTTCATGTCTCAATGTTAAAGAAGTGTTTGACCAAGACGGATATTGAGACTACTATTGATCCGGAGGTTCTCTAGGATAATCTTTCGTACGATGAGACACCGACCAGAATTTTGGACCCAAAGGAAAAGATGATTAAGAGACGGTTGATTCCTTTAGTTCTGGGGCAATGGAGCAATCATTCACCGGATGAAGCTACTTGGGAAGTTGAGGACGATATGATCAGCGAGTTCCCAGATTTTATGGAATTACCAGGTATGTTCTATGTTTCGAGGACGAAACTCCTTTAAGGGGGGAAGAATGTAATATTCCGATTTTCGGGAAAGGGCAGACGTGTCATTTTGCGAAAACAAAATATTGGGTTCGGTTCCTTTTATTCGGAGTTTAAGTATTTGTTAAATTATATATATATATATATTTCGAGATATATATGTATATATTTAAGGAGGAAAATCTGATTTTTTTTATGATAAAGGAAGATAATAAGATCTTTATCTTTTTGGGATTTATTTTATTATAAAGGAAGATAATACGATCTTTATCTTTTTTTTTGGGATTTATCTTATGATAAAGGAAAAAGATAATAAGATCTTTATCTTTTTTTTGGGATTTTCTATTTAACGAAAATAAATCCCCACAATTCTTATAACCTACTAGAAATTAGATTTTCTCCACCTCCAATATACTCTCTGCGTGTGTGAGCAAAAATAGGCCTGAGAGTTTTTCAATCGGCTGTTAAAGCAATTCTTGACGGTTTTCAGATCAGAGTAGAGCGCCGGAATCGTTGTGAAGAAGGCAACGTTTTGATTGCAGAAAGTTGAAGCTTTGATAAGAGAAAGATCAGTTTTAGCTGCTGTTTCTCTGAGTTTTGCTGTTGGGATAAGCTTGCTAAAGGTAAGAAGCTCTTCCTACAATCTAATTGTGGTTTAGAGTAGAATAGATCAGGTTTTGGATGCATATTGTATGAAGTTTTAAGCTTAGATGATGTTTAAGGATTAAGTTTTGTTTTGGATCTTAAAAGACATGTTTTTCTACGGTTTTTCTGCTATAATTCATGTGCAAGATGTTTGGAAACGAGTAGAGACCGTTAAGGGTTGAAAAACATGTTTTAGGGTTTTTCTGCGTAGGATGCGTACGCATTAGCTAGCAATGCGCACGCATTCCTGATACAGGATTGCTTAGAATAAGTGCAGCAGGTTCAATACGTACGCATTCCAGAGTAACACGCACGCATTGCCCCAGTTTTCTATATAATGTTGTTTTAAGCTATGTTTTGAATTTTAAACCTTAATTCATGATTAAATAACACTAATTAAATATGAACAAGCCCGATTGAGTTTCGATTCGTTCGCTTAAAACACCGAATGTACTCTTAAAAGGAGTTGAAGTTCGGATCCGTCGGAAGGGGCATGAAAGGGCTTGTGCTTTGATGAACTTGGGTTCATCAATGTACGTGTAATTGATAGGATGTGATGTCTAGTTGTCTAAGTGAGGGAGTAGAGTCGATAAGGTGGGTATTATTCAAAAACACTTGGGTGACTAGTTAATTCACATTAATAATTACATAAGTGTAGTAAAAGCTAAAACGTCATCTATTCTTGGTTAGGCACTGATTCAAATCGGCGATGTGATACGTTCATAAAAGGTGGACAACGCTACTGGCTCAAAAGGATGAAGGGTAGTGGAGGAAATCCATCGAACGTATATGCATACCGGGGAGATCCCGGGACTACCGGTGCTAATCACCGTAGTTGGCAAGTATATCTCGTGGTGGAATTTTCACCATGCATTGTGTCCTTGAGTAATGATGTAACAAAGATAAGCTAAGTTAGAAACGTATAGTCACGACGTGTCGATGGGCATGTAGTGAACCCTAGATCGAGTCGGTCTCAGTAAGGCAAATCTTTTAATAATAAACCTTAATTATATTGTAGCTTCTACTTCTTACTTTGTACATCGTACTTACCTCAAATGCATGTTTATTTATGTGTTTGGGGGAGAGAAGACGAACAGGTAAATGATGAGTTCGAGGAGGACTTTGATGACGACGTTTGAGGACGCCGGACTTGAAGACCTTGTTTATTATTTTTTTATTTACGTTTATTTCATAGATTTGGGCTATTGGAACTAGTAGTTTACCTTTAGTACTTTGGAGTTCGTACAATTTTGGATTCGTTGGTTTCGTTTCGAATGTAATAACTTTACATTTCCTTCTTTAGTTCTTAACTTCTGTTCTGAGATGTTTGAAAAAAAAATTACCCGAGTCTCTTTTAGCTTCCGTTTGCTTTTGTTTGATACGACGTAGTATAGGCTTACGTGTAATATTATTTAATTAATATTATGCGTGCCGAACGTTTCGATTTCCGGATAAGGACTCGGTGTCCGGGAACGAGGCGTTACAGATTCAATTATTGTTTGAGTTATTCACATATACTTGGTTTTTGAATTATGCGTATACATATGATTGCATGATTAGTTATAATGTTGGAATTATTACAAACAAGATGATGCGATGGATATCTAGCTAATTAGGTGTGAATTGGTGTGTTTCATGTCATTTCATCTCAAGATAAACCTGAAGGTCAAGTACAAAAATGGGGTGTTTTTGGTGGGATTGTGACTGAGCCGAGAAGGCTGCCTACGTACCCTTGTGTGTAAGAGATCAAGCCACATAACGTAGTTCTGGTGTACAACGGGACAACGCTATTTATAGATGATATAGTTGGCGTTTATAATAGGCCAGTAAGATGTATGTGTCGTTGGGCGAGCTCTGGTAGGCGGGCTTATGTGGAGGCCGCTGCGAGCTTTGCGCTGGTGGTTTCTTGAGCTTTGTCCTAGCTAAGGGCGAGGTGAAGGCGAGCAGGTTGGCCCTCGGTGTCTGAGCTGAATTGCATGCGGTGTCTGAGCTGAATTGCATCCCCGAGGTCGTGTCGGAGAGGGGCTGTGTCAAAACGGGCTTATGCGCATTACGCTTGAAGGCATGTTTGCGCAGTTCCATGTGGAAAACAGACTTAGGCGGTGCTAATGCCCAAGCTTTAGGGTCGGTTCCCAATTCCGATCGACTTGCTGAGGTTGCGGCCGTTAAGATTCGCTCTGAGAAGGAAGCCGCCTTGGATACCTCAAATAAGATGAAACAAAAAGTCTCTGGCAAGGCAGGCTCTTCCGCCGCTGGAGTGGATGCTTCGAGGCCGGCATCTGCTCAGTGAACAATGGGTCTTGAAGAATTTGGTTTCAGGGGGAGCCTGCAGAGGGTTGGAAAGGGAAACTCTGGGGGCGGACCTCGCTCTGCGGTCCGTCCATTGTCCGAGGAGGACGCTGTCTGGCTGAAGAAAGACTTTCGCCATCCAAAAACTTATGAGGAGGTGTGTTGGTTAGATAATCAATAAAGAAGGTTCCCAAGTTGAAGCATCTTCATTGGGCTGAACCCGATCCTGTAAAACTGGGCGTCGGCGAGAGGGGTTGCGGATCGGGTGATGATGTCTGATTAGCTTGACAAATTTATGGCGAAGCCCACATATATTGTTGGTTTGGCGGGTATCTTTACTAGCCAGTTAAATTATCTTCACAACGAATTTTCTGATGACCTGATTTAATTATCATTGATGTCAGAGCTGTTATGACAACCTGCTTATTTTTTCAGATAGTCACCGGGGCAAAACAGTGCTTGTGGGCCCTTCTCTCAGGGATGCCAAATTGGCCGCATCCGAGAAAAATGTTTAAAAAAACCTTAAGCGATCTGGAGGAGGCTCAGAGCAAGATTGCCATTGCTGAGAATCATGTTGACAAAGTTGAGCACGATGCGAAAATGATGAGAGAGGCAATCGAGATGGAGCTTTGTAGTGCTAAGTCTCTCGCTGAACAAAAGACCATGAACTTCGACGATCGGATGATTCAGATGAATCGGGAGATTGAGAAAGCTCGTGTAGTAGCTGACAAAGAGCGTGTGCAGGCTGCCGTGGTGGCTGGTGAGCTGGCAGAGCTTAAGGCCTAGAGGGCGAACATGCTGGAGAAAGCTAGCAAGCAGGTTGTTGCCAACTTCAAGAAGTCTCACGAGTTTAAGAAGGCCGTAGCTGGGGAGGCCGAGAAGTGCTTTGACCAAAGCTTCACTCATGCGGCGAGATGTATGCTAAGGGGCCTAGGAGAGCATGCTCTCTTTTTAGATCGAGTTGCAGAATGGGCCACGTCCAGGCTTTTTAGCTCAAATCTAAGGTGTTTCCACGCACGAATTCCATATACCAAGGAGGAGCTGAACAAATATTTGGGAAAACAGCCCGCTAGTGGCGATGCGTGGGTTCCTCCTAAAGTTGAGTCGATTAATATGTCGACATTAGTGGTGCCGCGGTTTGGGATCAGGGATATTGATTTTCCCAGTCTGTCTCGTCATCAAGCCCCTGTTGCTGGTGTCTTTTTTTCCTCTGTGGTGCTTCCTGAGCAGACGGCTGAGAAGGCTCAGATGATGGAGGATATGCTCGCTTGGACAACTTTGCCTGCTGCTTAGCCTTGTGCGTTCCTTAAGGACCAGACCGCTAATTTATAGTTTTTATTTGATTTGATTGTAAATAAATAATTCTTCATGTTCGCCTCTTCACAGTCTTGTAACTATTTGACTTTTTGGTTGATCTCGATTTCAATTTCTTTATTTGTCCGGTACCTATTACTGGAGTATTGAGACGCCGGGCTAACGTAGTTATTAGCATGGGGCCCCATTGTTTTTGGTGAGATCGAGTTGGTTCAGAGCGATTTTGGCATAACTGTTAAGTGTAATGCCCGAAAGACAATTTTGTAATTGTTTTATGTCTCGGACTGGCCTCAGCCTCTACTCATCTCCAGAAAGACCAAATAAATAATAATAAAAAAAAGTAAAACGTGGCTCGGTCGACCGAGCAGGAGCACTCGGTCGACCGAGTGTGCCTCTTCTCGGTTTCTGTGCTGCAGCTTTTCTCCACGATGAATTGTCCTTCGTTTTCTGCTGATGCCTCTCCTTTTATAACTTGTTTTGCCGACTTAGGGTAATTATTAGAAAAGCTTAAACCCTAATAAAATAGAAATAATGATATTCCCATATTTATCCTTTCTATTCATCCGGACTCACGTTCAAGCTTTGTAAAATCTTCGAGTCGGGCCGAGCTCAACAAGACGCCTGTCCTATATAATTTTGGAACGTTCGTCCAGGTAAAATCTCTCTTCCCTGAATTGATTTGCTTCTCGTGGACGCCCGTCCAGTGGACGCATCAGCAAACGCACGTTCAGCAAGTGTATCTTCACTCCAAGTTTGACTTGCATCTTCTTCCTTCCATTTAATCTTCAGTTAAACATCGTTTTAACTCCTTCCATGCCATATAAATGTACCTACAAGGTGATAGAAACATGCAAAATGTAGAACCATATATATTGATAGAAAAATACTCATAAAATCACGTAAATAGCTCGATTTTGCACTTTAATGATTTCCATACGCATTCTTTCAATAAATCCATTAAACACTTACTTTTCTATAAAAAGTAATAAAACACGAAGGAAATTGCTACGAAATAATATCATATATATCGTAAAAATCACCGTTAACATTTTATTTAATAAATGAAATGATATTATTATTCATATTTATTATTCTCATATTCACCGATGTGACAATAGTATTTACACTACAGAAAACCCTAAAGTATATCGTTTATGTAATCACTTAACTCAGTGTATGGGATATACACGGCGAGATTGAGTTAGTGAAGATGTACTTAAAATACAATTAGCCCGTAGTGAAGTTAATCGAGAGTATCGGGTCTCTCCTTTATCGTGCTATTAATGCGCCTGAAACACAATAGGTGTGATTGTCTTATCCGGACTTTTGGTTAAGAGAACCTAGTGGGGCATTTATATATGATAGATATATCATATAGAAATTTGGACCGATTTGATTAGAGTTCACGATATAATTCCGTGTCGAGAAGTCTTATCGAATCAATCGATGATCATATTTATGGATATATCTTAATCTGAGGTGATCACAGTCCAACCGCTTGAATCGATTATGAGGTTTGACTTGACGGTTAAGGATTACACCGAGTCTGTGATCTCGAATTACCCCATCTTGGCATTGTATTTGGATTGAGTGAGTAGTCCGTGTTATCACGGATCGGAATCCATTCCTTCCATTTATGGAAGTAGATAAACGATTCCTTATTTGTTAATCCTAGAAACCGATCGATCGTGCGAGTTCATATTACAGCGATTAGCTACCAGTGAGTTGTATGAATTAATTGATCACTAGGGTTAATGGTAAAAAGGATAAGAGGTTCTAAAAAGGGTTAACGGTAACTTCCCGATTTAGAATGAATAGTCTGTGGATGATTAATCCATATGTTATGATTATATCAATGGACGCTTATTATCATTCTCGTGAGGAGATAAATATAATCTCATAATCGGAGGAGTGCAGTCACGGGATTATGGTGGCATATTCCTGTGATTGATTTATCAAATACAATTATTGTGTTCGTAAGATAATTATTTATTTGATTTATCAGAGCCGCTGATTATTAGTCCATGATCCACGACGTGCCTCCAATATAGCATAGCTATTCTCGGACGTCGAATCCTAATAATATTAATTTAGTTCTTATTAGAATTTAATTAAAATGATATGTGAATTAATTGTTTAGTGAACTATTAAATTAGTTGGGCTAAATAATTAAATATGTGAAAAAGACATTTTTCATAATCTTGGCAAATTAATGTGTTATGGCCAAAAATTAACATTGACTAGGTCAATGCCAAATTTCGGCCAAGAGCAATGTTTTAGGAAACAAGAAATTGTTTTAAGACATGTGCACAACATATTAATTGGATAAATATTTATGGTAAGAAATAAAGATAAATATTATTCTAGATTTGTTCTAGAATATTATGGGATTATTTTTATTTATTGGATTTAGTTTATTTGCAAAATAAAATCCTTGGAGGTCAAGGATTTCTCTCCTATATAAAGAGAGTTCTCTCAAGCCTTACACACACACATAATTCGGCTTCTACCTCTTAGAGAGGAGAAGGATAAAATTCGGCCAAGGGGAGAATAAGGGGAAAATCTTAGAGGTTTTTTCCGGGTAGCATATCGGAAGGATTCGAGACGAGAATTTCCTTCCACCGGGAGTTGCTTGGATCACACGTACGGAAGATCGTGGTGCTCTTCACACCTTTGTTTATTCTTTCTATTGCGGTTCTTCAACTTGGATTTTGAGATCCAAGAGGTATGTTCTACAACCCCCTTGTAGAGTAGATCTAGTTATTTTATTACGTGTAATTTATAGATCTAGATCCTTAAATTGCTTCCGTTGCAGATGGTATTACTAACAGTGGTATCGGAGCCAAGGTGATCTATATTTATATGTATAAAATATTAGATCTAGGAGTGGTAAACATGTAGATTTTTTGTCCCAAATTTTTTTTGATAGGGGACGAAAATTTGTTTTTATTTTTATGTTGTGATTGATGTGGTTTGAAGAGATGGATTGGGGTTGGTACTGTTTACTCGTTAGATCTATTTTTTAGCTCATTTGTTTAGTAACAATTGACCATAGGAATTGTATTTTTTTTATGTCAATTTTCGAAATTATGTAAAAGTAGCATCTTTTATTGTAATTTTGAATATCCGGGCTCGAAAATATGAAGATCTTGCTGGAAAATTGAAGATCAAGGCGAAACCCAAGGTATGAACGAAGAGAAACGGTTAAAAAAAAATTTAAAAACTGCTTACAGGACTTTTTGCGACGCTGAAAAGCGTCGCTATAAGTCCTGTTTAATAAAAAATTGCGGCTAGGGTTTATGTTGCGGCTGCATCAATTTTTTTTTAACCTAATTTTTTTTTTTTAGGAAACTGCCGTTAGGCAGAAAAAGAAAATAATTTATTAAACAGCCGCATGTAACAATAAAAAATTAAAAAAAATTTAATTATAATAAATTGGGTTTATTTAATTAAAAAGGCATTTTCTCCTCTCTGGTGTTCGTGATTCGTGATCCGGCGGTTCGAGTTCAAGATTCGAAGATCAAGACTCGAAGACATAGATTATGTAATTTACTGCTTTCCTAGGATAGATTAGATACGGGGGTACCAACAATCCATCTCGGGGTTTAAATTTTTCGCAATTTATTTTTTATGTGTTTGATCATAAAATAGATATAAAATCGGAATTGCCATGACATGCATCATATCATAAATCCACTCCATGCATACTTGTAGAATTTTAATTTTGGTAATTAAAATAGGCATGTATACAAACTCGCGTAATTAGTTGAAATTTAATTAATACGTGGTAATTAATTAATTTAGTAACTAATTAAAGATCCGAGGACGGGTTATGTAATCGTTAAGCCTTTCGGTGTGTGTTCTCGGTGAACCGCCTTAAAGCCCAAACGAGATCACGTTTTCGATTCGTAGTGTCTACAAGATTGAATGATGGTAAAAGAACAATAAATCTTGGATAAAAGCGGTTCGCCTATAGGTTGGGTGGTCAATCGAGCTTGCTCAACCGATCGAACCCTCCTAGTGTGATGTATGCACGGGGTCCAGCAAAGATTAAGCTACACCGGCGAGCGGAGGGGTGATTCCTTCTTATCTCAATGGGGCTCTCTTGACCCGACTTCGTCCGGCCCATCACATATGTTCCAACGAATAGGGCGGGTAGGCTTGCTACGTTACCGACACCATTCGAATCCTTGATTTGATGTGCTTTTATGTTAACATCAAAAAGACGTGGTTAGTTAACCCACCACCACTTCCAAAATATTGAGTGGGAGCGGGGGAGGCGACAGCCAACCCCACGGCCTCTACTATAGATACAAGTAAGTGAGAGAAGGGTGACGCCTCGCGGTGCTTTGATTTCGTCCCCCTAAGGATGGTGTTCACCCCTATCAACATTCATGGCTTGGTCTCCGAAAGGATAGGATTTCCGGGTACTCGTCGGGTCACTGACCTATCCTAAGACGGCACACTCGGGGCGTACCTAAGAGATCCGATATAGTAGGTCACACTCATAAAGGATATTCTTGATAATATCTAGGCTAAAAAAGGAAGGTAGTCAATGAATAAAGGGATGTTCGATTCTCGTGGGATGTTCGATTCTCACAAGTTATTCATCGATGAGATTGTCTCGATTTAACCGTCATCTCTTTGACCTACCCTAAGCGACCTTTGAGATGCAAGGTTAAAACCTTGGAATGGTAGAGTAGACTTAATTTTAGTTTACAATTCCTAAAATAAACTTATATAGTAGTGTTAAACTTGAATTAATGTATGTCATTTTATTTTCAGCAAAAATGTCTGCTCAAATTTCTGCTTTACTGTCTGAAAAACTAACGGGAAACAACTTTAAGAAATGGAAGAGTAACCTAAACGTGGTACTCACATATGAGAATGTGCAACATGTACTCACTTCTGAATTCCCTACGGTGGCGATCCAAAAACCTGGAAAAGCTGAGATCGAACAAAGATAATCGGCTGGATCGAGGCGGATAAACGGGCTCGTGGGATCATCCTAGCGGCGCGTTGTCGGAGGTTATTAGGACCCAGATTGAAGAGTTTGAGACTGCAGGAGAAATCATGCGGAAACTTACTTCGATGTTTGGATCACCTAGCAACCAAGCAAGACACGATGCCATCAGGATGGTCATTAACACGAAATTGAAGAAAGGTCAAGCAGTGAATGGTCATGTTTTGAATATGATCAGTTACTTCATTGACGCCGGTATTCATGGATCGATGTTCGATGAAGCAACTCAAGTGTCGATGATTTTGGAATCGTTGACTCCTGAGTTTATCCCATTCAAAACTCAGTATCTGATGGGAAAACATGAGTTGACCATGACACAGATGCTTAATGAATCGACTATCTCTACGAGGGCCTACTATCGAAAGATAAAGTCCAAGTAGGGATAAGAAAATTTGAAGCCAATATGGCCGAAGCTAAGTCTTCAAACAAGCCTAAGGCCAAACCAAAGAAGAAGGGTAATGTTGCACCTGTGCCCAAGCCAATGAAGAAAAAGAAAGCCAAGAAAGTTGATGAGGCCAAGCCCAAGGGAAAATGCTTTTACTGTAAGGAGGTAGGACATTGGAAACGCCATTGTCCGGAATATCTTCGTGATGTAAAGGATGGCAAAGTCAAGGCTGTCACTGGGAAAGATAAGAAAGGTAATTTGGAATTACTATTCTTGGAATCTTTTAACGTAGCTAAAGATGTGTTCACTTGGATACTTGATACTGGAGCTACTAACCATGTATGTTCTTCATTGCAGATTCTTAGTTCGCATGCAGGAGTGGAAGAGGGTTCTCAAGTGATGCGAGTAGGCACCTCGGCGCTCATTTCGCTAAAGCGATGGGGGCTGTGGACTTGCATTTTAATAATAGAATTTTACATTTAGAGAATGTTTATTTTATTCCGAATTTCAGGAGAAATTTGATTTCTCATTCTGCATTAGTTGAACAATCATTTTCTGTTTCAAATTTGAATGGTGAATTTGTTATTTCAAAGAATGGCTTTGAATTGTGTTCAACTACGAATGAAAGCGGTTTATATTTTGTAAGACCACATAAAGCTCCCTACTTAATCTTTGAAATGTTTAAAATCGCTCATCAAAGATCTGCTAAAAGCGCGTAAAGTTTCTCAAGTAAAAGAAGATAAAACATACTTGTGGCATCTATGGCTCGCCATATTTCCTTGGAAAGACTCAAAAGACTAGAAAAGGTTCATGCCTTAGGTGAGTCATCTGTTGACACACTTTGCTGTGTCTGCGAGTGTTGCCTGGAGGAAAAATGACTAAGCGTCCCTTCTCATCAAAGGGTAATAGGGCCACGGAACTCTAGACTTAGTGCATTCGGACCTTTGTGGTCCGATGAATGTACAAGCTAGAGGGGATCTGAGTACTTTATGACTTTCATTGATGACTACTCGAGATTCGGTTATGTTTATCTCACGCATAGCATAAAGTCCAAGGCTTTTGGTAAGTTCAAGGAGTTCCAAGCGAAGCCGAAAGGCAACTAGGCAAGTCATTGAAATGCCTTCGCTTCGGATCGTGGAGGTGAGTATTTAGATCTGAGTTCATTGACTACTTGGCTGAAAAATGAATTTGTTTCCAACGTTCAGCGCCTAGGACACCTCAAAGAAACGGAGTTCTTTGAGAGGATAAACAGAACATTGATTAACATGGTTAGATCAATGATGAGCTACGCCTCACTACCTATATCCTTTTAGGGTTATGCTTTAGAAGCGGTCTACATTTTGAAGGCGATACCGTCAAATTCATCGAAAAGACACCCATAGAGATGTGGTCCGGACATCGTGAAAGCTTTCGTCACTTCCGCATATGGGTTTGTCCTGCACATGTGCTGATGGACAAGACTACCAAGCTACAATCACGTACGAAAGTATGTTTTTTTGTAGGCTATGCAAAAGGTACACGTGGTGGTCTATTTTACGATCCGGAAGATAACAAAGTGCTAGTCTCGACTAAAATTATACTAGAGGAATTACTCTCCGATGACGTCAGGCCTATTGTGGCTGCTGATGTTCTTGTAAACAACGCTACTAATACAACAGTCACTTCCGACATTCATGTTCCACCTAGACGTACTGCGAGAGTGGTTCGGCCACCGGCTCGGTACGGCATGGATTTAGAGGCAAACGTAGTCACCTCTGATGGGGTGGAAGATGATCCTCCGACCTATAAGAAGGCCCTATTGGATCACGATAAGGATAAATGGATTGACACGATGAATCAAGAGATGGAGTCTATGTACTCTAACTCAGTCTGGAAACTTGTAGAACTTCCTCAGGGTGAAAGGCCCATTGGATGTAAATGGCTCTACAAGCGAAAGAGAGGAATAGATAGGAAGGTCGAAACCTTCAAAGCACGGATGGTAGCCAAAGGTTACACACGAGAGGGGTATAGATCTGCGAGGAAACCTTCTCACTGTGGGCCATGATGAAAACCATCCGCATCCTCCTTTCGATTGCTGCATGTCTGGATTATGAAATCTGGCAAATGGATGTTAAGACAGCGTTTCTAAATGGCTTTCTCGATGAGGAAATCTATATGCAGCAACCAAAAGGATTCATTGAAGAAGGTCGAGAGCACATGGTGTGCAAGTTGCTCAGATCCATTTATGGTTTGAAGCAAGCATTTCGTTCCTGGTATCATAGATTCGATCACACGATCAAGTCTTATAATTTTGAACAACACTTTGTTGAATCTTGTGTGTACAAGAAGGTTATCAAAGATAGTGTTGTATACGTTGATGACATACTCCTAATTGGCAACGATAAGGGGATGATGTCCGACGTGAAAATTTGGTTGACCACGCAATTCCAAATGAAGGATTTGGGAGAAGCGAGTTATGTTCTAGGGATCCAAATTATAAGGGATCACAAGAACAGGATGTTAGCTCTGTCCCAAGCAACTTATATATAGATAAGGTCTTTGCACGCTTGATATGGAGAACGCAAAGAAGGGTTTTCTACCAACCCGTCACGGCGTTTACCTCTCTAAGACTCAGGGGCCTCAAACTCCTGAAGAGACTGAAGCTATGGGAAGAGTGCCATATGCCTCGGTTGTTGGTAGTCTTATGTATGCTATGAGGTGTACGAGACCTGACATTTGTTACGGCGTTGGATTAGTCAGCCGTTTTTAAGTCAAATCCAGGGCAACCGCACTGGAAACAGTAAAGAATCTCATCAAATATTTGAAGAACCAGAAATTATATGCTCGTCTATTCAAGTGGGAGTTTGGAGTTAGCGGGGTACACCGATTCTGATTTTCAGTCAGACAGAGATGATTCTAAATCAACCTCTGGTTCAGTGTTTACGCTTGGTGGCGGTGCAATAGAATGGAGAAGCCAAAAGCAATCCAGCACAGCCGATTCAACAATGGAAGCTGAGTTCATAGCGGCCTCGGAGGCAGCTAAAGAAGCAGTTTGGTTAAGAAAGTTCATCAGCGGATTGGGCGTTGTCCCGAATGCTGAAGATCATATTACTCTCTATTGTGATAACAATGGGGCCATTGCCAACTCAAGGGAACCTCGAAAGCACAGTAAGTCGAAGCATATAGAGAGGAAATACTGGGTGATCAACGATTTTGTCGATAGAGGGGACGTTTCCGTCTGAAGAATCGCCTCCGCCGATAATCCTGCTGATCCATTTACAAAGACACTGTCGATTGAAGCTTTTAGTCGACACTTGGAGACTATAGGTATTAGAGACATGTCTCATTTTCTTTAGAGCAAATGGGAGTGATAGTTTTCTGTATTTTAAATAATAGGGTGTGCTCTAAAACAATTAATCACAAGCTTTCGTGCAAGTGGGAGATTGTTAGGTGTAATGCCCGAAAGACAATTTTGTAATTGTTTTATTTAATAAATGAAATGATATTATTATTCATATTTATTATTCTCATATTCACCAATGTGACAATAGTATTTACACTACAGAAAACCCTAAAGTATATCGTTTATGTAATCATTTAACTCAGTGTATGGGATATACACGGGAGGATTGAGTTAGTGAAGATGTACTTAAAATACAATTAGCCCGTAGTGAAGTTAATCGAGAGTATCGGGTCTCTCCTTTAACGTGCTATTAATGCGCCCAGAACACAATAGGTGTGATTGTCTTATCCGGACTTTCGGTTAAGAGAACCTAGTGGGGCATTTATATATGATAGAATCATATAGAAATTTGGACCGATTTGATTAAAGTTCACGATATAATTCCGTGTCGAAGTCTTATCGAATCAATCGATGATCATATTTATGGATATATCTTAATCTGAGGTGATCACAATCTATTGCTTGAATCGGTATGAGGTTTGACTTGATGGTTAAGGATTACACTTGAGTGCGTGCTCTGAATTACCCCATCTTGGCATTGTCTTTGGATTGAGTGAGTAGTCCGTGTTATCACGAGATCTGGAATCCATTCCTTCCATTTATGGAAGTAGATAGACGATTCACTTATTTGTTAATCCTAGAAAGCGATCGATCGTGCGAGTTCATATTACAATCGATTAGCTACCAGGTGAGTTGTATGAATTAATTGATCACTAGGGGGTTAATGGTAAATAAGGATAAGAGGTTCAAAAAAGGGTTAACGGTAACTTCACGATTTAGAATAAACGATCATGGAGGATTAATACATATGTAATGATTATATCAATGGGCGCTTATTATCATTCTCGTGAGAAGATAAATATAATCTCATAATCGGAGGAGTGCGATCACGGGATTATGGTGGCATAATCTGTGATTGATTTATCGAATATAATTATTACTGTTCGTAAGATAATTATTTATTTGATTTATCGGAGTCACGATTATTAGTCCATGGTCCCCGACATGCCTCCAATATAGCATAGCTATTCTCGGACGTCGAATCCTAATAATATTAATTTAGTTATTATTAGAATTTAATTAAAACGATATGTGAATTAATTGTTTAGTGAACTATTAAATTAGTTGGGCTAAATAATTAAATATGTGAAAAAGACATTTTTCATAATCTTGGCAAATTAATGTGTTATGGCCGAAAATTAACATTGACTAGGTCAATGCCAAATTTCGGCCAAGAGCAATGTTTTAGGAAACAAGAAATTGTTTTAAAACATGTGCACAAAATATTTATTGGATAAATATTTATGGTAAGAAATAAAGATAAATATTATTATAGATTTGTTCTAGAATATTATGGGATTATTTTTATTTATTGGATTTATTTTATTTGCAAAATAAAATCCTTGGAGGTCAAGGATTACTCTCCTATATAAAGAGAGTTCTCCCAAGCCTTAC
This sequence comes from Gentiana macrophylla, assembly GCA_026214975.1. NCBI lineage: Eukaryota > Viridiplantae > Streptophyta > Magnoliopsida > Gentianales > Gentianaceae > Gentiana > Gentiana macrophylla. The sequence goes on along the minus strand of CM047807.1, from coordinate 5,692,821 downwards.
ACACACACATAATTCGGCTTCTACCTCTTAGAGAGGAGAACGATAAAATTTGGCCAAGGGGAGAATAAGGGGAAAATCTTGGAGGTTTTTTCCGGGTAGCATATCGGAAGGATTCGAGACGAGAATTTCCTTCCATCGGGAGTTGCTTGGATCACACGTACGGAAGATCGTGGTGCTCTTCACTCCTTTGTTTATTCTTTCTATTGCGGTTCTTCAACTTGGATTTTGAGATCCAAGAGGTATGTTCTACAACCCCCTTGTAGAGTAGATCTAGTTATTTTATTACGTGTAATTTATAGATCTAGATCCTTAAATCGCTTCCGTTGCGGATGGTATTACTAACAATAACAAATACAGAGTATTTCGTTCTTTTGATTTCAGAGCTTTCTGAATCGTCCTGTGGGATTGAAAACCGAGTTGTCTCACGTGCTTCGTTTTGTAAAGCAAAGCGAGAATGGAAATCCGAGTCGTCTTGCGTACTTTGTGTAAGAAACGACCAAAGCGTAACAAGGTTGAAAATCCGAGTCGTCTCACGTGCTTTGTGTAAAAAACGACCAAAGCGTAACAGGGTTGAATATCCGAGTCGTCTCGCATACTTCGTGTAAAAAACAACCGAAGGGTAACGAGGTTGAAAATCTGAGTCGTCTCGCGTGCTTCGTGTAAAAACGACCAAAGCGTAACAAGGTTGAAAATCCGAGTCGTCTTGCCTACTTAGTGTAAAAAATGACCGATGTGTAACGAGGTTGAAAATATGAGTCGTCTCGCTTACTTCTTGTAAAAAAAGACCGAAGCGTAATGAGGTTGAAAATATTGTGAAAGATATAACCAGAGCGCAATGATGTATACAAGTAATCAAGAGATAATGCGCTTAATATTTAAAATTCAAAAAAAATGTTGACAAACGAGCTCGTCCTGCGTTGAGTTTTGGCGAGGTTGAGTGTGACAACAAAACTAAAATAAATAGGGCAAGGTTGCTTGCAAGAGAACGAACCGTCTGATTGTTTAATTAATGGATTTCTCTTCTTGGTAGGCGGTCTTGGACATTTCCCATTGGGGCGTCGTTTTCTTCAGCGTTGTACTTGTCGAGAACTCCTCGGGCAACCAATTTTTTGACTTCCGGTTTTAGCAAGCGGCAGGAGTTGGTGTTATGCCCGTGATCCTTGTGATATTCACAAGATTTTGTCATGTCGCGGTCTTTTCATTGATCGTGTTTCATTGGGCGAGGGTTGGGGAGGTCGTCTCTGACCTCGTGCATAATCTCTTCTATCGGGGTAGTCAGCGGGGTGTATTGCTCCACTTTGAATTTTACAGGTTTTTATGTCCTTGTTGCGGCTTGGGCTTTCCTTGGCCGAGATGGGCTTGGCCTTGTCTTTTCGCCCGGTTGACGGACACAGAACAGCTTCCGAGGCGGAGAATTTTTCGGCAGAAGATAGCATCTGCCGTAAACTCTCGGGCGGTTGATAATGCCTAAATGATACCATTAATTATACCCTTATTCACCCCAAATTCTGCTCAAGAGAGGATAGATAGGCTCGTTATTATATGGAATATGTGTTAAATGCTATGTGTATGTTTCAAGGATCGTAATTCTGCATCTATGTTATTTTCTCAAAGATTTGGTACTATTTTGCCTCATTTAATGTGTTTTATAGGACGTACCGAATCTGGAGCATTGGAGAACGGATCTAGACCAAAAGACTTTGTTTTACGTCATTGGCTTGACTTATTAAGAAACTAAAGGAAAAGCAACAAATTACGAGTGGAATGAAAGAAAAAAAATTGCACATCTTTTGCTCAATAGCATCAAGAACATGGCAATTAAAAAAAAAACTTTCATCCACTATTATTTTTTAACAAAAATAAAAACATCTACCTAAAACATTCTAAGTTTTAAGTCCTTAGTTCGACTTTCTACCCCCAACAATACTAAGGATAGTTATACCAAAGGAGAGAAAACCGTTGTGTCTCCCTACACACATCATAAGAATTGAGCACACCTTTAAAATAGAGCAAGAAAAACAAGGCGCTCAATCCCCACCACCATGATTGGTTCAAGAAATTTATCATGCAACACAATGAATTCAACTTCCCTGAATGAGAGCATATGCCAAGTAGCAAAGATTCAAACACCAAGCAATAACATTTTGGCTCAACCACAACATCAACATATTCAATATGATCCACCACCACAACTTTTTCAACAAGGTTCAAAGGAGAAGGAATAAATGATTCACTAGTAGCATTATTCGTATCTTCTTCATAACATTCATCGGGGGTGATCACCTCAAGAGTTGACGGTGGAGCAAATGAAATTTCATCATTTTTAGCACTCCTCTCAACCTTCCTCTTCTCAATCAATTGCTCTACCCGATTCTCCAAGTTCTTTAATTCCGATTGAAGAGTAGTAGCATTCGTTTTAATATCCATCAACTCCCGGCCTTGCTCTTGCAAAGTCCGGCCTTGCTCTTGCAAAGTCTCATTGATTTGCTCTAAGAGGATGTCGGTTGAGCTCTTTTGCGGTGAAAAATCTATTTGTGGAGGTTGAGAATATTGCAAATACGCATTGGGGTGTTGAAACTGAGAACTTGGAGGACTCTCCCACTCATTGTTGTATGGTGGTGCATATGGGTTGAACTGATAATATGGTTGGAATCCAAAACCCATAGCACCGAAATTAAAGCCTCCAAAAGACTAGGGAGAAGAGCCCTCATGGCCATACGGATCCATACACTGCAATTCAAGGGAACAACAAGAACACAATCACGGTATCTAGTCACCACCACTACCGTAGTAAATAGTGTGACTCTTCAACGAAAAACCAACATCAAGAAAGAAGAAAGAAAAAAATAAATAAAACAACCTAAGCCTAAGTCTTCAAAAGACTTGTGTGATATCTATAGATTCGCCGGCAACGGCGCCAGAAAACTTGATGACCAAAATAGTAACGACCAACCTTAACCGGCAGAGTACCGGGTCGGAAGTACTACAGTGGAGAGCAAGGTCGTATCCCACGAGGAATCAATTGAATACCAAAGTCATTCTCATACTTAGTTTAGGTTAATCAAGTGCATTCAAGTTTTGATTATGCTAAGATGATATTTAAACGAGAGAGAAAGAGAGAAAGAGACATAGGCAAATCACGATCCAATTGAATACTTTCGCCCCTCTAATCGATTATTTGGGAATGGAAACTACCAACCAACCATCCTAATACTTATATCGACTCGTTCATGGGTGCAAACTCCTAAGATAGTACTAGACGCCATGCAACAACCTAGTACCCTTTGCCCGGTTCAACAGTCCGCCTTTAAGGATTTAACTGACCGAAACAAGATTAAGAACTAGAGCCGCTTGATTTACACCGACAAACCTCGTTACCCAATTGATTTAAACAACTCAGTCAATTGTAAATAACGATCTTAAAACCCCTTTTCCCACACCCCTTCGCAACATACATTTATAAAAGTGGTGTGTGAGTTCATGAACTAGGTGTACAAGCTAATTCAAGCATTAAGAACAAGTTTTAAGACATGAATTCATCAATATAACAATAATTAAACACTACCCATTCCCAATTTCATCAACTAGAGGGTGATTTCTTCAACTTTCACATGACATAGCTATGATATGTTTAGCTACTCATAATCAAACAAGCAATAGAAATCAAAGAAAGGATTAAAGCCATAAAAGAGAAAGAGAACTAGAATTAATTACCAAAACTCGAAGAGAATGATGTTTCTTCAATCTCCAACAACACCCATGTCACTTTGGGGAAGAAGAATATCCAAAAGACACCAAAATCCAAGAGTAGAGCTAAAAATCTAAGCTAATTTAAGTCTAATCTAAGAGAGATTAAAGTAAGAAAGAGTTTAGAAGAGCTAAAAGGGAAGGGGTCGAGCTATACTACAAGTTAGGGTTCTAAGGAGGATGATCCATCCCTGAAAAACTGTGTAAAAATGTATATATAGGTGCCCAAAAACGTCCGAATGCGTACGCATTGCTCAAAATGCCCCAAATCCGCACATTCTGCTCCAGGAATGCGTACGCATAGAATTCAATGCGTGCGCATTGCCCTGTCAGCATTGATGGCCTTCAGTAATTTGGCGATATCTTTGCGTGTACAGCTCCAATTTGAGTGATTCAAAGTGCGTTGAAAAGATCATTCAATTATCTACAACTTTTATGAAGACCAAAAGTCCAGAAAATGGCTCCAACATAGCTCAAATTTCAGATAAAGTGAATGTAAGGCGAAAACACCCACTATATTTGATCCGTTTCCATCCCCGGGCTTCAGTTTCGTCACTCTAAGTCTCATGCCTCATCTTCCGGGCTCACGAGTCACCTATTTCCTGCATTTCCATAGCAACCAACATACCAAGCATAATTCCACAAGATAAATAGGGCTCGAAAAGGGTCAAAAACATCGTAAAATACCGAAGTTTTCCATCAATGTGATGGTTCACCTCAAAGTGATTGCTCAATGTGTTTTGCCCTATAAATGGTCTAAAACTACCCAATACAAACCAAAAGTGTCATAAATGGGGGTTAAAACATGCACCGAGCATAGTAAAGTTGACTCTCATCATAATGGAAGCGCAACCCTATGGGAGCCCCCACCATCTTCCTAGAGAGTGAATTACCTTGGGATCGGAAGATGGTCAACCGATTTGTTTGTGCCCGCCTTCTACCGACCAAGGACACGGTCTTTGTAACCACTAAGACGGCGGAGTTGATGTTCTATCTAGAGCAGGGATCTCCAGTCAACATCGGTCTACTGATGCATAGCCGTATTCACAAGCTTGCCGCCACATCTGAGCGCGAGCAGTTGCCATATGGGCCAATGATTGACATGTTTGCTTTGGAGGATGAGGTGAAAGTTCTTGTCAGTGACGATTGAGAAGACCCTGAGCCAATGATCAGTTCACAGTTGGTTCAACGCGTACCAAGACGGGTTGGGCAGAGAGCTGAGATGGAGCGTACTCCGGTCTTTGGAGCACCTCGGACTCAGAGAGCCTTGCTAGAGGAGCACTCGAGAGAAATTGTGAGTCTGCATCACAAGATGGATAGAATTATAGATTTTCTAGGAGTTCCTCCTGCGACCCCACCACCTAGAACAGCCCCACGTCACAGAGCATCCTCTTCTACTGTTGCTGGCTCCAGCTCTGCACCACCTCCCGTTTGAGCTTAGATATGACTGGGAGGATTATTATGAAGGGGACTAGTTTTTCTTTCTTTTCATTGTTGTTCTTTTCCATTTTCTTGTTTTTGTTTTTATTTTTATTTCCTATCCAGTACATGTAGCAGATTTTTAATAATATAATGATTTTGCCGGCTTAATTTGTTTGGAGTTATTTATTTTCTCTTTTACTGCCGCGAAATTGTTATACGGTTTCTTGTCACCATATTCTTCTTGGTTTGTTTGAGTTACTGAGCACAGATTATTCGAGGACTACTCACATACGCCCGATGAATTGTACGACGATCCAATTCTTCTTTGGCTCCACCCTTAACGAAGCTAAGTTCCTTTTCGTTTTACTTTTTTTACATCTTACACATTGGGGACAATGTTTCGATTAAGTGAGGGGTAAGGGATGTCGCTTAGCTTCTTAGCATTATATTCCGTGAATTACGAGAGTATCTTGATTCTCTTTGATGCACTGTTCACCACCTAGTCTTTGATTCATTTCGACGGAATTTCAAAAAAATATGATATCTTTGATCTTTTTGAGTTAATTGACTTCATCTTTGTTCCACGATGTACAAGTGAAAGTAAGTGCCCACTTCTGAAGTAGTGGCGTATTAAGCGCATATTCTGTTATGAGCCACCATTTTAAGCACGTATAACTCACTTTCCTTGGTATGTAGTCGATAGCATATTGCTTTGACTAGCGCTGACCATGGCTTTATCCCGAATTATGTTTCACCAACGCTTATAAAGGCAAAGGAATTTCGGATTCGATAGTTTATCAAGAGTGAGACCGTGAGGATAGATAAATCAGAGTTCACCCACCAAGAAAGAGGTGCATTGAAATATATACATCTATATTCTCTTTGGCAAAAATTGAGTCGATGGAGCGTAAAACGCATGACTCTTGCATAGACCGATAAATGTGAGCCTAAGAGTAATATATACTCGGTTCTCGATCTGCCTTGCCAGCGATTTTGATTTAATAAATAACATGTTCGAGACTGGTTAGTTCGACTACGGGTTGACGTAATGAGATTGTCTGCATTACTAAGCGGTTGTGAAAGTTATTGCACACACACATTGGCTCATGACGTGAATAGTGTTTAATGCATTACTGATGTATAGTGGAATGATCTTGATCTCGAATTTGTGAAGCATAGTTGTTTCTAATTAACTTATGTACTGATTAGAGTGTTGTTTTCTTTTCGCCTTTTTGTTCGGGACGATCAAAAGCTAAGTGGGGGGTAGTTGATAACACCCTAAATGGTACCATTAATTATACCCTTATTCACCCCGAATTCTGCTCAAGAGAGGATAGATAGGCTCGTTATTATATGGAATATGTGTTAAATGCTATGTGTATGTTTCAAGGATCGTAATTCTGCATCTATGTTATTTTCCCAAAATTTGGTAATGTTTTGCCTCGTTTCATGTGCTTTATAGGATGTACCGAATCTGGAGCATTGGAGAACGGATTTGGACCAAAAGAAGTATGTTGGGCCAAGTAAAAGAAGTCCAAGAAGAAATCTGCTGAAGAAAAAGAGGAAAAGTCAGCCCGGTTTACCGTGGGCTAGGGCCGGTAAACCGAGGCCTTGTGGAACACGAAATCGATTCTGCCACATTGTCTAGGTTGGTTAAGGTTTCTATGAGTCATAAGTCAGCTATTGTGTCTATATAAATCTGCATTAGCTGAATTTTTCAATAGGTTCCAAGTTTTGCATATTACATTATATACATTATATAATTTGATGAAATAAAGTTATTCCAAGCTTTTGAGGAGTTATTTCTGGTTTTCTCCCTTTCTCTTCCATCTCTAGCTTGAGTAGATCGAGCTAGATCTCCATTGTTGAAGGTATGAAGCTTTGAACGTTCCTTTTTGTCTTCAATATGGTGGATCTGTTCGTATTTATGTGTTTTAGTTAATCTGCATGTTTAACGACCCCATGATTTACTTAAATTAATCGTAATTGAGCAATGTAGATCTGGAATTAAGAAAAGCTGACCCCGGTAAACCGGCGGTCTATACCGGTTTACTGAGGAAATATTTAAACAACTTAATCTAGAGGATTCACTACAGCTACGTTGATCGACAGGTTTAATTAACAGTAGGTTAGATCTGGCCAATCTGCTTATTGTAATCGAAAAACTAGCATGAAATATGAATAGTGAAGTGTTAGTTTGGACATAGTTTTGATGGACCCTAGGAACGTGCTGATCAACGTCGACAGCTGTCTAGGCAGGTTAGCGGTATGAGTTGACGCTCGATATCGGCAATTAAGGAAGGTAGCTTGCGTATAGATTGTCACTACAATTGTCGGAGTAGATAGGGTTAGGAATTGCACCCATAGCTTTAAAGCCAAATTAAAAGCTCGCTCGATTAATTTAAGGAAATTATGTGGGGAAGTAAACGTAAAGATTAACTAATCCAAGTTATTAGATCAGTGAGAAGAGGGGGATAAATACCAAGTTTCTTTTATGTTAATTGTTGGTCAATGACGGCCTCTATGTCGCTTCTTAATTAGATTAGAATCGTTTATAGTTAAAGTTGCATTGTCTCTGTGGGATCGACCTTGATTCGCATTTACTATACTACGATGTTCCTAATATTCTTGCTAGTAATATCGACGTTAGTGACTTACACATGATCAGCGGTCTGAGGGCGAACTCGGCCTTGAGGGGTCCCTCGATCAGGCCTCTTAGGAAGCTGGTCATGACCATGTTGTCGGCGAGACCCCTTGTCTGATCGTAAACTCTCACAAATATGTTATAGTAGCTCTAAGTAGACTTGTTGTTCTCCTGTCGAACCTCGTAGAGGTCGTCCAGGGTCTTTTTAGGCTACCCAACGGATCGGAACTCGGCAACAAACTTGGCTTGGAGTCGGCCCAGGAACTGATTGACTTTGGTGGCAGATTTCTCATCCAAGTAGCCGTTTTGTCTTTGTGGAAATATTACATATCAAATATTCATATCAAATATTATGTAATATTTATTTATTTCGTGTATACATTATTTGTACACTTTATTTGTAAAAGGACATATTAATTGTGGTACATATAAACAATTAATATGTCAAACTCTAGTTTACTTTATGTCATAGACATAGCTTTTACTTTTTACATGCATGCTTTGGCCGCCCATAGCTATATACTCTAGTGGCATGCCAAGCTAGCTAGTCTCTCCCTCAATTGTAACTATTTATACTTCTTTCATTTTATGAAAAACTAAGTTGAAGTTTACTCTAGTGTTTATCACTTTCTCAAACTCTCTTCATGGTATCAGAGCCTTACTGAGTTCTAAAATCCGCTGCAAACTCAGTTATGTTTATTCCAAAAAATGTCTACTTTAACTGACGTTTCATCTTCATCAGTAGACTCCCAAATGCCTCTCGTGGATAGGGTCACTGAATCTTCATCATACACAAATCATAGACTTGATGGTAACAACTACTTGTTGTGGTCAAGATCTATGAAAATTTACATCTCTGGACAAGGTAAGATGGGATACATGTCCGGCTCTAAACCTGCCCCTGCTGAAGATGACCCCGGATTTGAAGCATGGGACACTACTAATAATCAAGTCATGACCATTCTACAAGATCAATGACAAAAGAAATTAGTGAGAACTTTATGATGTATGATACTGCAAAGGAAATCTGGGATAATGCCAGAGATCTTTACTCCAAGAAAGACAATACATCACAAGTGTATGAACTTGAAGCTCAGATTCAAAACTGCAGACAAGGAGATATGTCTGTAACTCAATACTTCAACCAACTATCTAGGGCATGGAAACACCTAGATATGTTGGAAACTCACCCCTGGAATGATGATAAGGATGCTGCCCTTTATAAGGACATTATTGAGAAAAAGAGAGTATTCAAGTTTCTTACTGGACTGAATCCTACTCTTGATGATGTTAGAGGAAGAATCCTTGCCACAAAACCTCTCCCCAATCTCAAATCCATGTTTGCTGAGGTCAAACATGAGGAAAGCAGGAGGAAAGTGATGTTCTTTGAACTCCCCGCTGACAACCCTTCTGAGAGTGCTACCTGCCGACCGTCGGAAGCCTCTTGAGGTTACTCGAGACATTTAGGAAGCCTACTGATAGAACTGGAAAGTTGTTCTGTGAGCACTGCAAACGCACAAATCACACCAAGGACACTTGCTGGAAGCTACATGGCAAGCCTAACTCCTCCAAGCCTACCAGGGAAAGTCAGGGCAGGCATGTCAATGAAGAGGAGAATGATAACAAGTTGAATGCTCAGTTTGCTGCATTCAAAGCTTTCCTCACTCAACAAAAAGAAGGTAGTCCCTCTACTGACACGGCTACTCAGGCTAGTGCAGGTAAATTCTACTCTTCTATTAGTAATGAAACATGGATTGTTGATTCTGGGGCCTCCTCCCATATGACTGGCAATAAAAACCTCATAACTCACCTTATGCCATGTCATCAAATTCACAATGTTAAGACTGCTGATGGATCTATCTCGTGTGCAAAAGGTTTTGGAAATGTTAAACTCACTAATAAGATATGCCTAAAGGATGTCCTATTTGTTCCAAAATTAGACTGCAATCTCATATCATCATGAGAGACTCGCAAAAGATTTGAATTGAATTTGTTGTTTTTAATAAGAATCAGTGCACTTTCCTGTTGGAATAGTGTCCTAAACCCAATCGGGTTGGACCGGATCCGACCGGGTCGGATCGTTTCTACTATTTCTTTATGTTTATACATATATTAAATGGCTTTTACATTTGTCATATATCTGTTCTTTTAAAGAACCAATTATGAATTGTTATATGATAACGCCTTAGTATTAAATCGTGATAGAGAAACCATGATAGGCGATTATGGTTGATGAGATCTCTAATCACTTTAATAAGTTTGATACTTAAATGTCTCTAGGCTGATGTACTATTAAACAAGGCATTGATAGTATAAACAGACTAGCACGTATTGGATGTCTTCTGTCTTTAAGGGCAGGGATCGATCTCGTCTATCGAAGTGTAGAGACACTTGGACTGTACGTGGACGTGTATTAGTGAATGCGTATGTTAGACTGACCCACTTACACGGATAAGTGTCACACTATGTGGCGGTTGTGTAATTATCCTTAAGACCGGAGTCTTCATGGCATCACGGTGTGGATTGTCATGCTTTGACACTATTGAGGTTTCCCCTAGCCACGGGGCAATCATGCGGTAGTGATTGGGTATGATACTGAAGCATGCGGAGTATACATGATTGGTCGTCCGGGAATCGCGTATCCTATGATTGGGATCGAATATCCGAAATGGCCTTCTTATAAGGAATGTCTAACTCTCGTGAATCTTTGCAAAGTGGAAGTAAGTGAGTTCTTGAGAGAGCATGATATCCAGTTATAAGATACGATCGTTAATGTTTGACACTCGACGTGCGACCGTATGGATATTATTACAAATGATAGGATTGTAAGTTACACGGTAATCGTTTCACATGAAAGGTAGTAGTCATTGCATTTGACTCTTCCGATGATTGGGGTCACGGTGTGTTGCTGAGGCGCTATCCCGTGATCGTTAGGCATGAAGGGCATTTTAAGTAATTTGCACTTTGTGTCTACGGCCAACATATTCGGAAGCCTATCGGGTCACACACATGAGAACATCTAGCCGGATTAAAATGTGGTTATAGATGATAACCAAATAAGGAAAGTTTATCTCGAGACTATAAAGGTTATAGTGGTAAATTAATATGGTGTTATTTATTTATTATGAATAAATTAAATACAAGATATTAATAATAATTACATTAATTAAAGAATATTCCGGAAGCCAATTTATTGGTCAAAGGGGCGCCACATTTAATGTGTATAAGATACACTTGGATTGTGCAATTTAATTAATAGTATTACCAAATATTAATATAAGATATTAATATTTTTATATATATATTCACACATGCGTGTGTGGTGTGCATATGTGATGCATGCGCACTAGTGTAGTATGTATATATAATATATATATATAGATTTATTTGTGTAATATATATGTGATATATACACATGTGTAAATTGATTTATGGTAATATAATAAAGATAGTCAATATTAAATATTGACAATATCTTGGAAATATTCAATATAAGATATTGACAATATCCTAGATTTATTTAATATGAGATATTGTAATAAATGAGATAAATCAATCTAGGAGATATTCCTTATTTTATTGGGAAAAGGTTTTCTTCTCCTCCACTCTGCTAAGAGGCGCCACTTCCATTATAAATAGGAGGTGGGTGTCAAGCTCTTTTGTACAACACAATTCCAAGAGCTCATAGTTCTTGTGTAAAATAGAGAGCATCTTTTAGAGAGTTGGAGAGAGGGGAAAAAGGCCGGTCTAGCAACCGGAGTTTTCCAATAGCAATCCATGATGGGATTCCGGTGGGCTGTTCGTGTGGACTAGCGGTAGAGGCCGAACACTTGGGCGGCTCTATGCAGAACTACTCTCCTTAGACGGTCAAAGCGTCGATCTTTTAGATCAACCAAGGTAACCACCGTCTACCACTTGTTTGTTTATTGCTTAAACGAAGTTGATCTTGGGTAAAAGGAAATCAAATTTTGAATTCATTGCGTTCCCAGCGTGAGATTTCCTAACATTTCCAGGACCCTTCTTCACAGAAGTGATTGGGAGGCTAAACCACCTTTCGAGGATTGTATGTGGTCAACCTCTGAAAAACAGAAGATCAAGACCGCGCCTCGAAACTGCACTCAAACCTTAGACAATATCATGTTATGGCATTATAGACTAGGACATCCAAGTTTTGGTTATTTGAAGTCTGTAATTCCTGAATTATTTAAAGGATGTAATATCAATGATCTTCAATGTGATATTTGTCAATTTGCCAAACTTACCAAATCTGTGTATACCAAACTACCTTATTTGCCATCCACACCTTCACTTTAATTCATAGTGATGTATGGGGACCTTCAAGAGTAAAAAGTATAACAGGGAAAAAGGTGGTTTGTCACTTTCATTGATGATCATACCAGAACACATGGTTGTTTTTAATGAAGGATAAATCAAGTTGGAACAATTTTTAGGAATTTTACAACATGATCTCTACTCAATTTGACACTAAGATCAAGATCTTAAAGGCGATAATGCACTTGAATACTATGAGTCTAACCTCGGTAATTTCTTGATGAATAAGGGATTGTCCATATCAAGTAGTTGTGTGGAAACACCTCAACAAAATGGGGTTCTTTGAGAGAAAGAACAGCACTCTTGGAGATGGCTAGATCAATCATGTTCACCACACATGTTCCAAAGTATATGTGGGGTGAAGCTATATTAATCGCCACATACTTAATCAGCAGACTTCCCAAAGAGTGTTAGGCTTCAAAACTCCTATCCAAACCCTTCGACCACACACTCCTCGCCTCATCTTATTTCCCAATTACCTCCAAAAATCTTTGGTTGCACTTTGTGTTTGTTTATATCCATGCCCAACACAGAAGCAAACTTGATCCCAAAGCTCACAAGTGCATTTTCCTAAGATATGCAAAGGATAGAAAAGGTTACAAGTGTTATTCTCCTTCTGAAAAGAGATTTTACAATTCTATTGATGTAAAATTATTTGAAAGGACTCCCTACTACAGCAAGTCCACTGAGGCAGTCACTGATGGAAACCTGATTGAAATTGACCTAAATCCGTTCCTCAAGAAAACTCTTAACCTCAAAGAACCTCGATTCTCAACAGATGAACCTCGGCACTCATGCGACTCACAAATGCCTCTGATCCCTCGGCAGACCTCTCGAACCAGAGCCTCCGACCCAGAGCCTCATCGACCCGAGAGCCTCATCGATGCTCGGCAACCTCATCGACTCTCGACTGCGACATTGATGATAGACCTATTGCTATCGGGAAGGGAAAGAGATCTTGCACTCATCGATCATTCTATTCATAATTATCTATCTTATGATCGCTTATCACCGCTTTTCCCATGTTTACACAGACTTGGACTCTCACCCATTCCAAAAATATTCAGAAGCTCTTCAACATGATAGGTGGAAGGTCATGGGTAAAAGCAGTAAATGAATGCCCTCCTGGATAATCATACTTGGGATCTAACAGCTCTCCCCAAAGGCAAGAAGGCAGATCAATTTGCAGTGGTTATTTACTATCAAATACAATACTTGATGGTACAATTGACAAGTATAAGGCCAGACTAGTTGCAAGGGGTTTCACTCAAACTTGTGGCATTGACTACAAAGAAACTTTTGCACCAGTGGCAAAACTGAACACTGTCAGAATATTGATATCTCTTGCTGTCCAACTTGACTGGCCTCTTCACCAATTGGATATCAAAAATGCTTTTCTCAATGGTGACCTTACTGAGGAAGTCTACATGAATGTACCTCCTGGTTTTACCAATCCTCACACTCAAGGAAAGGTTTGCAAATTGAGGAAATCTATATATGGCCTAAAGCAATCCCAAGATCCTGTTTGGGAAACTCACTACTGTGGTTAAAGGCTGCTTTGGATATCATTAATGAAACTCAGATCACACCATGTTTATCAAGACAACTAGCCGAGAAAGATCTATTCTTATTGTATATGTGGATGATATCATCCTCACTGTTGATGACTCTACTGAGATCCATAATTTGAAGACTCTACTGGCAAAGGTTTTTCAAGTCAAGGATTTGGGCTATCTTAAATACTTCCTTGGTATGGAAATTGCAAGAAAGCGACCAGGTATCTCTATCTCTCAAAGGAAATATGTCTTTGGACTCTCTTGAAGGAAAGCTGGTATCTTTGGGATGCAAACCTCTTGTATCCCAGTAGACCCCAGTAATACCTCTTTGCATGGTGACATTCTTTGTCGGGAAGGATCAATATCAAAGACTTGTAGGAAACTCATTTATCTGTCCCATACAAGACCTGATATTGCATATGGAGTCGATCACAGTTGCTTGATTCATGCATTGCCCTCTTGAGCAACATTGGGATGCTATGAGCAGATATCTTGAGGTACTTGAAGTCCACTCACGGCCAAGGCTTACATTTCACCAAGTCATTGAGAGATCTATCAAGGTTTACACCGATCTTTGATTGGGGTTGGGTCACACAGACAGAGAAGGTCTACTACAGCTCTCTTGTTCTTATGTATGGGGAAATCTTGTCACCTGAAGGAGCAAGAAACAACCTATTGTCTCTCGAAGCAGTGCTGAAGCTGAACTCAGGGCACTAGTTTTGGGTATTTGTGAAGCTCTATGGATAAAAGGGTCCTTCTTGAACTTCAAAGAAGCCTATTCAAAGAACCTATCACACTCTTTGTGACAATAATTCACCTTATGCATGGCAGAGGATCCAGTCCATCATGATAAAACCAAACATGTGGACATTGACAGACACTTCCTGAAGGAGAAGATTGATGCCAAGATTATTCAACTCCAGTATGTTCCCTCAACCAGAATGCTGATATTCTCACCAAGGCCATTCCGCCACTTATGTTCAGCAGACTGAGTAGCAAACTTGGCTGTATAAACATATACAACCCAGTTTGAAGGGGGGTGTGGAAATATTACATATCAAATATTCATATCAAATATTATGTAATATTTATTTATTTCGTGTATACATTATTTGTACACTTTATTTGTAAAAGGACATATTAATTGTGGTACATATAAACAATTAATATGTCAAACTCTAGTTTACTTTATGTCATAGACATAGCTTTTACTTTTTACAAGCATGCTTGCCGCCCATAGCTATATACTCTAGTGGCCGCCCAAGTTAGCTAGTCTCTCCCCTCAATTGTAACTATTTATACTTCTTTCATTTTATGAAAAACTAAGTTGAAGTTTACTCTAGTGTTTATCACTTTCTCAAACTCTCTTCAGTCTTGCATGGCACCAATAAAGGCGATACACCATACGGCTTGGCTCCTGATGGCCAAGGAGACTTTGATGTGGAAAGAGGTCCACCAATTGTAAGGACAAGTTTCCCCGGTGTAGATTTGGAAGTTAGGTTAATGGACCCCCTCAGGTGCTTCTTCCACAAGTCCATTTTTAGCATGCTGGTTCCCCAGGTGAGGCTCTTCTCTTTCCTGATCGTGTCCCTACGGATTTCATCGACCTGTTTCTTGAGGTTGGCAACCTGATCTAGAAGGAAGGTTGGCACCAAATGTCTAGATATGTTTTCTGAATGATATCCCCTTGCCTTTCTCCCAATCTTACTTTGACGTTACGGGGTGTCGACTGTACTTCAACGTTCATGTCCCATTCTGAACACGGAGCGTGCCTCGAGCCCAGGTGGTCTAGTGCTAATCTATTTTTTCCGGAGCTCGGTCTGATGCAGAGTGAAAACTTAACTCTCTTCTAAGGTGATGAGAAGTGTCATGCGAGATGTTCAGACGAGCCGGTGGCGGTGTTTTTTCTTAAGGGATCGATGGCAAATGAGGGATGAAGTTGTCGATCGGGAGAGGCAGCTTTCCCAGCGTTTGTACCTCTTGGTTCAATCGGCTGACCCTCTGATCATATCTGGTATATTCAAGAAGCGTGTCGGTGTACAGTTTGTCGTATGACTTGTCGGCGAGATGCGGTGAGTGTGGGCGAGTGGGGCGAGACGCTCCGGCCGTATTCTTACCATTTCCTTGTCGAGTCGCGGTGGCTAAGGTCTCTATTGACCTCACCCTTTCATCGAGGAACATCCTGATGTCGAGCTGCACTGGGTTTTTAGAGATGAATTGGAGTTTTTACGTGCCGGAATGTGTTGCTCCGGGGTATGAGCAATATCTTCCCCTTTAGTCATCTAAACGAAGCTTTGGCCGGTTCTTACGGTCGAGGTGGTATCTTCTTGGTGAAAGGGGACCGGAAGATCTTGTTTGAGTCATAATCAAGGTTCTGGGGAGCTGGTGTAGATTCCGACGGGGACTGTGATGATTATCGGTCGGAAAGCTGAAATATGCCAGAAAGGTCTTTCCTGGTAACGGAGCCAACTTATAATATCAGAATTATCACAAACAAGATGATGCCATGGATATCTAGCTATTTAGGTGTGAATCGGCGTGTTTTATTGTTGGGAACATTTTATAGTTTTGATGATGGCCATGCTAACTGTTAAAACAAGCCCGAAATAACTTAGAATGAATTGTATAGGCTTTACATAGAAGTCTGACATGTTGTATAAATTCAGATAGACAAGTACTGTACTAGACTGGTAGGCCAGCTCAGTGAAGGCAGAAGACCAGCTCTGTGAAGACAGCCAAGGCACCAGCACAGTGAAGTGAAGACCTATGGACTAACTTACAACCAAGGAAGTCTGTGTTGACCTTGGGTAAGTCTAAGTATTATTACAAGTATTGAAACCAAATTTTCCATAATATGATGTACACTGATCTCACACAAAAATAAGGATCAGTGAAGTAAAGTTCTTAGCTATTAAGTACCAGCAGACAAGTACCAATCAAGAAGAAGCAACAAACTGGTAGCAGCTAAGTAATCTTGGAGTGACCGACAGCTAAGTAAAAAATCAACAGTCAAATGGAGTAGTCACTTAAGCATTGAAGTTGAGCAACAGTTCTGTAAAGGAAGGCAGCAGACTCAAGTAAGCTATCCATACATAATCAAAAACGTGGAAAATAAGTAAGATCGAGAAATTAATGCAGATTCAATCAAGGACGGATTTTATGATGAACGTTTGATTAAAATCTGGATCACTAAAATCAATGAGGATTAAATCAAGCCAGAATCAAGGATGATTCTGAGCATTAAATAGCCAACGGACGGAAATTGAAAATCAAAGGATTTACGGCTATAAATAGAAGGCATTGATAGACAAAAAAAGAAGAAGAACACCTACGAACTTTACAAGTGCTGAAACTCTGTCAAAATTCACAAAGCCTTTTATTTGTTCTTACAAGTTATATCTAGGGAATTAAACTCAGAATCTAGAGCAGAAAAGAAACAATCCAGTCTTAGTATTGATCAATCTTATGAATCCTGAATTCACAGCAAGCTGGAGGATCTTTTGGATCATTCAATTGAATTAGTCAGTCTGAGAGGTAATTGCAGATCTATGTGATAGCTACTGAAGGATTCATTCCCAAGGAACAGTGTGGAAGATTCAATCACTGAAGCTTGTGTAGCCAAGGAGTGATAATCTGTAGATTGTGAAGCTTGTGTAGCCAAGGACAATCATAACTATTCTAGTGGTGAAAAACAATAGTGAATTCCTCCAATCATCACAGGAGAAGAGTGGACTAAGGGATTACACCACCCTGAACAACTATAAGTTTTTGTGTTCATTTATATTTTTCACTTTACTTTACAGTATTTATATTCTGCACATTATTTACTTATGTGTGATTGTTAACTTACTTTTGAAATAACTATATGGAAGAGTTTTAATTCTGCTGCACATAAGCTTTTCATCAAGAAAAGTTTTTAAACTACACATATAGTCATTCACCCCCCCCCCCCTCTGAATATACACTCACCCTTCTCTGGGACCAATAATTGGTATCAGAGAGGTGTTCATAGTATCAGAACCGGTTCAGATCTGATTTCTAGTAATAAGGAGATCACATATTTTCAAAGTAGTTTTTCAAATCTGTGATATATATAGACATATCTTCTACAATGGAATCCACAAATTTAATGTCTAAAATTCCCGTGTTCAATGTTAATAATTTTGAGGAATATAAACTAAGGATGTTGTCTCATCTTATAGAAACTCATGAGGAGATGATGTATGTTATCAATGATGGTCCTATCAAAATCATGACTTTGGAGTCCACGGGTCCAAATCAAGGAACCTCTATAGAGAAACCAAAGAAAGATTGGACTAAAGATGACAGAATGAGAGAAAATCTGGATTGTGTTGCCAAAGACATGATCATGAAAACTCTGGACAGTAACATGTTCATGAGGATTAAAGACTGTAAAACATCAAAAGCAATGTGGGACAAATTGGCACTTGTCAATGAAGGATCAAAGGCAATCAAAGAAAACAAACTATCTGTTGCAAAACAGAAATTCAAAAACTTCAAAATGAAGGCAGGTGAATCCATTGATCAAATGGATAACATATTCTCAAGCATCATCAGTGAACTACAACAACTTGGACACACACGTATCCACTAAAAGAAGTTTGTTTGAAGATCTTGATGAGCCTACCTGAAAGATGGAAGGTCATCACATCTGTACTCAAAGGCACATTAGATCTTACTAAAACTGAAACTCTCACATTGATGTCACAACTCACGGCTCATGAATTTGAGCCAAACAATGAAAATGTTACACCAAAGAGAGCACAAAGGCTAGTGCACAAAGTTGCACCCAATAGAGTAGTAGCAAATTGACTCGGCTGCAAAAGAAACACAAGAGCTGAAGGACCAGGTTGATTTACTTATGAGAAAATTTGACAGATTCCAGATTGTGCAATTTAATTAATGATATTATCATATATTAATATTGCATATTAATAGATTTATGGAAAATAGATTTATGGTAATATGATAAAGATATTCAATATTAGATATTGACAATATCTTGGATTTATTTAATATAAGATATTAAATTAAATGAGATAAATCTAAAATATTTATTTTTCTTATTTTATTAGTAAAATGTTTTATTTCTCATTAATCTACTAGGAAACTTCTCCCAATCAGATTGGGATTCATCTGGGGCGCAGGTCACCCTATTTAAGGGAGGCTTGGCTAGCTCTTTTGTACATCACAATTAGAAGAGTTCTAATTTACAAAGAAAAACTGAGAGCTTCCTAGAGAGAGGTTTAGAGAGAGAGAAAAGGCCGGTCTAGCAACCGGATTTTTCTAGTAGCTATCCAAGAAGGATTCCGGCGAGGTGCTCGTGTGGATATCGATAGAGGCTGGACATGTGGACGGCTCGCGCGCACTACTACTCTTCATTGACGGTCAAAGCGTCGATCTATTAGATCAAGCAAGGTAATCACCGTCAACTACTTAACGTGTTTATTGTTTTAAACGGAGTCGATCTTAGGATTGAAAATCAATTTTTTAAATTCCGCTGCGTAGACTTGTTGATTTTCTAACATAAAGGATGACCATGATGCATCCAGGAGAGCCAGAGAGGCCAACCTCAAAGACTAAGAGATGTGAAGGTGAGGTAAGTCTCTTAGTCCCTATATTGAAATTTCTTCGGATTCTGAGTCGGAATATTGTCCGGCTTCTGAACCTTCAGATCCTGAGAAGTTCTCAGACCCCAAGGAGGTTGAGAAGTTAGTAGATCCTGGTAGTTTTAGGTTATCCGTGATGATAAACGATAAATCCTTAGGCCTATCCTTGTGCGACTCTGCCTCAGTCATCAACGTGATTCCTTTATCACTTTGCTTGAGAGCAGGTTTTCATGTCGTGACGAACCTTCATGCAAAAATGTGGTTCGTCGACCGCCATGTTCAGATGATCACTGGCCGGTTGGAAGATTGTATGGTCAGCATAAGGGGATTTAACTACCCTATTGACTTTATAGTTATGGATATTCCGGAGGATCCTAATGCTCTTATCATTCTAGTACGTCCTTTTCTAGCCACCAGTAAAGCACTGATGGACATGGACAATGGGGAGATAATCTTGAGAGCTAATAACGGTTGCGTATCTTTTAAGATCTTGAACCCCATGAGGAACCGACATAGAGACTGCCTTATGATAAACTTGCCTTCAAAGGATGTTCCGACCTCCAACTAGAAAGGTATCGAGAGAGTTCGGAAACAAGTTGCATTGCCAGGACTGGCGAGCAGGAGTTCTTTATTGTGTTTCTTAGAGAGAAAGAAGAGTGATTCCCCAACCAAGCGCCATGGGAGGCAAGTCTCTCCATTCCAATTGAGATAGATGAGCCAACCCCACGCGGTGACGGAGAGAGATTAAAAGTTGAAAAGTTGAAGCTCAGGGCGTTAAAGTCAAAAAGCAGAGCAGGAGAGGAAAGCCAAGCACACGGGCCGAGAGGGCCAAACATGCTAGAAGAAGATCATTGGGATCCGGTGAGGAGGTCCGAGAGAGAGCTCTCCTATGGTATGCAAGAGTGCTACTTCCTAAGGCTTAAGGGCAAGGGAAGAGCATGGATCGAGAAGGGAGGAGAGTGCATTTCTGTTAAGGCTTCCCGAGTGAAAGTCTGCAGGCCCAAGTCCAAAAATCTGAGTGAGGAGGTTCACGAAAAGTCAAGATGTGAACTCTAAATTCAGAACTACTTCTTATCCCTTAAGTAGAGTTTTTCTTTTTCTTTAAGTCAATAAATGTAGCCCAAAAGAACATCATGCTTTTTTTCATCCTATCACATCCAAAGTCCACAAGCCAATGGATGGTGGGAAGGTCTTTTTTACTTGATGGGTATTTGTGTGATGTAGGTTAGGGTTGAGTCAGAGAAAAACAATGAGATGTAAAGTGTTGAAATAGTGTCCTAAACCATTCGGGTTGGACAGGATCCGACCGAGTCGTATCATTTCTAATATTTCTTTATGTTTGTATATATGATAAATGGCTTTTCTGTTATTGTATATTTGTTCGTTTAACGAACCAATTATGATATTGTATATATGATGACATCCCTAGTGTCAAAATGTGTAAGAGAAATATAATAGTGATTGTGGTTGATGAGATCTTGACTCACTTTTTAAGGTTTGATACTTAAATGTCTCTAGTCGTATGTGCTATTAAATGGGACATTAATAGTACGATTAGACTAGCACGTATCAGATGTCTTCTGTCTTATTGAAGATAGGGATTGATCTCATCTATCGAAGTGCATAGACACTTGGACTGTACGTACGTGGACGTGTATTAGAGATTGCGTACATTAGACTGACCCACATACTTTATTAAGTTTCGCACTATGTGGCGGTTATGTAATTATCCTGAGATCAGAGTCTTCATGGAATCACGGTGTGGATTGTCATACTTTGACACTATTGAGGTTTCCCCTAGCCATGGGGAGATCATGCGGTAGTTATTGGGTGTGATATTGAAGCATGCGTAGGATTCATGTTGTTCTTCCGGAAATCGCGTATCCTATGAATTGGAGTAAATATCCGAAAGGGCCTTCTTATAAGGAATGTCTAGCTCTCATGAATCTTTGCTTAGTGGGTGTAAATGAGTTACTTCGAAGAGCACGATATCCAGATTATAAGATACGGTCGTTGATGTTTGACACCCGGCGTACGACCGTATGGACATTGTAACAGCGATGAGATTCTATTTACACTGTAACTGTTTCACATGAAAGGTAGTAGTCATTGCATTTGACTCTTCCGATGATTGGGTTTCATGGCGTGTTGCTAGATGCTATCCATGATCGTTAGGTATGAAGGGCATTTTAGTAAATGCACTTTGTGCCTACGGCCAACATATTCGGAAGCCTATCGGGTCACGCACATAAGAACATCTAGCTGGATTAAAATGTGGTTATAGTGATAACCAAATAACAAATGTTTTATCTCGACTATAAAGTGCTATAGTGATAAATTAATATCACTACCAAAAAACCACTCTATTGCTACACTAGTTTTTGCCACACACAAAAAAAGTGTGGTTAACATATACTTGGTTAGACTTTTTGCCATGCTCATGTGGCTAAAAATAAGTATATAGCAACACTTTTTTTGTTGTGTGGCAAACAACAGTGTAGCAAAAGAGTGTTTTTCTTATAGTGTATTGTGGTATTTATTTATTATGAATAATATAATACAAGATATTAATTATATATATATGTGTGTGTGTGTGTGTGAGTGTGGCGCAATTATGTGTATATGATACACATTGATTTTACAAATTAATTAATCATAGTATTTGATTATTATTTATTGATATTAGATATACTTATGTATATGCGTGTAACATGTAAATATGTGATATACATGTGTGCATGTGTAATATATGTATATAGATTTATGTGTGTGTGTGTGTGTGTGTATATATATATATATATATATATATATATATATATATATATATATATATATATATATATTGATTTATAGTAATATAATAAAAATATTCAATATTGAATATTGACAATATCTTGAAAATATTTAATATTTATTGATGAGATAAATCAATAAAAAAAAAATTTATTTTCCTTATTTTATAGGAAAATGTTTTCTTTCTCCCCACTCCAAGCAGGAAAATTCTCCCAATTAATTTTGGGCTAGTAGTGGGCGCAGGTGGCTACTATAAATAGGTGGTGGCTGGCTCTTTTGCGTCATCACAATTAGAAGAGTTTTAATTTACTAGAAAAATTGATAGCTTCCTAGGGAGAGTTTTGAGAGAGAGAAAAAAGGTCAGTCTAGCAATCGAGTTTTTCTAGTAGCAATCCATGACGCGATTCCGGTGGGTTGTTTGTGTGGACTAGCGGCCGAACGCTTGGGCGGTTTCGTGTAGAAGAAAACCCCGTAGACAAAGCAACAATCTACAATCTATTTTAGATCATCCAAGGTATTCTCTTAGTCTACTTCTTTTATGCTTGTTGCTTAAACGAAGTCGATCTTGGAAGAAAGGAAATTAAATTTTAAATTCCGCTGTGTTCCCACGTAGATCTCCTTACATAAAGTTGGGCTCACATGGAGCTGTATTCTGGAGCAAGGATTGTGAAGGATCCATTGAAAGGTAAGCTGGAGTGAAGCTATGAGGAATTTTGGAAAAAGTCTTCCAAGCCGCGGCGTGGGCGTGTTTGCTGCGGAGAGACCTGGAAAGCTTGAGTACAGGTTCAGAAACAAGTGTCTCGAAGATCCCGTTGGCGTGTGAAGCCATGCGTTGCGGCTGGAGTGAGTAGTCAGGTCTGCACGCTGTAGCCCTAGATTTTCCCCTATTTCCCACCACCTTTCCCACTCTCCCACTCCTCAATCCCCTCAAAGATCCCCTCAATCCTCTCCACCACCATTAATTCCCTTCATTACTCCATTCCGACCCCCAAAACTACCTATCCTCTCCTTCCTTCCCTATGAAACCCACATTCCACACACCCATTCCCCCATTTCCATTTTACCACCACCAAAATCTTCATCTTCTTATTTTCCTCCCAACCCGGCACCACCACCACTACCACAACCACCATTCCACCACCACGCCACTATTAAACCACCAAACCTTACACCACACCCAAACCTTTCCATTCCCATACCCCAAATTCCACCCAAAACCCAGAATCAAGACTGCAAGTGGTGTAAATCACGTTTTCGAAGCAATATCATGTTTTGCACTTTGCTCTTCTAAGAAACCAATTTTCCAGAGCTTCTACCGAGACGAGCCTGATGTCGACGCGGAAAGAGCTCTGTTATGTCCTGCAATCTACTTTTTTGTCTCTAAAACCAGCAAAATCACCTTCGCCGAGGTGAGAGTCCTTTCGACACGGCAAGAGTTTGCTGATTTCCGAAACAGAGTCTCAGTTTCTGCTTTTGATACACAATGGTGAAAAGAGCAAAACAAGCACACGCCTCAGTGATCAATAGTCACTTAGCGGTGAGGTATGCCACAGATTAATGGAGTGAACCAGTTTTGATCACTCGAGGTTTACGAGATTTTCCGGACTCAGTGGAGCAACCGACCATTGGCACGGAAATGAGGCATTGACTTAGAGGCGTTTGACGTGAAATCCGCCAGACATTGAAGCACTATAGTTGGGAAGATATGGCGGCACGAGCTTCCAGGTTTAATGGCACGATCGTGCATGAGTTTTATGCTTTTGTATCGCGCCATCCTCTGACCACGGTAGATGTTGTCTGTGAAGTTCCCATTGATTTCTCTATTGAGAGAAACAATGAACTTCGAGATACAACTTCTCTCGATGCCCGAGGATGAGTTCTGTGCAGTCTCTACTACATATGATGCAGAGCGGCTGCAGATGATTGCTAATAGTTTCGGAGTCAGTTGGGAGCGGAATGCTCAGGAGCTGCCTCCGATTTGACATATAACCGGAAGATGTTGAATCGCTTTATATGTGCACATTTCTGCCTACGAAGCATGCCTCCGAACTGACTCCTCAGAAGTCTGAGCTTCTATTTTGGATGGTGTAGCCGGGGTCGGTGTATGTGGGGATGTTGATGCATTCCGGCATTCGTGATGTTTCCCACACTACGAGAAAGGATTTGATGCCTTTTGGGCCCATGATTGATGCTTTGGCGGCAAAGGTGGAGTGTCCAGTGCCTGGAGGTGGTGTTTGAGAGAGGCCCAAGCATATCCTCTCTCCGAGGACTGTGGCGGTTCTCACAAGGGATCTGTAGACCCTGCCGGGGTCGGAGGAGTGCACTCCAATGCATGGTGGCGGTCTTGGTTCTTGTACATATCAGCATCAGGTGAACAAGTACTTTGCCACAGAGATGGCTTCGATTCATGCGAAGCTTGATGGTCTTTATGCTCATTTTCAGATACCACCAGTTGCCCCTCCACCCAAAGATCCCCCTCGACATATGGCTACCTACCGTACCCCAGCACCTATCCTACTCCTCCATCACACACCCTTCCCTACCTTACCCCACCCTACTCCATCACCTACCCTACCCTACCCTACCACCCACTCATTCTTACCTCATCACTCATCTGTTTTGTCGATTTTCACCATCACATTCCGTCCATTTTTAGAAGGAATGAAAATTGATATTTTTCATTCCATGAGAATAAAAATTTATGCAATTACATTACCTCATAATCTTACACAAACATTGAAATCGAATGAAAAATAATTCCATTTCATACAATTCTTGCCTAACAAACATGTCATAAATCCCTGTAAATCATTTCTTTTCTCCCCCCACACCCCACCACCCCAATTCAAACAGAGGTTAAAAGGACCCCTTTAATTTGGCGTTTGGGACGTTTGCCTTAGATCAGAATTTTGACCTTCCAAGCCACTTCTGAAAGGCTCGAAGAGAAGGCTAGGGATACTAAACACAATGAACTCTTGAACAAGCCACTTAGGATCCCCAATTTTGTAAGCATACAAAAATGATTGCAAAATATCTTAGGTAGAAAGAAAGAGAAAAAAATAAAATACTAAAGCTATCTTCTAACTTAAAACCCTTTTGAAATGAACTGGTAAAAATTCGAAAACATATAACGAGTCCCGACTTTCCCAGGCTTTAGCACATAAACTACCACTGCAATGCCCATGGCCCCCTCCTCAAAACAAAAATCCAACTGATTTAATCTAATACCCTTTTGTTTCCTTTCACAAAAATTACACTTTTGATACACAGTTCTGTATACAACAAATCATATATACAAACACAATTTTTTAACTCTCCAAGGAAGTGCTCACTATATCAAAGAGATTGTCTATACCCAGAAGGGTGTGGGTGTTAGTTCATGCCTTTTGAATTTGAAGTAACCTATCATATATATAGGGGTGCAGTTTTTAGCTCCTCTTACCGTCTTCAGTTCCATCGTCTTCTTCTTCGTCTTCTGCGTCAGAGGAATCACTACCTTCTTTCATCTCTTGTTTCACAAGGCTTACGTCTCCGTTTGGACTTTCTTTGAAAAAAGATTTGCTTTCTTCATCATCTACCTCCTCACCGGCATATGCATAACTGTGAATTCAATGGCACATATCATAACAATGAACATTCAAAGAATAAGACCGCGAGAATAATGAAAGAATCCCCCGAAATGAAGAAAACTCATTATTTGATCCCTTGTATTAATTTTACTTGCGCATTTCCCTTCCCCAACCATATCCTATGTTTTCTGAAAATCCCACACCTCGTACCCCATACCCGAATGAGCCAATATATTTTGTCTTTAATTTTATTCAGTGACAACCCAATGCCCACACCTGCACAACCCATACCCTGAAACTTCAGACTACGGACAATGCCAAAACATACCGTTGCGAGCTCTGTGATGGAGCCCAGAGATAACAGATTACGGAGACCAATGCAAATGCTAGAATATCCCAGAAAGCATTAATTATCCAGGCAGCTTGCCACTTCTCATTAAAAGGATCAGTTGCTTTGAAGTATACCTGAGGAATCGAAGAAAAGCAATCGTAAGGGAATATCATTTCAAGAATTTCCATTGTTTTTATAAAGCATTTTGGAATGGTCAATAAGATAAGCAGAGACTAAAATGAACATTGTTCCTTTGACACCAGCAACTTCGTAACACAAAAATGAAAACTTCAATTAGTTACAAAAGACACTAACCTCGTATGCTATCCAAGCAACAGACGCAATAACTGCGACAGCAAGAGCATTCGAGAATTTCCTGTAAATATCCAACTTCACCAAACTCTTTTTTGCCTGCACAGCAAATAATTAATGTCAGAAAAGAAAATTATCCGAAGGCTTGAAAACTAACAATAAAAGTAATTTTTAAATCTATAATAAGACGTGTATTTGAGTTATACGGGGGAGAACCTGTAACTGATCTAGCGTCTTTGAAAGAGAGGTGAAAATCCATAAAATCAAAAATGCATCCAGCATTGCATCAGGAAGAACGAGAATAACTCTTGCTCGCCCAGCTATGTCATTAATGGCTCCTACATACTGAGTAATGTTTAGTAATTCTGATGCCAAGAAATAAGTTACTCCAATAAGCAGCATCTTTGTCGTAAGCCCGCCAAGAGTAGGTCGGAGAACACCAAAGCCCATGGAAACCGAAAGAATAAGAAGCCGCCAAAGGGCTTTTCTGATAGATCCGATCGTCACAACCAAGGTCGTAATCCCAACTGGCCTTGTTCCAGTGTTGTTGAAGTATGCATAATCAAAGTACCAGAAAGTCATTTCAAGTAGTCCAAGAGCAATAACAACTGCTATGCAATGCTGAAGAGGCAAAACATCCTTCCAATATCTAACATACTGGAAAAACCAGAAACCACAGAGTACCGCATAGACCAGAGACATAATAACATAAAATTTCATTAAAGGAGCCATTCTTCCAGGTAAGTATCCATCGGGATTTTTCCATGATGTTCTTCCAGTAATCTTCATACCCTTGAGCTTCGAATCACAAGAGATGAAAAACAAGTTATACATCCCGGTCTTTTGAATGTAGACGTTCTTATTTTTCATCCGAGTAGATAATAAATTTCCTTTGAAGTGCACATTTAATACAATAGGCCAATTAGCATCAGTTGATGAAGGAACCCGAATTACTGTCCCTTGCTTACAACCCTCCAGTTTAGCAAGATCTGAAGTGCAGCAAATAGACCTTTGTCCTCCATACGGTGAACCACCAATATTATCTCGATCAGCAGCCTCAAAGATTATAACTTGCACCAACCCACTGCTATATGCCATATCCGGTTGCTGGTCTGCCACAGCTTTGGTCCTCCAAAAGCGTTATATTCTCAAATCTACATGAGGAACAAGAATCAATATCTTAATAACAAGGTACATGTATGAGAAGTACCAGAAGAACTAGGTCAGAGTCATATAAATGCTTTTGTTGCCAGTCACGATTCTAATAACCTTGGAGAGTAAGCAAGCCATAAGTGCAAAAGGTTAAAGAAGAATACACCAACACTGTAAGACTCTTTACAAAATACAGCATGTAAGTTTAAGTAACCTGAAGCTATTTAGACATGAAGCTTAAAAATTTGATAAGAATTAAGGATGTGGGAGAAGAACAAATATCTCGTGAGCTTTGGTCGTCTTTGTTAATAGTCGGATGGTAACAATCTCTTGGGACACTCTTGAAAAGTGAAGTTGTCAGTGTGTTCCACTAGACGTCAATGAACATTCCATCTTCTAAGTTAGTGTATTAGTTTCCTGTACTCTTTCCGCAGAACTAAGTTCATTAAATTTTACATGATCGACGATAATAATTCACAATCTTCCATCAACCAACAACTAATCACAATAAAATTGAAAATCTCCTTGAATATAATGTTGTACTATCCGACATTGGAAATATGGGATAAACATTACCAAGATATAAGGTTTAGGCATAATGAACTTGATAACATTAGTTGATTATTTTATTCCAAGCGAGGGCAATGCGCCTAAGTAGCTACTAGATCTATCATGACTCTAGCGCTGCTAGATCTAAGTTATGGGGCGTTACACGTGGTATCAGAGCCGACGACAACAAGAAACTGAGCCGACTATCACAAGGAACCGAGCCGACTACCACATGGAACCGAGTGACACAACATGAGTGATGATGGGGGCCTCGTCTAGAATCCTCTTGTAACGTAATGGATGTTACCTAATTAGAATCCTCTATAGATGGTGGAGACATAATGGACTTGATAACTCGCCTTAAACATTTAAGGCCAAGCCAAAATAGTTGTTGGGTCTATTATGGCTCGCGTAGTGCGTTACAAATACCCTCACTAGTCAGAATCCCTACAAGTCTAAGATTCAAGTCTAAGATTCAAGGCACCCTCACTAGTCAGAATCCCTCGCGATCATCATCTAGATCTCAAACTAAAACATCATCTAGATCACAAACTAAACGTAATATAAGCTGCCTCACCGTGACAAAGTCACTCAATTTCTACTAGGAGCCGATCACCAAACAATCTGCGTGAAAATATACACCTTTGCTTTTAACATAATGCCAGCTACCAAACAAAACCACTAAGAAATATCACACAGAAATTAAAGAAACTGGATCTGGACAAATCCCAGAGAGTACAAACATAAAAGACCGCTGCCAATGAGTGATCTTTCGCGGCTTACACAAAGCATAATAAATAAAGGGGGATACAAGACAGTGAAATTACCGGATGTAAGACAGACCATCATGAACGGATGAGGTGAATGCACGACCAGGAAGGGGAGTAGGGACGGTGGAGGCGAGAATGCCTTCACTGCCGCCGGAGACGAGGTAAGCACTTCCGACTTCTCTAAATGGGTTTCGATCATAAATGTGGATTGCGGCGTCTACTGATCCAACAGACAATGTGATGACTAAGATTGACAAAATGAGGAGGCATGAAGTCGAACTGGGGCAACAGCTCGCCTCGCCCATTTTCCGGCGAAGCGCCTGTCGGAGAAGGATTCTAGATAGAGAAAGAGCCAAATTAGGAAAGGTGGGAGAAACGTATCAACAGAAGACGGTGAACTGGACTGGAAGTCAGTTGGTGTTGGAGGATAAATAACTTGGATTTTTTTTTTTTTTTTTTTATTTGATTAAAACAACTTGGAAATTTGGAATGTATAAGAGCACTCGTATCAGTGTCTCTTAACGGATTCTTTACTTTACAGACCTCAATATTATTTTTATCTGTTTTACAGAATCTCTACACTAGTTCAACTGCATTAGAATATTTATTGTACAACATTAAAATAACTATAAATCATAATAAAAAAACATATTTTAAAAGACAAAACACACACACGCACGCTATATATATATATATATATATATATATATATATATATATATATATATATATATATAAATGAGTTAAATATACATACCTATTGATCAAAATGCTTCTATCAGACATACTACTAAAATAGTGCGTCGATCACTATTTTAGTGCAGCACTGCTATTATTGTTTGAGTGCTGGCACTAGTTAATGAAGGGAAATCTGCTTATTGGTAATACTAAACCTAACTAGAAACTCCGCTTCCTCAATTTGTAGTTGCAGACTGAACAATAATTGCAGGGTGCACTAAAATAGTGATCGATGCATTTTTTTAGTAGTATGTACTGATAGCATGGATATAGATGTATGTAGAGAACCCAACTCCTATACATATATATATATATATATATATATATATATATATATATATATATATATATATATATATAATTACTATCTATTCTTACGGTCATAAATATTTATATTACAAAAATATTAGTTTGTATGGATCTTCTTATCTACATTTTACTGAATCTCTACACTAGTTCAACTGCATTA
Organism: Gentiana macrophylla; assembly: GCA_026214975.1. NCBI lineage: Eukaryota > Viridiplantae > Streptophyta > Magnoliopsida > Gentianales > Gentianaceae > Gentiana > Gentiana macrophylla. The sequence continues at coordinate 5,662,807 of CM047807.1, read as the reverse complement.
GAATCTTTATTGTACAACATTAAAATAACTATAAATCATAATAAAAAAAACATATTTTAAAAGACAAACACACACGCACGCTATATATATATATATATATATACATATATATATATATATATATATAATTTACTATCTATTCTTACGGTCATAAATATTTATATTACAAAAATATTAGTTTGTATGGATCTTCTAAATATTTATTGAAGAATTCTTTCAGATTGCAGTAGATATAGAGTATGGTGTCCAGAATCTGTTGAATACAGATCATGTTAACAGATTCTGATGCAGCTGTATTTTAGATGAATCTGGAGAGTTAGAATCTGTAAAATACAGATTTACCATATCTTACAGATTCTGCTGCAAGTGCTCTAAGATTTGACTATTTAATTTTTTTTAAACAAATTCATTGAAATCTCAAACTAGCCTGGGATTTCTAATTCTGGGTTTGCAACCCCTTATGTTGGTTTATCTTTTTGCTTCATACATCTGATGTAAAGTTTTGTGGAAGTTACCACTCTTTTTTAATAAATAAAAGTTCATTTCAAAAACAAACAAAAAAAAAAACAAATTCATTTGTTTATCAACTTGAGCCATCAATTAAAACAATCGAAACTTGAGAAAATATACGTTAAAATATATAAAATTATTTATTATGCTCCATTTTTTCCGTGTTTAATACATCGGCGGTCGCGGCTGATTATCAGAAAATCATTAAGTATTCATGGACTTCATTTAAAAAATAAAAAATTAACAGTCATAGGGTCGGGTAGGACCTTAAACACGAAGAACATGACTACCTCAGGAATACACGACTATTGTGCCGGTATTGGTTGACACGACTATATGCCACACTCATCGGTTTTTCTTTGTCGCTAAAATTGTCACACGGTAAGAAAAGTGCCCGGTGAGAAAGATGATGAGAAAATGGTTTTTTTTAAACTTTTGAAGAGGTAATGGAAGACTTAAGGATATGCGGCAATTGAGTGATATTTGAGTAGTCTTTAAGTGGCGGTGAGAAAGATGATGAGAAAAAGGTTTTTTTTTCTTGAAGAGGTAATGGCAGACTTAAACTTATGCGGCGTTTGAGTGATATTTGAGTAGGATTTGATTGAGTTATTTGATTGAGTTAGGTCATTTACACGAATATCGAAAACCATGTTGTCAAAAATGAGTCACTTATACGTAGGATATAGTGTTATGAAATCAAACGAGTAGCGCAGCCGAAAATAAAATTTTGATTTCCAATCCAAGGATCGACTTCGTTTAAACAATAAACATATAACGATGAGGACAAAGATTATACCTTTCTTGATCTTAAAGATCGAAGCTTTGACCGTCCGATAGAAGAAGATGCGCGTAAGCCGTCCAAGCGTCCGGCCTCTATTATACATATATATAAATGACTTTTCTGTTATCATATATTTGTTCTTTTAAAATACCAATTATGAATTGTTATATGATAACGTCCTTAGTATTAAACTGTGATAGAGAAACCATGATAGGCGATTATGGTTGGTGAGATCTCTAAACACTTTAATAAGTTTGATACTTAAATGTCTACTAGCCGATGTCTACTATTAAACAGGCATTGATAGTACAAACAGACTTAGCATGTATTATATGTCTTCTGTCTTTAAGGGCAAGGATAGATCTCGTCTATCGAAGTGTAAGGACACTTGGACTGTACGTGGACGTGTATTAAAGAATGCGTACGTTAGACTGATCCACTTACACTGTTAAGTGTCACACTATGTGACGGTTGTGTAATTATCCTTAGGATCGGAGTTTGCATGGCATCACGGTGTGGATTGTCATGCTTTGACACTATTGAGGTTTCCCTTAGCCATAGGGCGATTATGCAGTAGTGATTGGGTATGATAATGAAGCATGCGGAGTATACATGTTTGGTCGTCTGGGAATCGCGTACCCTATCAGTAGGGTGAATATCCGAAAGGGCATTCTTATAAGGAAAGTCTTACTCTCGTGAATATTTGCAAAGTGGAAGTAAATGAGTCACTTCGAGAGAGCATGATATCCGGATTATAAGATACGGTCGTCAATGCTTGACACTCGACGTACGACCGTATGAATATTATTATAGTGATAGAATTCTATTTACACGCTAACCGAGCACATGAAAGGTAGTAGTCATTGCGTATTGACTCTTCCGATGATTGGGGGTCATGGACGTGTTGCTAGACGCTATCTATGATCGTTAGAGGTGAAGGGCATTTTCGTAATTGCACCTTATGTCTACGGCCAACATTTTCAGAAGTCTATTGGGTCACACACATATGAACATCAAGTCGGATTAAAATGTAGTTATAGTTGATAACCAAATAAGGAAAGAATTTATCTCATACTATAAAGGTTATAGTGGTAAATTAATATGGTGGTATTTATTTATTATGAATAAATATAATACACGATATTAATTATGTTGATTAATTAATTATGTATATAGATACATAATTTTGAAAATATATATGTATATTGATACACATGTATTTTGTGAATTAATTAATCATAGTGTTATATTAATTAAAAAATATTCTGGAAGCCAATAAATTGGCAAAAAGGGCGCAGATGATGTAGTGTATCAGTACACTTGGATTGTGCAGTTTAATTAATAAGATTACCATAATATTAATAGTGGATATTAACTGATTTTTGGAAAATAGAATTATGGTAATAAGATAAAGATATTCAATATAAGATATTGGCAATATCTTAGATGTATAAGATATTAAATAAAAGAGATAAATCAATCAAATGGATTTTCCTTATTTTATTAGGAATAGGTTTTCTTTCTCATCAATCTACTAGAAGTTAATCCCAATCAGTTGGGGAGATGAATAGGGGCGCCACTTCTCTTATAAAAGCAAGGGGTTGGCTAACTCTTTAATACACCATAATTCCAAGAGCTGATTGTTCTTGTGAAAAATAAGAGAGCTTCTTAAAGAGAGATTAGAGAGAGAAAATGTCGACCTAGCAGTCGAGTTTTTCTAGTAGCAATCCTTTGCGGGATTCCAGCGAGGTGCTCGTGTAGATTATTGGTAGAGGCCGGACACATGGACGGCTCGCGCACATCTACTCCTACCGGACGGTCAAAGCGTCGATATTTTAGATCAACCAAAGTAGTATTACCGTCCCCTCTCTTTTATGTTTATTGTTTAAACGAAGACGATACTGGATCGGGAAATCAATTTTTTAAATTCCGCGGCGCTACTCGATTGATTTCCTAACAGTGGTATCGGAGAAGTCTTCGAGCATAAGTAATAAACATCTTTTATTCACGTGGTAAATTAGATCAAATAGATTAATACATGTATGATATTGATCCGAAATAGATACACGAAAAGAAAAGAAAAAAGGAAGAGAGGTGGCGGCAGCGCGGCACCACCGCCATTCGTCGCCGGCGCCGGCCTCCGGGTTGCCGGCGGCAGTCGGCACCACCGTCCCCTCCCCTTCTTGTTTTGTTTTGTGAATCTTTATTTTTCAATATGGTCCATGGTTGGTAATTTCTCTTTTGTTTAGTTGATGCCATGTGACTAACCAATGGTTCAAATAGTTTAGTCATTAGGAAGTCATGTGGCATCACCCAATTTGTTAGGAAGAAATAAGTTTTGGTTATGAACCAAATCTAGGCCAATCCAAATTTTTTTGAATAGACCTAGGCCTCTTCCAAAATATCTGATTTTGGAAAGAGCTTAAGGGCCTAGGCCTTCTCCAAAAATATTTAATTTTTGAAAAAGACCCGGGATGCCTTTAAATTTGGTTTAGACCAAACCAAAGGTATCATTTTGATTAAGAATCAAAAGGAAGAAACAATAGGGACCCACTTGATCTTAATTTTTATTTAAAATAGTTTAAATTCGAAAAATTGAAATTAAAACTTATTAATTAATTAAACATTAATTAATTAATTGATTGGATGCTTCAATGACACAAGTAGTTCAAATTTAATTTTACCTTTTTCATAAGATGTTGATTGTAATGGATTATATAGTAGAAATAATATGATTATATGGACCCGATTGATCATGACTCAATTAATAGGATAGATGTGAATACTTTATTTTCTATTAGTTTTTATTGCTGTCCTAGGCCGTTATGAACAACGTGACCTATTTTTATTTTTGCATTATCCCTTTCCCGCAACCCTCTGCAAAGCGGCGGTGTAAAATTTATTAGATAGATTTTTATGTAAAAATAAATTGAAGACAAAAGATGAAGACCAAAAGAAAGGCGATAAAGATCCATGGTGATGGCACATGTCAAAGATCCGTTGGTGGTTGCGACTACCCTTAGTTGTGGTCCGCGGTTTCGTCAGTTTGTATTCAAAACCGCACCTAAGAAAAATCCATGATCATACCGGTTATATTGTGCGCAGAATGTTGTGTATGTTTTACTTTATATGATATTGTAGTAATATGCACGTAATAGATGAGACCGTAATTAAATAAAATTAATTAAGTGAGTTCATTTAAAATTACTCCCACGACAAAAATCGAGTTATAATATGTCTCTCAATATTATAGTGACGGTGAAGAGCCCTTATTCAGATCCAACTGATCGGCCAACGTCTGGAGTTGACCTACCTCGGGTATATCGTCATTATCGAGATATGATCGTTATGAGATCTCATGAATACTTGGGTTACGACTCGACTAAGAATCTTGCGGTGATTGGCCCACGTCAGGACCGTCTGATTTTAGAGACATGAGGTTGACTATCACATAGACGATGTGAATTGTCAACGAGTTGACTAGTCAAACCACCGGAAGCCGCGCCCACGCCGGGATCGTGTCAACTAGATAGATTCCACCCACTAAAGAATCTTGAAAATTATTGAAAGTCAATTGGGAGTAGTTGACTAGTGGGAGCAAAATCATAATCTCAAAGCCCATCTTTGATTTTGCATGTATAAACAACACTCATTTATCTTTATTTCATGTTGTAGTTTTAGCAAACCTTTATATTTTTAAAATCTCGATTAGTAAAAACCAAAATTAAATGACTGTTACTTTTTGAGAAACGTTCTCAAGTTGGTTAAGTAATTTAATCCTTTTAAATTAAACAATGACACGAGCAATCGCGTTTTCGTAGTTGAAGACAAGGAGGCTACATATTTGATGGAGTCATCTAAGACTTTAATTATTAACGGAAGCTCCATTATTGGACATAACGATATCCAATGGATTACTCCCTCATACGATGATGATTATTCAAACATTATATGGATTGGATAAGGATGACCATGTCTAATTTTGAAAAGGTTGTTTTCAAAATTGTAAGATTTAATTATTGACTTAATTCAATCATTGCTTAAAAGTAAATTAAATAGTTCATGTTTTGAATATGATTCAAAAGGTTGAATAGACTATTTAACAAACGTTGGATTTTCTTTATGAAAGAAAATTGAAAACACAATTCTTATGATTTTTCTTAAGTCTTATGAAGACTAAGTTAAGAAATACTTACAAGAGTTTGAAGGATTAAAATGGAAAATTAGGGCATGTGCTTAAATAAGAGAACTTATTGAAGTCTCTATTTCAGGCAAGCACGTTGAGATGAATTTATCTAAACTCAAGTCAACTCTCGGACATACGATATCCTATGAGTGTGATTAAATTAGAAAGATTAAATAAAGATTTGGAAGGTGAAGCAAACGTTGTAACACTTATCATATTCTGAATCTAGTAAACTGATAAGGGAACTAAATAAATGTTATTATGTTCCGGTTCTTATGAAGAACATGATTTTCAGTTACTTGTTAGGATTTAGTAGACATATTCAATTGTAAGGAATAAATGTTATTCCGATAAAGTTGGAAGAGACTGAATCTAACATACCAGATTGATGTCACTATATAGTTGATATAGGTGAAAAATCTCAACTAGATATTTGTATGGCTGTTATCCTTGATTTTGTGGTTGTTCTAGACACAGTCTCTATGGAATGGAGGCGTGTAATCAAATGTCATTCAGCTGATGCTGAACCATATTGATGTACCTAAATCGTACTTAGGTCCGCGGATCCTTATTCAGATCTGACCGACCACCGACGTTAGAGGATAAGGCCACCGGCCACTGCTACCTGCAAGCTCACAAGCCAAATTAGAGCCGCGAGTCTCCGGATCCATTTCAAGACCTCAACCTTATGCGACCACAAAGGGGATTAGGGGGCCGACACGCGACCTCGGGCCGGTAAACGGGTCCGCCAGCGACCTCGATCCTGTGTGGACGCCGCCGAGATATTCGATCCACTTACCATCTAGATATTTAGTTTACTTAACTATTAAGTTTACTTAACGACTAAGTTTCCATCTCCTATAAATGGGGAGCTTTGTAAACTCATTTGAGATATGGGAAAAATGATATAAACACATGGCAAAGCCGAATTGCCCCCGTCTTCTTCTCTGATATAGCACCACCGCCGGAATCCTACACCGCCGCCGGGCACCACCGGAAAACACTACTAAAACACACTTTTTATAGCCAGCTATCCACCTCAAAATCTATATACCGCAAACCTGATGTTTTTGACAACATCAGTTGGCTCCGTTACCGGGAAATCGACACTTGCAACAATTTTCCGGCCAGATCTTAATTTTCCGGCGGCCTAAAACCACCCATTTTTGGTTTTCCGGCCAGTTTTTGAAGATGAAGAGAAATCCATAGCAAATATCCAAGCTGGCCATGGCTAATGTCCAGCTGAAAAAGAGAACGAATCTATGAAGCTCGATGAACAAAAATTTGAGCTGAAAGGGAGATTGAGATGTGGAATATTGCAAGCTTGTGTCTTCTATGATTGAAAGAGGAGATCAACAGAGGTATCTCCTTCCAAAAGCATCCAGCTAACTCGGCCCACAGTCGATTTTTATTTCGCCCTGCCGGAGAAGATGACCGGAGCCGGGAAAAAATAGAGAAATCTATTCGAAATTTGCCACAGCTCAAGCTGAATCCTCGCCGTGGATTCAAACTCGCTTGCTCAGCCACCGACGCTTCCATGCTAGCTCTTCAATTTCCGGTTGAAACATCTTCGAAGAACAACCTAGAGGTATTTTCTTTAAAGGACAAATTCAATGTTCAATGAATCAATTGTATTTATCAGAGATTATATATATATATATGTATATATGTATGTATATGTATATATGTATGTATATGTATGTATAAAAAGGAAAAGGAGGAGCTGGTTTTCGTTTCTTTCTAGAGAAAGAAAGCAGGGTACTTTGGATTAATTACCAATCAGCTTATACAAATTGGGCATACAACCTGTTTGTACAAATGTCTGAGAGGAAGGAGTACTTAAGTTTGCCTTCAGCTGCTGCGAATGGGCCAATTTTGGGTTTAGTTTGGAGGCATTTAGAATATTATAATTTTGATACAACACGCTCTTTTTGCTACGAGCGTCTCAACGAGCTCTCTAGAATTTTCCAGTCGGCCAGCTCTAAGCCCGACACCAGTCGGCTAGCTCTAAGTCCGACCCATCGGCCAGCTCTAAGTCCGACCTCGGTCGGCAAGCTCTAAGTCCGACCTCATCGGCCAGCTCTAAGTCCGACTCCTCGGTCGGCCAGCTCTAAGTCCGACTCCTCGGTCGGCCAGCTCTAAGTCCGACCTCATCGGCCAGCTCTAAGTCCGACCTCATCGGAAAGTTCTAAAGCTCAAGCTCAACATTTGTTTCAGACAAATTACTCGAATCTCATTCTTGTCCAAAACAAGGGGGCGGAAGGTGGAAGTTTTCAAACAACCAGGAACAACTCAAATTCGACATTTATTTCAACCAAGCCCGCAATGACCTTGCTTGAAACAAGGGGGCCACACATCGGATTTTTAATTCAGTCATCGAGCTCAACAGAAACAAGTAAGGCTTTCAATTCAATTATTTTTAGCAAGTTCGACGCTTGAACGTCCTCGACCTCGCCAAAAACAAGGGGGCCGTATATATATATATATATACATGTACGGGTATGTCGGACCCAAATAGCGGACTCGAAAAAGGTGAATATTCCGAGTCCGCAATAAAGGTGCGAACTCAAAAATACTTTGGGAGAATTGTCTCAAAAGCAAAATAAGCATTCATTACAAGCTCCGTATCAGCGAGCTCATTTATTATAAAGCTCCAAATCAGCGAGCTCACTTTATTACAAGCTCCACATCAGCGAGCTCATTTACTACAATCTATCTTATTACGAGCTCTCTGCTACAAGCTCGCCATCAACATGGATTTCTCTACAACGAAAAGCCCGTCGCTTCATGCACGGCACTTTAAGCCCGATAGAACGTTATCGGCATCTAAGCCCGTCGCTTCATGCGCGGCACTTTAAGCCCGACAGAGCGTTGTCAGCGACCTAAGCCCGATAGAACGTTATTGGCATCTAAGCTCGTCTCGCTACAATGCACAAACATATAATCGTAATTCGCTACGCGATACAAACATCGATTCAAGCCCGATAGAACGTTATCGGCGATTAAGCCTGTCTGCTCCCAATGCGCGAAGACATAGCCGGTGGTTTTCACCAACACCAGTTCAAACCTGATAAACAGTATCGGCACTCTAAGCCCGACGCCAGGTCGGCATCATACTTGGAGTTCGCCTTCGAGCGAACCTTTATAAGCCCGACGCCAGGTCGGCATCATATTTGAGTTCGCCGGCGAACATTTATAAGCCCGACGCCAGGTCGGCATCATATTGGAGTTCGCCTCGGCGAACATTTATAAGCCCGACGCCAGGTCGGGCATCATATTGGAGTTCGCCGAGGCGAACATTTATAAGCCCGACGCCAGTCGGCATCATATTTGGAGTTCGCCGAGCGAACCTTTATAAGCCCGACCTTCAGGTCGGCATCATACTTGAGTTCGCCCGAGCGAACCTTTATAAGCCCGACCTCTCTAGTCGGCATCATACTTAGAGTTCGCCTTCGAGCGAACCTTTATAAGCCCGACCTCTAGGTCGGCATCATATTTGGAGTTCGCCCTCGAGCGAACATTTATAAGCCCGACGCCAGGTCGGCATCATATTTGGAGTTCGCCCTCGAGCGAACATTTATAAGCCCGACGCCAGGTCGGCATAATACTTGGAGTTTGCCTTCGAGCGAACCTTTATAAGCCCGACCTCTAGGTCGGCATAATACTTAGAGTTCGCCTTCGAGCGAACCTTTATAAGCCCGACCTCTAGGTCGGCATCATACTTAGAGTTCGCCTTCGAGCGAACCTTTATAAGCCCGACCTCTAGGTCGGCATCATACTTGGAGTTCGCCTTCGAGCGAACCTTTATAAGCCCGACCTCTGTGTCGCTCATCATACTTAGAGTTCGCCTTCGAGACGGACTTTATAAGCCCGACCTCTGTGTCGGCATCATACTTAGAGTTCGCCGAGCGAAATCCTTTATAAGCCCGACCTCTGGTCGGCATCATACTTGAGTTCGCCTTCGAGCGAACCTTTATAAGCCCGACCTCTAGGTCGGCATCATACTTGGAGTTCGCCTTCGAGCGAACCTTTATAAGCCCGACCTCTAGGTCGTCATCATACTTAGAGTTCGCCTTCGAGCGAACCTTTATAAGCCCGACCTCTAGGTCGGCATCATACTTAGAGTTCGCCTTCGAGCGAGCACTTTTTAAGCCCGACCTCTAGGTCGGCATCATACTTAGAGTTCGCCTTCGAGCGAGCCCTCTACAAGACTAAAAGCTCTCGAGCCATGACAGACCTAAACCTAACCTTGGAAACGGCGCCAGAAAGCTGACGGACATTACCTAGGCTATACAGATCCTAACCGGCAGTGTACCGGGTCAAATTGTTGCTCTAGTCTGGTGAGTCAGGTCGTATTCCTCAGGGAAAACATGGTAATTCTTTTAAGTGGGGTTAAACACCAAGAAGCTATTATTAACTCGATCTAAGTCGCAGTTTTTACTTTTTCCTGGGTTAGATTATGTTAGTAGTTAGATTGTTAGTAAAGCAGTAAATAAATATATAAATATAAAAATAGATAATATATATTTTTGGATCTAGCCAAGAATACTTTACTGAATCAATATCTTTTTGTAGAAATAAATGAGACAGATCTTCCTTTATTCAAGGTGTAAATTATATATGAATCGGTGTACTCCTAAGCTAGACAACTCCTCCTCACACGAGCGTATGAAATTGTCATATGTCAAATGTCATCAGTCCAAGGTCCACAACTGCCCCATGCTAATCTTAGTTAGTCTGAACAGGTACCGAGTATAAATCTACCCCGGATAAAAGAGGTTATTCCGTTTGTCAGACGGCCGATGTTATTCAAGAGGCTCCGGTTGTCAAGCGGATCGATTTAACACAAACGGTGTAGTTTCAATTAAACTGCTGATTTTAACATTATTAAGATCTCGAGTACAAAGTTAATAAGATTTGTTTTTCTAGGACAAATCTACCCCCGGGTAGGAAATAGGATTCCGTTAATCAGACGGCCATTTTTACCCTCCGGGTTTTCTATTTTTACTCATATCATGACTTCTCTGGTCAGTACATCGCCAGGTTATATGTGGTATTCATCATGATTGATTACGTCAATCCGAATATATTATCAATACGTTGTGAAATAGAAAAAGATTCATTATAATATAGTTTTAATCATGATTACCAGAGTCGATCATTCATTTTACCAAAAGATTAACTAATTCAGATTCATATCTTGGCTAGACATATTTTTAGTTTAACATAGTGATAGATACAACAAAAGTAATAACTTGATAAAATTACCCGTTTATTGTAGATCTAAGTCGTATCCTATGAAAATAGCAACTTCTTCAATACAATTTTCTTGGATAATCTTCTCGAGCATTACAACGGTACTACTTTTATTTATAAAAACATATATACATACATAGACATATGTATATACGGGCCCGAAAATAAAATAAAACGAGAAAAGAGATGAAGAACGGACATGAAGAAGAGGGGAATGGAAGAAATGGGAGGAGGTGGAGAAGAGAGATCTTGGCCAAGAGTGGCCAAGATGGGGCAAGGTTTTTTTATGGAGTTGGAGGGGTATATATAGGGAGAGATATACATATATATATATATATATATATATATAGCACATGGGAGCCATCATCAAGCACATGGGAGGGAATATCCATCATTGCAAGTAACATGCACCGCATGGGAGAATATAATCAAGTTGGGAAAATATCTCCACTTTTCCCGGCGTTTCTATTGCGGCGCTTATCGATAAAATAACCATAACTTGAGTTGTAGACCTCCAATTGACGTGATTCAAAATGCGTTGGAAAGCTCATTTGAATATCTACAACTTTTATGAAGAACTCTTCCCCATAAAATGCATCTAAGCTGGGTCAAATCTCCATCGAACCTGATTTACTGGTAAGCTAACGTAGAACAATTTGATCCGCTTTGAACTTGTAAGCTTGTGGCATCTTCTTCTATCCTCAAAATACCTCTTTTAGACTCAAAACATGTCGTTACGGAATCTTGGTCAATGAATAATCCCGCAATGAACCACCAAAATACCAAACGTAACTCCGACATTTACACTCCGATTACTAAACCGGTACAAAAACTAATAAAAAACTTATAAAAATACGATAATTTATATAATAACTACTACTTATACATTTGAATAAAACTTAGTAATTTTGACTTGAATTGATACAATAATGCTCAAAATGGTATCAATATTGGGGTAAAATGTCGTAATAATGATCATAAATTTATCTCTCATCAAGCCACCTATGGCTAAATCGATTCACGATGCAAAAACCAGTCAGAATCAATTCGTGGCACATGCCACAAGAGGCCAAGTTCATCAACTACACGCAAGCAGCGAAAAGACCTACTCTGAGCAAGGCATTGAGTCAAAGCTAACAGACAATCCGCCACAACAGCGAACCATCACAGTATTTCAAAGCAACAGATCCGCAAGCAGACTATTACTCCCCGCCTAACATTTCAAGAAAATGATTAGGGCACGGAGTAGGGGGCCATTGATGTACCTAAATCGTACTTAGGTCCGCGGATCCTTATTCAGGTCTGACCGACCACCGACGTTAGAGGATAAGGCCACCGGCCACTGCTACCTGCAAGCTCACAAGCCAAATTAGAGCCGCGAGTCTCCGGATCCATTTCAAGACCTCAACCTTATGCAGCCACAAAAGGGGATTAGGGGGGCCGACACGCGACCTCAGTCGGTAAACGGGTCCGCCAGCGACCTCGATCCTGTGTGGACGCCGCCGAGATATTCGATCCACTTACCATCTAGATATTTAGTTTACTTAACGACTAAGTTTCCATCTCCTATAAATGGGGAGCTTTGTAAACTCATTTGAGATATGGGCAAAATGATATAAACACATGGCAAAGCCGAATTGCCCCCGTCTTCTTCTCTGATATAGCACCACCGCCGGAATCCTACACCGCCGCCGGGCACCACCGGAAAACACTACTAAAACACACTTTTTATAGCCAGCTATCCACCTCAAAATCTATATACCGCAAACCTGATGTTTTTGACAACATCACATATGATTATGAATCATGTGGGTTATACGTATCTTGTCCAAAGATGACTAAAATACCCTTTTATGAAAATGGTTATAAAATCTAGAAAATTGACTAGAGTCTAAACATATTGATGTTTGTTGGCTTATGACAATTTATACCATAAATGATTTGAAGAGAGTTTGAGAAAGTAAATAATACTTGAGTAAACTTCAACTTGGTTTTTATTCATAATAAAAGAGTGAGTATAAATAGGTACAAGTAAGTGAGAAAGGTCCTAGTAGAGTATAAGCTAGGAGAGAGCAATTAATTACTAGAGTCGGCTAGTATTAATTGCTAGAGTTGTCTATTACCTAATAAGACAAAATAGAGTTACTTTATGACTTTATGACATATTAATTGTTTATTCAATACAATTAATATGTGTTACAATTAATATGTCTCACAATTAATATGTTACACTAATGTAACGTAATATTTCCACACCCCCTCAAATCGGGTTGTATATGTTTATACACCAAGTTTGCTACTCATCTCTCTTTAACATAAGTGGCGGAATGGCCTTGGTGAGAATATCGAAGATTCGATCTGCTTTGGAAACATACTTGAGTTGAATAATCTTGGCATCAATCTTCTCCTTCGTGAGTGTCTGTCAATGTCCACATGTTTGGTTTTATCATGATGGACTGGATCCTCTGCCATGCATAAGGTCAATTGTTGTCACAAGAGAGAGTGTGATAGGTTCTTTGAATAAGCAGCAAAGTTCAAGAAGGGACTCTTTTTATCCATAGAGCTTCACAAATACCCAAAACTAATGCCCTGAGTTCACCTTCAAGATCGCTTTCAGAGACGAGTGGGTTGTTTCTTGCTCCTCCAGTGACAAGATTTCCCATACATAAAAACAAGAGCTTTGTAGTGGACCTTCTGTCTATGTGGCGGCCGACCCAATCAAGATCGGTGTAAACCTTGATAGATCTCTCAAAGCAGACTTGGTGAAATGCGCCCTTGGCAGAGTGGATTTCAAGTACCTCAATATCTCCGCTCACAACATCCCAATGGTGCTCGAAGAGGGCAATGCATGAACCGGCTTACTGGTCGACTCCATATGCAATATCGAGTCTTGTATGGGATAGGTAGATGAGTTTCCTACAAGTCTCTCGATATTGATCCTTCCTCGACAAAGAATGTCACCATGCAAGTAGGGTATTACTCTGGGTCTATTGGGGATACAAAGAGTTTGCGACCTCAAAGATACCAGCTTTCCTTCAAAGAGTCCAAAGACATATTTCCTTTGAGAGATAGAGATACCTGGTTGTTTCTTGCAATTTCCATACCAAGGAAGTATTTAAGATAGCCCAAATCCTTGACTTGAAACACCTTTGCCAAGAGGGTCTTCAAATTTTGGATCTCGGTAGAGTCATCACCAAGAAGGGATGATATCATCCACATATACAATAAGAATGGACCTTCTCTCGGTTGGTTGTCTTGATAAACATAGTGTGATCTGAGTTGCATTGATGATATCCAAAGCAGCTTTGACCACGAGAGTGAGTTTTCCAAACCAGGCTCTTGGGGATTGCTTCAGGCCATATAGAGATTTCCGAGTTTGCATACCTTGCCCTGAGTGTGAGGATTGACAAAACCAGGAGGTACATTCATGTAGACTTCCTCGGTGAGGTCACCATTGAGAAAAGCATTTTTGATATCCAATTGGTGTAGAGGCCACCAAGTTGGACACCAGAGAAATCAAGACTGACGACAGGTGTTTAGTTTTGCCACTGGTGCAAACGCTTTTTTATAGTCAATGCCATAAGTTTGAGTGAAACCCTTGCAACCAACCTGGCTTTGTACTTGTCAATTGTACCATCGACATTGTATTTGATAGTGAATAACCATCTGCACAAATGATCTGTCTTCTTGCCTTTTGGAAGAGTTGTGAGATCCCAAGTATGATTATCTGTGGAGGCGAGACTCTGCTTTAACAAAGCAACCTTCCACTTATCATTTTGAAGAGCCTCCCGAATATTTTTAGGAATAGAGTGAGAATCCAAGTCCCGTGTAAACATGGCAAAGACAGAGACAAATGATCATAAGATAAATAAGTATGAATAGAGTGATCGAAGCAAGATCTCTTTCCTTCCCGAGAGCAATAGGCCTATCATCAATGTCGGCAGTCGAGTCCGTGGATTGCCGAGTGTCGGTGAGGCTCTGGGTCGGCCAGGCTCTGGGTCGATGAGTCTCGTGTTCGATGAGGCTGCTCGAGAGTCGATGGGTGCCGAGGTTCATCTACGAGAGTCGAGTTGCTTTGAGGGTTAAGAGTTTGCCGAGGAACGGATTTAGGTCAATTTCAATCGTGTTTCCATCGGTGATCGCCTCAAAGGACTTGTTTGTAGTAGGGAGTTCTTTCAAAGAATTTTACATCCATAGAATTGTAAAATCTCTTTCGTATGAGAATAACACCAGTAACCTTTCATGTCCTTTGCATATCCTAGGAAAATGCACTTGTGAGCTTTGGGATCAAGTTTACTTTTGTGTTGGGCATGGATATAAACAAATACAGTGCAACCAAAGATTTTTGAGAGTAATTGGGAAATAAGATGAGGGCGGGAGTGTGTGGTCGGGAGGGTTTGGATAGGAGTTTTGAAGCCTAACACTCTCTGCTGAAGTCTCATTGATTAAGTAAGTGGCAAGTAATATAGCTTCACCCCACATATACTTTGGAACATGTGTGGTGAACATGATTTATCTAGCCATCTCCAAAGAGGTGCCTGTTTCTTTCTCTCAGCAACCCTATTTTGTTGAGGTGTTTCCACACAACTACTGATATGGACAATCCCCTTATTCATTAAGAAATTACTGAGGTTAGACTCATAGTACTCAAGTGCATTATCAGTCTTTAAGATCTTGATCTTAGTGTCAAATTGAGTAGAGATCATGTTGTAAAATTCCTGAAAAATTGTTCCAACATCAGATTTATCCTTCATTAAAAACAACCATGTGTTCCTAGTATGATCGTCAATGAAAGTGACAAACCACCTCTTTCCTGTTATACTTTTTACTCTTGAAGGTCCCCATACATCACTATGAATTAAAGTGAAAGGTGTGGATGGCACATAAGGCAGTTTGGTATATCTGATTTGGTAAGTTTGGCAAATTGGCAAATATCACATTGAAGATCATTGACATTACATCCTTTAAATAATTCAGAATTACTGGACTTCAAATAACCAAAACTTGGATGTCCTAGTCTATAATGCCATAACATGATATTATCTAAGGTTTGAGTGCAGTGATGAGGCGATTCGGTCTTGATCTTACTGTCTTCAAGCAGGTCGACCACATACAATCCTAAGCGTGGTTTAGCCCTCCCAATCACTTCCTCGTGAAGAAGGGTCCCGAAAGTGCACCGATTCTTATTAAAAACAACACCCAGCTCAAATCTTTTACAAGTCTACTAACAGATATGAGATTGCAGTCTAATTTTGGAACAAATAGGACATCCTTTAGACATATCTTATTAGTGAGTTTAACATTTCCAAAACCTTTTGCACGAGATATAGATCCATCAAAATGAGCCTTAACATTGTGAATTTGATGACATGGTATAAAGTGAGTTATGAGGTTTTTATTGCCATCATATGGGAGGAGGCCCCGTAATCAACAATCCATGTTTCATTACTAATAGAAGAGTAAAATTTACCTCGCACTAGCCTTGAGTAGCCGTGTCAAGAAAGGTACTACCTTCTTTTGTTGAGTGAGGAAAGCTTTGAATGCGTAAAACCGAGCATTCAACTTGTTATCATTCTCCTCTTCATTGACATGCCTGCCCTGACTTTCCCTGGGAGGCTTGAAGGATTTAGGCATGCCATGTAGCTTCCAACAAGTGTCCTTGGTGTGATTTGTGCGTTGCGGTGCTCTCGCGAACAACTTTCCGTTTTATCAAGAGCCTTCCGACAAACCTCGGTAACCTCAAGAGGCTTCCCGGCGATCAGCGCCAGGTAGCACTCTCAAAGTGGTTGTCGGCAGGGAGTTCAAAGAAATCACTTTCCTCCTATTTTTCCTCATGTTTGACTTCAAGCAAACATGGATTTGAGATTGGGGAGAGGTTTTGTGGCAAGGATTCTTCCTCTAACATCATCAAGAGTGGGATCCAAACCAAGTAAGGAACTTGAATACTCTCTTTTCTCAATAATGTCCTTATAAAGGCGGCATCCTTCCTTGACATCATTCCAGGGGGTGAGTTTCCAAGATATCTAGGTGTTGCCATGCCCTGCATGAGTTGGTTGAAGTATTGAGTTCTGAGCATGATCTCCTTGTCTGCAGTTTTGAATCTGAGCTTCAAGTTCATACACTTCTGATGTATTGTCTTTCTTGGAGTAAAGGTCCCTGGCATTATCCCATATCTCCTTTGCAGTATCATACATCATAAAATTCTCACTAATCTCTTTTGTCATTGATCTTGTGAGAATGGTCATGACTTGATTATTAGTAGTGTCCCATGCTTCAAATCCTGGGTCATCTTCAGCAGGGGCAGGTTTAGAGCCGGACAGTATCCCATCTTACCTTGTCCGAGAAATGTACATTTTCATAGACCTTGACCATAGCAAGTAGTTGTTGCCATCAAGTCTATGATTAGTATAAGATGAAGATTCAGTGACCCCAGTCTGCTGAGGCAGCTGGGACTCAACTGAGGGTGAGGAGGCTTCAGACAATGAAGACATCTTGATTCAAAGAGGTACCGAGAATTTGCAAAGGATTCAGGAGTTCTGCTACCATGAAGAGAGTTTGAGAAAGTAAATAATACTTGAGTAAACTTCAACTTGGTTTTTATTCATAATAAAAGAGTGAGTATAAATAGGTACAAGTAAGTGAGAAAGGTCCTAGTAGAGTATAAGCTAGGAGAGAGCAATTAATTACTAGAGTCGGCTAGTATTAATTGCTAGAGTTGTCTATTACCTAATAAGACAAAATAGAGTTACTTTATGACTTTATGACATATTAATTGTTTATTCAATACAATTAATATGTCTTACAATTAATATGTCTCACAATTAATATGTTACACTAATGTAACGTAATATTTCCACATGATTGTTTATCTCTCTTGGACTATTTTAGAAATAATTGAATGTACTTATTGAAGTACGACAACTCTGAAAGCCTGAAAAGTTTGAGCTAGTACGAATATGAGATAAATGAAACTTAGGAATTAATCTTCAATTGGATTGAAGCAATTAATAACTGAAGGGTGTATCAGAAGTCGTCTGAAAAAGAATCAGATTCTCCCTAAAAGGATATTGTTTTGAGATGCGTGATCGGATTGCGGTTCCGAAATGCAAGTGACACTTTATACGATGAAGTTGTGACGTAAGCCATGCATAGAATCCCTTACCTGTTTTGGGATAGTGCCCTTAATCAAAACACATACTTAACCGTGTTCCAAAGAATAAGGTTGAATAAATTCCATATTAAATATGAAAGGGGATAATGTCGAATATATCTTAACCGATGGTATAACTCGATATATTGTATCCATAATTGTGAACGGATATAATATTTCTATATGAGACAAAATTCCTCCACAAATCGAAAAATATAAAAGAAGTTTGTTGATACCCGCATAAGAGGATCTCACATTAAAATGTTGAATCCGTCACGGGTTATTGCAAATTTTCGACATATCGATTATGAAAAAATGTTGTCCGAGAATGAGAGGAGGAAAACCCAATATGAAATTATATCTCGTGACAAACTTCGACATAAAGAACTATGAGTTCACATATCATTCATTGATATCAAACCCATGAAGGGTAGATTTTATGCACATTTTGCATACATCAAATATTTTCTGAGAAAAATGGAGAAATGAACCAAAAGTTCAATGTCTCGTTCGAGTGATTTCTCTACATATGATGTATAATTTGAACGATTCTTGAAGAATCTGAAATCACATAGTGGTATATAAAGCGCAAGAGAGATAGTATTTTCAAAAATCTCATGAAACGAGATATTTAATGAAACCACTATGTTTAAATGTGTAAATCGCTTGAAGCAAATAAAAGAGCATCAAGTTATAGCTCGGTGCAACATGTTTGATGAAGATCGATTCTCGGCATTAGGGGGAGATAAAGAAAACCCCATGTTAGAATAAAAGAATGCCGATAAACTTTAACAACATAAACGATCTTCCATGCATCAGTTTAACTGATTTGCGAAAATAATTTACTTGTAGTATTTAACAAGTTACCCGCCAGATGCCGTTATTGAAATTAAATGAGTGATTATTTATAAAGACACCAACAATATGATTGATGATATTTCTCTATGCCAGAAGCGTAGAATACCGATCGGTGTAAAAGATAAATATCCGCAAAAAATAAATTCATAATCAGCCACTCATGAAATCTCTTAAAGAGATCCGTCTTCAAGACGAAAACCCCAAATAAAATCGCACGTGCATCAAATGATTTAATATTGGGGTTGCGGAACAACCAATCCATACATTAATAAGGAATTGGTTTATTCTAACATCGAATTAGCAATAAATTTTATGGGAGAAATTTGTCGACGACATATTTGCCTCTTTAAGTGCTATTATAATATCTGGATCCAGTACCTAAGTCATCAGCAGAGTGTTAGAAACACTCAAACTAGGTAAAAATGAAATAAGCAATTGAGGTTGAGTTTGTATTGGAAATATTTGTTTGCTAATGATCAAATATATCCTCACATTATAGATAATATTATGTTCCGCTAATTAATAAATATGGCAGTAAATTTGAATTTTCATATGTCATGAAAGCATATTTATGGGTCGTTGGACATGAATATTGATATGAAAATCCTTGATGGATTTCAAAATGAATTAATATGACAATCGCAACATGCATATGGCTAAGGTCGTTAACATTCATGTTGAATGTAGTATGACCAGTTAAGTAGATTCCTATTGAGAAAGGAATATAAGTAATGCATGGTTAATGTCATAAATTTTAAGGAATTACGATGCATGATGGTGAAAATATATGCATGCAAATTTCAATTATATTACTTCCCTCATTATTTAGATGATTACAGTGTTGATTGTGTTGCATGTGTTGCACAAGTGAGTAGTGAGAATGACACTTATTAGCCCCTACATTCGACTATCCAATAAACTCTAAAAGAGAGTGATATGCAAAAGTACACTCTAGTAGATTTGTTCACTAAGATTATTTCTACATTGGTTTTGGATAATAAGTGTTTATAATACTGGAATGCGTACATTTGAAAGATTGTTGTCGTCAGGAAGAGCAACAATTTCAAAACTTTTGTGTGGATTTGGTCTTAAAACCAATGATTGTACTCTTTTCCCCTTTAACCAAGTTTTTCCCAAAGGGTTTTCTTAGTTAAAAGTTTTTAATGAGGAAGTTAGTGCAACACATAGAAACACATATGGCATGAACTGTTTACCTTGTCTAGTTTTTTATTCCCACTGCGTTTTTCTAGAAAAGTTAATAGTACATGATATATACGTTATGCAACTACGATCGAGACAATCAATTCTACCATTATTCATTGAGACATTATCTAGATGAGAATGAAAATCATTTAACTGTACTGTATGAAGACAATGCATCTTGCATATCTCAATTGAATTGGCTATATTAATGGGGATGGAACAAAACATATTTCACCCAAGTTCTTCTTTACTCATGATTTGCAAAAGAATGAGGAGATTGATGTGCAACAGATCCGGTCAACCGATAATCCGGCAGAATTATTTATCAAGACATTGTCGACTGCAACATTTGAAAGACCAGTGAAGAGTATTGGGATGCGGCAATTGAAATATCTAAATTGATGCTTGGTTCAGGGGGAGTAAATCATACAGATAAATATGTACTCTTTTCCTTAACTAAGTTTTTTCCCACCGGGTTTTCTTAGTAAGGTTTTAATGAGGCCTATCATATCTCATTGTATTTTTAATAATAGATATCAAAGGGAGTGTTATGAAATAATATCATTGATGGATTATCTATTATTCTGATTGATTTACGTAGATTTGAGATTAATTCAGATTATTGTGTTCACATTGTAATCACCACTATAAATACCCTCTTATACTATTGGAATAAGAAAAACAATTTTCCCTTCTTCTATACTTGTATTTCCTCTTGTTCTTCCTCTATTATTTTCATAGTTTTATAACAATAACTTCTTTCTTTCTTTCTTTTTTCTTTTTTTTACCAATAATATTTTGAAGGTGTCCTGAATGCATAATAAAATTCTGAAATGGCATTATGGAAAAATACTAGTGATTGGGTGTGCCATGCAAAGCACGGCATGCCCTTTCCAATTATATTGTATTTAAAATTGCACCTAAATAACATGACATTTTGATTCATAAAAAAGTAAGAGATAGTCACTGCATCTAGCAAGATGAAATCAAAGAAGGAACAAAAACACGATAAAAATTCATACATGTATTAAGAAAGTGACGGTGCCCATAATAAGTTACAAAACTTTCAAAATATGCATTCATTAAGAAAGTAACGGTGCTCATAATAAGTTACAAAACTTCCAAAATATTAAGTATGGCTGCTGGAAATGTTTGATGCAATACATGATATTGTTCGCATCACAAATGAGCAATCTACAACCATACAATATGCAACATTATGAATTGTTCGCTTCACAAATGTAACATAATATGAATTACCCGAATAGACTCTCAACATGTTACCAAAAACATAAATGTATAAAACATGCCTAATAAGTGTGTACATTGCCGTGGAAGCATAATCTTCACGGATCCCATTTCTTGAAAATGCAGAAATGCATAGCTTCCATTTGCCTTTTGTAGGCACAAAAACTAATATGTGAAGTCCAAGATATCACTCTACGAATTGAGTAATTTAAATGAGCATCTTTTGGCACAATGATTTATGCCGACCGAGTAATAATAAAAAAAACTTGGTTATTATTACTTAACTAACTCGAGTAAGATATTAAGCGCTTTCTTGACCAAATACTTGCCAGAAAGATCTAATGTGTACGTTTGATACTTCTTGTAATAGAGTAATAGTATTGGGATGGAATGAAACTTCATAAAAACTCCCATTGACCAAAACTTGGTCGGAAAAGTTCCGAATTCCACCTAAAATTGTGTCAGAATCAAGGGAGTCAAAAAACACATAAACTACTACGGAATAAATTGAAGAAAAAAGAGTTTATTTGTGATAAGATGTTTTTGTGTGCAAACATATGCACTATAAGAACAAAACTAAAAGATCACAAACCTTATAAAACCATTCAGAGAATCCTTGCTCCGAATTGGCTTGTTGGAGAACAATATTCCACAAAGTGGTTTTCAGTCTATAATAGTTTCGATGGAATAGCCTTCTGCAAAGCTTTTCGTCACCGTAGCTTGAAATGTTTTTTTCCCTGCTGGAGGCTGGTAACTGTGCAAATAAAAGTTCTATTGGCCTGCAGTCAAATGCATGTATTCTCCAAAGTATATAGGTCAACCAGCGTATTCAACAATAAATTGTATCCTCTCGACTTTCAGACATGCTTGCGAATTTTCTAAGAGCACCCACAATTTAGCTTTTAATGATGAAAACTTCAATCAACACAAAAATGGAAGCTACTAAATACCAACACCATACTGAGTAACCACAAGATCCTCAAATGAAACAAGCATCATATCACCTATATCCAGTACAAACAGACAACTTTTAACAGAAACCTGCCATCGACTCAATTCATGACACAAAAACAATCACTTAAAGCGATCAAAAGCATTTCGGGGTAAAACGTGCTCAATAACTTGTTTGGCGATATTCAAGAAGGGGCTGCAAGCTTAATTTTCATCATTCTACGTGATACAATGAGAGAAAAAAACATAAAGATAATCAAGACTGTAATATAATAACAAAAAAATACGACTACTTATAAAGCTTAGACAACAAGCCCACAGAAAATAAAAAATGAAAGAGCTAATGCAGGCTGCTAATTGTGTTGCATGGATACTTATGTGCAGAGAAGAAGAAAAGATACATACCCAGTGCAGTAGGCAACCCTGACCATATCAATAATGTCCCTTTCTCATGAAAACCTACCCCGTTATGATCAGCAGCTACACCAATACAAAAACACAAACAAGCAGAACAATGGATGCCGAAACACCACCTAATGAAACATAAGGCAACAAACTGAAACTTCTCATATATCTGTTAAGGGTCAATTTGTAGTGTTTTATAAGGATATATTTTATATCAATATTCCCCATATATGGATGTTTTTCATAGAATTCGAGGTTTATAGTGAAATATTGAGTGAATGGTGATTTAAAGAGTTAAATATGAAAACGTATCAATTTATACGATTATTTGATTGTTTTATATGGTTTTGGATATTGTTACGTTTTTGTGGTGTTTGGATGCAATGTAGATACATGTTTTTGACTTGGAAGAGGATAAAGATGGAGATAAAGCTTGGAATGAAGCTTTCAAGCAGCCGAACTTCCGATGCAGTTCTTGATATGATATACACTGATTTGACTCTCGACCTCAAGAGAAGATTTGTAGGGCTTGAAGAGAGGATTCTACAGGATTTTGAATCACTTCATTCCGACTTACGAGGCCCGAGATATGAGCATTACAAGTTTGGATAATGATGCTGAATTCAAGTAGAAAATCCCGAAAAATACTCGTAATACGACGGGCTAGTCAAAAAGGCGTTTTCTGAAGAAGAGTCCTTAATGAAAGTTGTAGAGTTTTCCGAGAGCTTTTTTATGACATTCGGATCATAATTTTTGGAGGTCTACAACTCAAGATATGAATTTTAGAAGTTTGAGTCCAGGAGCCGCCATGCAGCCACCGACTTAAAGTCATCCAGCCGCATATTATTACAAACAGCCGACCTATGCATCTATATAAACAGCAGATTCCAAACCCTAATAATATCATATAATTCATTATTCATAAACAGCCGCATAACAGAGGAGTAGTAGCGGCCGCACTTCATCAGGTTCTCAGGCGGTCACCCGAGCCTTGTGCTCGGGTGATCCGGGTTAGATTAGGATTTCTTTTTCTTTCGTTTGTCGATTCGTGAGTCAATCATTGTACCAAACTATGTGAGTTTAATCTCTTTTAATTTATTCAATCTCTAGTTTACTTTCATGATCTCAATTTATTTTGTATCTTTTTATGCGATTATGATGCTATTGTGTGAACGTATATCGAGAGATTGTTTACTAATTGATATGTTTACAACATACGGAAGTTGCGTAAACTAGATCACCATAGAAGATAGGATTTTTAATCATTAATGATGACAAGTTAATCGATTAATTATCTAGGTTGTTAGATTCTAAAATACGGAAGTTAACTTGAATCTACACCTTCGTTTTGTATGGAATATTGGTCTTAACATTCGGAAGAGGAGAGATCGATAATTGAATTCACTAAGGAATTAGGGATTCATAGCTTGAGAAATAGATTCACTAAGGAATTGGGATTTGTATCTCGTGTAAAGGTGAAACCACAATTTGAATTAAAGTCATGAGATGAACTAGGATTGAGATCACTTAGTTTGTACATTGTTTGAGCCCATGTATCGTTAGTTTAGTTTAGTTTTATTTCGTTTTAGCTTAGATTTAGTTTACTTGTTCTATGTGTTATTTGTTCGTTCTTTCGTTTATTTGTTTTCTTGAGTAACAATTGAGAGGATTAATAAAATTAGATTCAACATCCCAATTCCCTGAGGATCGATACCCGTACTTATCCAACTTTACTAGCAACTACCCGGTATTCGGCCGGTTAGGAGGTAGTTTTGCATGGTAGTATAGGTTTTATAAATTTTCTTTTGTTTTAATGATGCAAAATCTCTCCAACAAAAGTGGCGCCGTTGTTAAGGGTGATTTTATACGTTTTATAAGGATATATTTTATATCACTTTCCCCCATATTCGTATGATTTATATAGAAATCGAGCTTTATATTGAAATATTGAGCAAATGGTGTTTTTAATAGGTTAATTGCAAAATGTAACGATTTATGTGCTTAAATTGTGATTTTATGTTATTTTGGGATTGTGTTACGCTTTGGTATATTTTCCTATATTGTAGATACATATTTTGGCATGCAAGAGGATTAAATGATGAGGTTTTGCATGGAAGAGGAGAGATCAATAATTGAATTCACTAAGGAATTAGGAATTCATAGCTTGAGAAATAGATTCACTAAGGAATTAGGGATTTGTATCTCGTGTAAAGGTGAAACCACAATTTGAATTGAAATCATGAGATGAAATAGGATTGAAATCACTTGGTTTGTGCACTGTTTGATCCCATGTATCTTTAGTTTAGTTTAGGTTGTGTTATTTTATTTCGTAGGTTAGCTTTATTTTAATTGCTTTTTCGTTTATTTTATTTGTTCTTTCGTTTATTCGTTTTTCCTAAGTAACAATCGAAAGGAATTAGTGAAATTAGATTCAACATCCCAATTCCCTGTGGATCGACCCTGTACTTTTGTTCAGGGTCAATTTGTAGTGTTTTATAAGGATATATTTTATATCAATATTCCCCATATATGGATGTTTTTCGTAGAATTCGAGCTTATAATCGATTAATTGAGCAAATGACGTTGTGAATAGTTAAAATGCAAAATCGAGTAAATATCGTGGTTTTATTATCTATTTTGTATGGTTTTACGTTTTGCTCGGTTTTGTCATCTTTTAGGTGCACAAATGTGGAATGGAAGAGGTCTAAATGATGTTTGATTGAAGATTAAAGTGGAAAGAAAGAGATACAAGAGGATGAAGATGAAATAAAGCTTGGGAAAATCCCAAAACGACTTCGTAATGACGGGCTAATCAAAAAGGCGTTTTTTCGAAGAAGAGTCCTTAATGAAAGTTGTAGAGTTTTCCGAGAGCTTTTTTATGACATTCGGATCATAATTTTTGAGGTCTACAACTCAAAATATGAATTTTAGAAGTTTCATTCCTAAATTCATGCATTGAGCAAATTCGACATACTCCAAATCCTAATTGGAAAAGGATTTAATTGCGGCCGCCACCGCCATATTGCTTCAACCGACTTATGCATCTATTTAAACAGCCGTTCCTAACCCTAATTACATACATTATTCGACATACACTTTTCTTGAGAGCGGCCGCCAAGTTGAGAGTCTCAGGCGGTCACCCGAGCCTTGTGCTCGGTGATCCGGGGTTAGATTAGATGTAGTTTTTCGCTCGTTTGTTGATTCATGGTGCTCAACCGTTGTATAAACTATGTGAGTTTATTTTTAATTTATTCAATCCTTTTTATTTTTATGATCTTTAATTTATTTTGTATTTTTCTATGATTCATGATGCTATTATGTGAACTTATATCGAGAGATTAGTTTACTATTGATGTTTACAACATACGGAAGTTATGTAGACTAGATCACCATAGAAAGATAGGATCTTTAATCATTAATTATGTGACAAATTAATTGGTTAGATTTCTAGGTTGTTAGATTCTAAAATACGAGAGTTAACCTGAATCTACACCGAGTTTTGTTTGGTAAATCGATCTCAACATTCGGAAGATGAGAGATTGATAAATTGGATTCACTAAGGAATTAGGAATCCATAGCTTGAGATTAAATTCACTAAGGAATTAGGGATTTGTATCTCGTGTAAAGGTGAAACTACAATTTGAATTAAAATCATGAGATGAACTAGGATTGAAATCACTTGGTTTGTGCAATCGCTTTGATCCCATGTATCTTTAGTTTAGTTTAGGTTGTGTTATTTTATTTCGTAGGTTAGATTTATTTTAATTGCTCTTTCGTTTATTTTATTTGTTCTTTCGCTTATTCGTTTTTCCTAAGTAACAATTGAAAGGAATTAGTGAAATTAGATTCAACATCCCAATTCCTCGTGGATCGACCCTTTACTCACTTCGCTCTACTATCAATTACCCGGTATTCGGCCGGTTAGGAGTTAGTTTTGCATGGTAGTTAGGGTTTATAAATTTTCTTTTGTTTAATGATGCAAAATCCCTCCAATTTTCTTATACCAGACGAGCGTCTATGCTTTCTGAACGTCCGTCCGGTTGGTTTTCAAGTCAAACAGCGTTTGTTTCTGTGAAACGCCGTCCAAAGTCAGATTTTGAGGTGAACGCCTGTCATTGTCTTTGAACGCCGCTCAAAGAGTCCAGGTTTTTCTTGATCTCATTCCTAATGCTTTTATTTAGTATGGATTGCTTACATTCGAGCATCTGTGGCCTATTTATTTTTTTTACATAGATGTCCTGAATATGAATGTTATACCTTTCCATCTATGAATTCATGCTAAGTAAATGATCTTATTCCTTATACATGATTCATCTATGCAAGTTATAGTTCTTCGCGGTTCTCGTATGCTATAAGCGGTCTTCGTGTTAATTAGTAGCTAATGTCGGTTTCGTATGCTACATACCGTGATGATGAATCTTGTGAGCTTTGAGACTTATGTGCTTCCTTGTTATTTTTATAACTCATTTGGGTAGTAACTGTCGGTTTTCCGTTGCTATGATGGAAACCTTATGAGTTATATCTGTTTAGTATAGCTAACTGTTGGTTTTCCATAATGCTATCACCTTTGACGAGTCTTAAAGCGCGTCTACACTGCATGTAATGAACAGCACTGTCGTTTATCGTAACCTGTCATTATTTGGTAGACGTTTATTATATACATGTCATGCTGCAAATGAGTGGGCTAGTTTTCTTTCTTTTATTTTCTTTTATTTTTGCATATCACTTAGATGCATA
The DNA here is from genome assembly GCA_026214975.1 of Gentiana macrophylla. Taxonomy (NCBI): domain Eukaryota; kingdom Viridiplantae; phylum Streptophyta; class Magnoliopsida; order Gentianales; family Gentianaceae; genus Gentiana; species Gentiana macrophylla. The sequence goes on along the minus strand of CM047807.1, from coordinate 5,635,522 downwards.
TCATTTAGTTGCATATCATCTAGTTGCATTGTTTTTCTATTCTCTTTTTTTTTTCTTGAGCGTAGTTAACTGTCGGTTTCCGTAATACTACCTCGTTTTCTTTATTTTTAGTTTTTTCATAGGCCGTAGTCACTGTAGGGTTGTCCTCCAAACTCGCTCAGCCTGAGCCTGTCAGAATTTATTTTTATTTATTTTATTTTTAGGATTGCATATCATGTAGGCTTCATTGTAGTATATTTTCATGTAGTTGCACCTAGCCTACTGTTGTGTAATGTTCCATGTATATGTATTCCATCTTTATATGAGCTTAAATTTGAAATATCTCTATATCTCCTTTTCCATGTGCTTTATATATGTAATCTTTTCTTTTTCCCGAAGACTCTTTTTGCACTGATCAAGTCTGCAGGATATTTTTGATAGCTATTGTGCACTTTCACGATGTATTCAGTTGTCCTGTGATGCTCCACAGTCTACTGAGCTATGCAAGCAATCCTGGTTCTTGTTGGTTCCTCCAGCACTGCCAAACATCCAATCGCCTATGTTCTCTAATTTATTATTTACTGTATAACTTGAGGACAAGTTGCAATCTAAGTGTGGGGAAGGGATAGATGATTTATGTGTCTACTTTCGTTTGCTCATATTTTTAGTATTTCTATGAAAAGTGCTTAATTTTCAAATTTTTGTTATATCCCGAGTAGACAAAGGCATATCTTTGCTTGAGTTTATATCATTTTTGCTATATTCTCAGTATATTTAGTAATTTTAGTTGTTTCACCCGACACTCTTTTCACATGCCATAGTAAATGATGAGCTAAATGTTGAAAGCCTACCCCATTTTAGTTGGAGTTTTTGATGATTATAGCATGTTTCTTTGCTTATGTACAATTCTTGAAAAGTTTAGTAGTTTGTATTCTAGGATTAAAGTATGACATACTTGTGAATATCTGTAAGTTTGAATGTGATAAGTGAAACGTGATTAAGTCTTTGCAATAGTAATAAATTGTTTACTTGAGGTGTTATGCTCGAGTGGTCTCAGTGCTACTAGAAAATAATCTTTTCCGCCGCCACCACCGAGAAATCTCTAAGTAAACATAATTGTAATTGTGTGTGTCGGAAGTCGGTTTATGATTTGGGTGAGGTAGGTGTACCACGATGTCCTATTCCACTATGATGACCAAAAGCTCACGACGATCACTTTATAGTTGCCTTATGATTGGAGTAAGGTAGGGATTATCTTGAAATGTCCTATTCTCTGTGAGGGCAAAAGCTTATTCGATGTGTGTTAGAAAAGTGTGAAAAAGTGAAAATATTGAAATATATTATTATGAATAAGTAAGGACTTAGTTATCGTTAATCTTATACCCAGTATAAACTGAAGGATATGTTGTAGGGATTATCCTCTGAGTCTGTCAGAAATGTTTTAGATATTCTCTACTATGTCTTTTGGGGATCTGTATGTTAAAGTGCCTATTATAATTTTTGAATATTTCTAACTTAGATGGGAAACCGGGCTAGTTTTGGTTTGAATAACTTTCAAATTGTGGAACTTAGTGGAAGTTTATTATGGCTATGCACACACTACACGGGTGAACTTCTAAGTTATTGAATATACTTCATATTTGTATGGATGTTTATTTGTCTCGAGCTTGACTTTGTTTTGTTTTGCTCGGGACGAGCAAAAGATAAGTGTGGGGGAGTTGTTAAGGGTCAATTTGTAGTGTTTTATAAGGATATATTTTATATCAATATTCCCCATATATGGATGTTTTTCATAGAATTCGAGGTTTATAGTGAAATATTGAGTGAATGGTGATTTAAAGAGTTAAATATGAAAACGTATCAATTTATACGATTATTTGATTGTTTTATATGGTTTTGGATATTGTTACGTTTTTGTGGTGTTTGGATGCAATGTAGATACATGTTTTTGACTTGGAAGAGGATAAAGATGGAGATAAAGCTTGGAATGAAGCTTTCAAGCAGCCGAACTTCCGATGCAGTTCTTGATATGATATACACTGATTTGACTCTCGACCTCAAGAGAAGATTTGTAGGGCTTGAAGAGAGGATTCTACAGGATTTTGAATCACTTCATTCCGACTTACGAGGCCCGAGATATGAGCGTTACAAGTTTGGATAATGATGCTGAATTCAAGTAGAAAATCCTGAAAAATACTCGTAATACGACGGGCTAGTCAAAAAGGCGTTTTCTGAAGAAGAGTCCTTAATGAAAGTTGTAGAGTTTTCCGAGAGCTTTTTTATGACATTCGGATCATAATTTTTGGAGGTCTACAACTCAAGATATGAATTTTAGAAGTTTGAGTCCAGAGCCGCCATGCACCCACCGACTTAAAGTCATCCAAATTCAGATATTATTACAAACAAATTTAACCTATGCATCTATATAAACAGCAGATTCCAAACCCTAATAATATCATATAATTCATTATTCATAAACGTACGCATAATGGAGGAGTAGCGGCCGCGACTTCACTGGTTCTCATAGGCGGTCACCCGAGCCTTGTGCTCGGGTGATCCGGGGTTAGATTAGGATTTCTTTTTCTTTCGTTTGTCGATTCGTGGAGTCAATCATTGTACCAAACTATGTGAGTTTAATCTCTTTTTAATTTATTCAATCTCTAGTTTACTTTCATGATCTCAATTTATTTTGTATCTTTTTATGCGATTATGATGCTATTGTGTGAACGTATATCGAGAGATTGTTTACTAATTGATATGTTTACAACATACGGAAGTTGCGTAAACTAGATCACCATAGAAAGATAGGATTTTTAATCATTAATGATGACAAGTTAATCGATTAATTATCTAGGTTGTTAGATTCTAAAATACGGAAGTTAACTTGATTCTACACCTTCGTTTTGTATGGAATATTGGTCTTAACATTCGGAAGAGGAGAGATCGATAATTGAATTCACTAAGGAATTAGGGATTCATAGCTTGAGAAATAGATTCACTAAGGAATTAGGGATTTGTATCTCGTGTAAAGGTGAAACCACAATTTGAATTAAAGTCATGAGATGAACTAGGATTGAGATCACTTAGTTTGTACATTGTTTGAGCCCATGTATCGTTAGTTTAGTTTAGTTTTATTTCGTTTTAGCTTAGATTTAGTTTACTTGTTCAATGTGTTATTTGTTCGTTCTTTCGTTTATTTGTTTTCTTGAGTAACAATTGAGAGGATTAATAAAATTAGATTCAACATCCCAATTCCCTGAGGATCGATACCCGTACTTATCCAACTTTACTAGCAACTACCCGGTATTCGGCCGGTTAGGAGGTAGTTTTGCATGGTAGTATAGGTTTTATAAATTTTCTTTTGTTTTAATGATGCAAAATCTCTCCAACAATATCCCGTAAACAAAAACAAGATTTCAAAAACAATGTGAGAAATCATTCAGAATCCTCCAACACGGTCGAACATCATAAACGACATAACAACGTGTGAGGAGGAAAAAGACATATGATGCAGCAACAAACAACATATACAACAAGAAATATAGCTCGAGATCCGAAAGTAATACTACTAATAAAAAATAAAAAATGACAAAGAGTAAACAAATCAAAATGAGGGAAGTAGTAGTCTTTTCAACATCGCCATAGTCGGAAGAAGCTAAATTAATGGGGCGAGTCCAAAAGGACAAAAAATATCTAAATGGGAAAAATGACAAGAAAAAAATTTTTGTTGAGAAGGACAAAAATGCTTTAGCATTACATGTGTTACTACATTTGGTTGTAGCAACATGTAGTAACACATGTAATAACATCGCGCGTTTTGTCCTTCTCGACCACTATCTTTTTTGTCCTTTTTCCTCATTTTAGATAAAAAACAGTCATTTACAACCTTTAACCTTAAATTAATAGCTTTGAACTGGGACTCAATTCTTGAAAGGAAAAAGCATGGCTTCTTTAAAGGTTTTGAGAGTTCTTGCTCATATTTTATTAGCATTCACAGTAAGCTTCCATGCATTGATCACGTGATGGATCTTCACTAAGACAGCTTTTGTTGCTACCACCTATGGATGCAGCTGCTTCAAATGCTTCCTGTAACCTTGCTACCACTTCTGGTGGTGCTCCTATCTACACACCAGAAAGAAAATTTCATTTCTATTAAAAAAAGAAAGCCCTTTTCACAAGGTTTTCATTTACACATCATTTTTGAAGAAAAGTTGAAGGAAACTAACAAAACCCTTTTCTTGAACACAAGTTTTACCAACCCTTTTCAGAATACACAAGTTCTAAAGTTTAAATGATGAATTCAATCGAAAAATTTTGAGAGTTTCGCCAAAGTTTCATCTTTATCATCAAAACAACAAATTTTCTTCAATTTCCTTTTTCCCGTGTATTGAGTAACGTAAATGATGCATTTCATCGTAAAAAAATTTGATGGTTTTGCCAAAGTTTCAATCTTTAACTTCAAAACAACAATTTTCTTAATTTTTTTACCCAACACATAGGATGAATATGAAGCTGTGCGTCGAAGAAACTTACCTGAATCTCGCCAAATCTATCACCAAACGTATTATAAACATCTTGTTTTTGCCAACTTTACAAATCATACATAAACATCTTGGAAAGATCTAGTGGAATTTAAGGGCTTACACGATTTTTGTGGCTATTAGTATTGCTAAACAGGCTAAATTACCATTTTGGATCCTCTAACTAGACACGTTTTTCGATTTTGGTCCTGATTTTTCTCCGGCGACAATTTTAGTCCTGTAAGTGGTCTTTTTTTTAAAAAAAATAGTCCTGAACGCCGGAAAGACCACTTACAGGACTAAAATTTTCGCTTAAAAGACCACTTATAGGACTAAAATTGTAGCCGAAAAGACAAAATTTCAGTCCTCTGTAAGTTTGTCTTTTCCGCGCTCGAGACTATTTTTTGTAAAAAAAACCCACTTAAAGGACTAAAATTGTTGCGAGAAAACCAGGACCAAAATCGAAAACGTGTACAGTTAGAGGGACCAAAATCAGAATTTAGCGCTACTAAACAACTGTACCTGGTGAATTCATGATTGGAGATGCTCTGATATATAAATATTGTTTGTAGGAAACAAATAATAAAAGGTAAAAATACATTAGACACCTGTCAGGCAAAGAGTTACACATGCAAAGTGCAAAATTGACTATCGTAGCTTAAGGATGAGCTTCTTTCTCCTCTATTTTAACCTTATCGAAAGCCGCTTTCGCTGCTGTTGCTACTTGCTCTTCTTGTAATCGGAAGGAATTGAAACACTTGGAGCAAAGATTCATTGTCGGCTGAGCTGATCCAAAAAAAAAACCCATCCGTTTGCGCATAGCCCAGACTTCAATGGTTGGAATCCGGTACCGTCGTTCATCTTGCTGCCCTCAGATCCTCCCATTTATTCTTCAACAACAAAGAATAATAATTTGCAGAAAAATGGAGAATACAGTGGGTTTTGTAGGATAAAGAGGAAAAATAGAGAGATTGTTAATCAAGAAAATAGATTTATCATAGTTCAAAAAATAGCGCTTTCTTGGTACCCAAAAGTCTGGGAAATGACGATGGTGACAAGTGCATCAAAGAAAATCTGTGTACCACAGCAAGAAGTAAAGCATTACAGCTGTAACGGGTCGTAATGAGAGTAATATTAATAAAAAAAAAAACAAAAAAAATGCAAGGTGCCTTTGACAGGTGGCAGCTCCGGAACAACTCCAATTTTTGCAAAATGAACGTGGCCTCATGTGGGGGGTTTTGTGTCTTACCATTTTGAATAGTGATACATCCACTGCTTCTTCTATCATAATATATTACACAACAGAATCAACACTACACATTTTGTTGGGACTCATCACAACAAATAATTAATCATTTTTATCAACGGATACCAAACTCAGAAATTTGTATACTAAATGCCAGAGTGACTTATCATTTTCCTACCATTTTATAGGTGTTGTGGTGGTAGTAGGTAGAAGAAATAAACCAATAAAGAAATAAAGAAATTACAATATGCAGATTTTTCGGACGGGAACGAGAGTTTGGAGAATGCGTTTGAAGCCTCCTTCAAACCAACAAAGCTCCTACAATTTTGCCTCTTCCATGGCTTCTCTCTATTCTCTTGTTCTGCCCAACCCACACCGTCCTCTCCGCCGTCACGGTCTTCAAAACTCCACATTCTATGTCTCCACCACCGCCCAGCAACAACAACATCAACCCCCTACCACCTCCGGTTCACCACCACCAGAAAAGAAGTCTTTTGCTGTGGCTACAGGGGAGCTTTTTCTCGGAATTGCTTCCAGAATTATAAGCCGGCCATCGAATCGATCAATTAATAATGTCGGGGAGGGAGTTGAGGTTGATAACAATCGGTTGGGACCTGGGGTGGTGGTGTCCCTGAGAATGATCAAAAGAGGGAGAGGTGGTGGATGCGGAGAAGTAGAGAAAGGATTGCCTCTGTGGTGGAGGATCCTGTACAGCCGGTGGTTTTGTGGGAGCAGAGTGCGAAGGATGTGGAGGCTGAACGTGACCGGAAGGCGGTTACTAGCCCTGGGTTTAGTTTCTCTGCTGCTGGGCTTTTGTTTTCCTATCATCTTGGTGTGGCTCAATTGCTCATTGAGAAAGGATATATTAAGGTTCTTCTTCTTCTTCTTTTTCCCAAGTTTTTTTTTGTTTCTTGAAATGAAAATTTCGTTGTGTTTTGTGAATTTTTTTTTTTTTTTCTCATAAAGGAGACAACACCATTAGCTGGTTCCTCTGCTGGTGCAATAGTTTGTGCTGTCATTGCTTCTGGGGCAACTATGCAAGAGGCTTTAAGAGCTACCAAAATCTTAGCTGAGGATTGTCGGCAAAAAGGAACTGCCTTTCGCTTAGGCGTAAGTTCATGCTTTCTTAAATATATCAATGTCATGCTATTATTTATAAACTTTTCCTGCAGCTGAGCACATTGCTTTTGTAATGCTTTCTGAATTAATGTGATATTTGGTATAGCTACTGGCTGAAAACTCAGTTTCATTTCAATAACTCTCTAGCAGTGTTCTAAAAATCGGTTTAGGCGGGTATCTGGCGTCTAGATTATAGCCTAGGCGGGCTGTTCTAGCTTGCACGGAGTTAGCCAGGGCTTCTTCCTCGAGTCATGTCATGATGGCCCGGGACGGGTCCGGGACAGGTCTAGGTGGGTCCTGAATGGGTCTAGGCGGTACTGTTAAGGCAAAGACTGACATCAAAGAGGCTTTGAAGAATAAGGAGGACAAGTATAAACCTATACATGACAAAATGGATAACAAAGGAAAGGGGGCGTATTGATACTCCACCTCATTTGACGGCTTACTTGTTTCAGAAAAAACCTAGGCGCCCCCTCACCGCTTTACTAGCGTTCAACGTCTTTTAGAACAATGCTCTCTAGGATAATTTGATTCCTTTGTGGATGTAGACTGACTTTTCAAAATTCATACCCCAGTTAAAGTATACTATGCGAAGTGAAGAGAGGAGGAGTGATCACTAGATGAACAGGTAATGAAATAAAGTTTCTCCATCGAACCACTTTGATTTTTTTTTTATTTTTCGGTGGGGGTGGGGGTGGGGGTGGGGGCAAAGATGTTAGAGGGCAAATTGCACAGTCAAAGCAGTGAGTAACCCCAGGTACTAGGTTGAATTCTTCTCACCTTAAGATAATGTTTTGATAGAAGCTAATTGATGTTGAAGTCTAAATGAAGAGGAAGAAAGAGAGATACGAGCTCACCATTTTCATTGATGAAAAGTTGCAAAATGATATTCTGCCTATGCATATCCCAGGGGTTCAGATGTTAACCTAGCAAGCTATACTAGCAACCCAACTGCACTATAGACAACATAAATAGGCATACTCCAACTTATCAAAAACCGGGTCCTACTTGTTTAAAGTAGAAGGGCCCCAATGGCCAGCTCAGCTATTTTTTAATAACTTAGGCCATAGTGGGTAATGGCCAACTCAGCATCGATGCTAGGTTATGTCCTACGTCATTTCATCTCGCCCCTATGAAAACTTGTCCAAGGTGATGTCCGTTAGATATGAAGATGTAACTCTCTCCCGGGTGAAAAGTAAACATCAGAGCATTAAGGTGTGTCAATCTTGATCCATTTATTTCTCGCTCTCTCAAAAAAAAAAAAAAAATCTTCATCCATCTGTTATAAGGTTGATGTTCAGAAGGATGCATATTGCAAAACACAAAACAGTGGCAACACTACCCACTGCACGTACCATTGCACCTTCAGCTGCCATTCTCTTCATTGTAAAAGTTGGCGCTGCAGTCTGGCTAGACAAGCTGTACCTCTTTTCACCCCTTTTTTTGCAAAACCGAAGTCACCTCAAGTGCAATAACCATGATGATTGCTGCATACAGACTTAGAAGAAACGTCCTTGTATCTTCAACTGCTAGGAAGGTAGCTATTTTGCTAACTTCTTCTTCTAACTCTGAAAGATATGTATATTCCGAGAGCAGCTATGAACATAGAGTTTAGAGCCCTCAACTCAGCAACATATTTGATTAGATTGATGAAGGTTATTGCTCGATCACATCTTCTCCCTTTAAAAATTTCCAAAAGCTTTAACTTTTGCTTAGGATCCTTCCCTTTTAGGATTTCTTCAAGATTTGTCAGCCGGAGAAGCCTTAGATCCCTTTCTAACCTTTATGAGGAATCAGAAGTAGGTGCTTCGTCAATGTTGATTCCTGATTCTAATTAAGAAGTCTTTCAAGTATACTGAATTCTGTTGAAAGCTGCGACGATAAAGATTTCAATCTCTGCTGAACAGTTTCATTGCCTTCGTCCATGAAAACCAGCCTGAAGATCTTGAAATACTCTGTCAGAAGCTGAAATTTAGGCGGTAATAGAGCCAAACCGGAACAGTTATTGTTAATATAACACTCCCAACAACCATCAGATTACAGAGCCACTTTTTAACGACATTCCAGCCATCAAAGTACTCAAGTCTCAGCAATTGTGCATCACAAAGCAGGTGATTACAAAGTTACAAAGCATAATAAAGGCAAAATAGAACGGTGGATTCTTTCTTGTGAAAAAAGCAACCAAGAATAACCCAGCCACTAATGGAGGAGTGATGAACAGTCTGAGAAATCCAACAAAAACTGCACCTCTGTAAACCTTCCACAACTTCCCCAGAACCTTTTTTATCTGTTTCCCATCACCCCACCGCTATTTTCCTCTTCCTAGAGGTCCATACTTTATCACAAACTACCCCAACACAGAAAAAGGAAATAAACAAGCCCAAAATATTATGATTGATTGGAGGAGGTGGAAGGGGATGAATCACCCCTAATTGAGTCCTCAACTATCAACAACAGCGTCTTCTTGAAAACAATCAAAGCTGTTACTGATAACACCATCTGATTGTTAAGTGAATATCATTGTGCCAAGTATACTTCCAGCTAATCTACTGGAACTAGATAAAAGATAATTCTTGAAGCCCCAGTTGGTTGACAAACAAATGTTTCCACCCAGATCAAACAAGAACACATCCATTTCAGAATAAACCCCAAACAATAACTGTAACAACAAGAATTTAGATATTTTCTCCTTCAACCCTATTCATCCTCAAGTGCATTCTTTTGCACTATTCCACCACAAATTTAGAATTTAGAAATTTTCTGTGATGGCACTATTCCACCACGAAGCGAGGACTCCAAAGAACCTTGGAGGTGGGACTTTCATTACAAGCCCAAGTTGATAGGTGCAAATAGCCTTAGCAGGTGCACAAGGGTGCAATGTTAGAACATTTGGTTCATGAAGTACTCCAAGAAACAGGGCATTCTGATTTCAATATGTTTCCTCCAACTCCAAAGTCTATGCTCTTTTGAGTAAATTTGATAAGTTCTCTTTGGTTGGTGTTGAAAAACTATGAGTATCATTCTTGATACTTCTCCCACTGTTTTCAGGCTCCACAATGTTATTAGTCTTGTTGAATATAGAAGAATAAAGAGTGTGAAACTGACACTGTTTATTATGCTGAGCTTGAAAGAGTACAGACTCTTAAATAGGCTTTGTACAGCCGACTTAAGGCTGGACTAGCCGATTCACCCTACCTTGGTGTGCAAGAATACACCTTATTAAATAATAGAGGTAAAAAGTAAATAACACCACATAGCTAAGCCCTAGGCTTACTGGCCGACTTAACATACATTAAAATAATAATAAAACAAACTCCTTCGACAAATCTCTTCATTGACTCCAACTTGTGTTTCTCCATTATCAGTATGTACCATATGCACAAAACCGTTGCAGATTTTGCTTCCATTAGAATCTGAAAACTCTCCACATGACGCACTATAATCGTTTCCGAAAAAAAAAATCCACATTTGCAAGAATCACAACATTGCTTCTGATAATGATGTGAATCATGGGTAGTTGTCTTGTTAGAAAGAAAAATAAGATCATTTTCAGCCCGCTTACCTTTCTTTGGAATAAACTAATCCATTCCACGAATATGGAATTATTGATAATTCAAACCAGACTCACCTTTTGTGTAATCAACTTGAGAGCAGAACCCATCGGACGCAACCCAGTAGAAGGCAAAAGGTCATAATTAGAGTCACTCATGGTCACCAAAGGAGTACCAGTGCCCACTGCTTCAGTGTGCCCGGTTTGCAGTTGGAAACAAGTGATGGGACTTTCATTGAACATCTGGTGGGCAAGAATCTGGACCTCAAGAGTTTCTTCATCCTGAACCGTGAGGAAATATGGTTCTTACCATCTAAGAACCTATCATTATGCAACCTTTTCCACCGCGCATAAGCTTCTCATTAAGCTTGTGGGCTGCTAGTTTACATCGAATATGCTCCAGTGGGTTCATCTCTTCAAAATAGCCTTCGATTGCGTCAATCCAGTCCCTGAAATCTACCATATGTGAAGACATGTAGAAGTCCGCTGTTTGGTGGCGTGAGACCCTTCACAGGTGTGCCCTTGTTGAGAATGTTGATTGAAGAAATCTTGGTCGTTCATATGGTACTTGTATCTTCCAAAATATTCAGATTTGGGTCTTCTGGTGTGGTGACGTTCATGATTCTCATTGATTTCACCAACTTGATTACGTGGAAAAACTTGTTCTGCATGTCGGCAGCCATAATCAGCTTCATGTTTTAACTTTTCAACAACCTGGCGTACTTTAATCATGGCAAAGTCAAGCTTTGGTCGAGCTTTGAAATTGCATCCCAAAGGGCCCTCGAATCCCGAACTCCATCGCATATCCAGTGACTTCCTCCATCAATTCCGGCCAATGTACAGCACCATTTTCATTGATGAAAAGTTGCAAAATGATATTCTACATCTGCTTATCCCCTAATCCCAGAAGTTATTTTAACCTAGCAAGCTGTACTAGCGGCCCTACTGCACTACATGCAGCATAGGTACAAGACACATACTTTAACAATTAAAGAACCGGGTCCTGCATGTTTAAAATAAAAGGGTCCCAATGGCCAGCTCAGATGAAGTTTAATTACTTGGGCCATAGCGGCCAACTCAACATCAACGCAAGGTTATCAACATCACTAACCCTTCCTCATGAGCTGGGTTGAACTTGAACTTCCGAGTAAATTAGACAATGTTCTTCCATCCCGAAGGAAGATAATCAATAAGCAGCTCCGCCATTTGTCCTCAATGCAATCATTCTTGGGAGTTGGGACTCTGCTGTTCTTCTGTACGGAATGTAAAAAGCATTGAAATTAACCCCCATCCCTCTTCCTATCCACCGCTTTGGTAAGCCATACTGGACTCATCCACCTCCCAACTATAATCACTTTCAAACAGTCGGCAGGATCTTTTCAATTTAAAATTTCCATTAAATCCAAGAGCCAAAATTAGCTAAAGTTAAACTCATGGTCTACAGTATACACTAGCAAGACTTGTTGAATGTTTTATATGATTCCTTCCACCTGTAACTTTAATTGGTAGGTTGAGTTTCTGTAGGTGCATTGGTGCATCGTGGGTGTGTAGAATCACTAAAATTAGAAAACTCTATACCAAGTAGAGTAATGCATTTTACAAGCTGTATGTATTACTGCAGGCGTGCATTTAATTAGCAGAACTAAACTGACATTTTTATTTTATTTTTGTTCTTTTTGTCCTCATTTAAGCTTTTCATCTCATAAATCGGTCCATATACAGGCTGTCCTGAGAGAAGTTCTAGATAAATTTCTGCCGGATGATGTTCATACAAGCTGCAACGGAAGGGTTCGTGGTAAGATTGCGTTCCTGTTGTTCTTCTTATGTACTTTGATCGGCGATTAGGCAAATTGTCTTGTTTGCCTGTGCTGGATGTTGAGCAATTGTCTCTTACATTGAGGCTTGTGTACTTTCTTCGACCGGCCTTGGCAGGATGGTAGCGGAATGATTCATCCAGAGGCATAATCTATTATGTAGATTTACTATACAAAAGTTTTCTGTTCCTCTTTCAATTATGCAAGATGGAATTGTCACCGTGTGATCTTTCAAGAGGGATTTCCACTTTTACAGGCGTCGTTTCCCTGTTTGTTCTTTGGAATCTTGATAATTTTCAGTTGAGCGTGTGGCGTTGGAGGCTTTAACCGTATTCGTTAGGATGGTCGATATTAAAGACCCTATTCTTTAGGATAGTCGATATTAAGGACTAATGTCAAATGGCAACTCACAGCTGAAAGTTAGTAAAAACAGCTCAACAAGAGTTCTCAATCCAACTGAGCAAAACAATAAACTAGCATTCCAAAATAGACAAATTAGTAAAGTAGTAAACATATACAGAATAAATTTGATCCATTTTGTTGAACTTTAACTAGCTTATTAAGATTTTTCTGTTTCTTCAACGGGGATGAGTTAGTAATAGATGCTGATGCTGTGTATCACTGCATGTGCCCTCATAAAACAATTTATATTGCTTTATGTAAAAATAATTCTTGTAAGAATCTATTTGCTTCAGTGTTTAATCAATTGACTTGAACAAAGCAGCCTTCTGGCCATGACATTTAGTTTTCATCTTAGTTGCTGTAACACAGATCCTTTGGAGACCAAGGGGTTTGTTGGTTGACCAGTTTGATTCCAAAGAGGATCTCATCAATGCAGTCATTACTTCTTCTTTCATTCCAGGGTAACTCATTGCTGTTCTTGTACACTTGCACTATTCTGCATAAATCGTTGAATTAATATATTTTTTTTTTTACGGTTTTACCCCCTCCAGTTATCTTGCTCCAAGACCAGCAACAATGTTCCGAAATAGAATTTGTATTGATGGCGGCTTGACACTGTTTATGCCACCAACCTCTGCAGCTCAGACGGTAGTCTTTAAATTTGTAGATCTTTTTCTTTTTTTCTTTTCTTTTTCTGCAAAGCTTAATGCTTGCTTTTGTGCATTTATGAGCTACATTTAAATGCATCACATCTACCACGGCATCACATTGAAAGTCGACTTTTGAACAGTGATTCTCGTTGTGATGCTATAATAAAGGGATTGTGATTCCTTTTAAGGGTATGGATGAATTTGTTGTATGTATGCTGACAAAATCTTTTCATCATTGCATTGCAGATTCGAGTTTGTGCTTTCCCAGCAAGTCGATTGGGACTGCAAGGAATTGGAATTAGTCCTGATTGCAACCCGAAAACCGGGCTGGTCCCAGGAGGTAAAATTTGAGTAATTTGGTAGCTGTTCTTCTTCCCCCCACCTTTTATGTCCATGATGAGAGCTTATAGTCTTGTTTTTGCTTAATATTTCAGCTTTTAATTGGGCACTTGAACCAGCTGAAGGCGCGTTCTTGATAAACTTTTCGAGTTAGGCTATTTAGACGCAGCTGTTTGGGCGAAGGAGAACCCAGTTGAGAAATTTGTTGAAGAGAACACTACATCTCTTCCAGGTGTTGTACAATAGACTTTTTTTCTTTTTCAAAACGGCTGCTTGTTGCTACCCTTAAATAGGAGACAAGATCCTCTCAGTACTGGCCTTAAGTGATCTCTTAAATAGCCCCAGTTTTTCTCTCTGGCCCCCACATGGACCCCACATAAACGGCATGCTGCAATGGACTGACCTGTTCTTAGTGGTGTTGTTACTTGTAGCATCCCTGGGTAGAGAGGAAAAAAATGGCGGAGAAGGGTAGCACCGGATGTAAATTCAAAAGGAAAATGATAAAGGCACTACATCGTACACAACATTACTGCATCCCAATGGTTTTCGAATTCAAAATACATAGCTTAGGTTCATAAGAAAATAAAACTGATACTTGTGTTTCTTGCTTATGTTATATGTGTGAGTTGTATATATACATATGCATAGTCTTTGGGAAATAACCAGTATACTACTTTTTGTACATAATTTGGCCAGGAAAACAAGTTGGTTAAATATTAAGGGTCATATTGCTACTGGGAGACTATATGGCAGTGAAATGTGTGCAGGACTTTTTAATAGGGCATCATTAATAATGGCACCACATCCGATTTCTTCTCAAGATTACCAAAGCAAATTTCGACTTTGTAGAGGTGAAATCTGTTTTACTCGGCCAGCCAGAGTCGAGATTATGCACAAAATTCGACTCTGAATGGGTTGAAAACAGATTTCGACCTCGACAAAGTCGAAATTTACACGAGGTGTGGTGCCTGAGGAAATTGACCGTGAGGCCACTAATGATGTCTTTTTTATATTGATACGCCATGGAATTATTGTTAGGTTACAGGCTAATAAATCTAATGAAAAGCAACATTTCTTGATAGTTAAGGCTTTTTAGCTTTTAAAGTGTTTCATTTTTACATTAAACTATGCAAATATTATAAGATAGTCTAAAAAGAGAATGCAATATTTTGTCTTAAAATATATTAATTTATGATGTTTTTCAAACTATGCGCAAAGAATAATAGCCAGTGACCAACAAGGTATATGGCATAGTTATTTATATTAAATCATAACCCGACAGTAATTAGAGTTCGAGTTCCGTTTGATGCGAAATAGGATGCGTGTGTTTGAATCTTTCGTTTTCTGAAGAAAGAAAAAAGAATACTAGCCAGTGGGACGGATATAGTACTTCTTCATGAGAACAGGATGTTTACTTGGTTTACATAAAGTAGGAATATTGGCAAATAACTTGAACTTTATTTGTTGAAGCTTGTTCATGTTTATTTGTTTATGTAAAGAAGCTGAACTCAAACATAATCTAAAGCTCTTTTAATTATGAAGTGAACATGAGCTTGACTCGTGAACGGTTGAATTTGTTCGTGAACACACATACACATATATTACTCATGTTAGGTTAGTTAAACGAGCCAAATCGAGCTGAACAAACAAATTAATACTCTTCAAGTCGAGCTCAAACTCGAGCTCGAACATTGCACATTTGTTATCAAGCCGAGCTCAAATGCAAATTACTACTCGTTTGGTGAACGAACGAACGAACACAAACGAGTTCGCTTAGTAAACGAACTTGAACTCGAGTTCGAACTAGTGCTATTTAGCACTAACAATGGGAAAATTCTGATGCATGAACTTTCTATGAAAACAGATCGTTGGATGACTGCTATTTGTATAAAAAGATAAAATTATTTTGTCTTCTTGTATAAGTGACGGTCCTGTTTTAATAGGATCGTTGGATGACTGTCATGTGTATAAAAAGATAAAATTATTGGGCCAATTATTTAAAAGGACTAATTTTCAACTTATTAGGGGTAATAGGACACTCCGAAATCTTATTTAGTTATAAGGACATTCTAATTTCAAGGGATAAAGAAAAAAAAAAAAAACGCTGAATGAGTTAAAAAAAAAGGGGGGGAAAGAAGCGCTGAATGAGTTTTTTTTTTTTTTTTTTTAATTATAAATATTTTAATTCACCATATTCTAAATGTATATATATTTTGATCTAAAAGCTCGGATCATCATAATTTTTTCACTAAAATTCATATTTTTTCGTCTTCTTTATTCTAAAATCAAATTCGATATTTTTTGAATAAATTTCATAAAATCAATTTTTTTCATAAAAATCGATATGTAGCGTATTGATCACCGTCATTGCATTGACCACCTACCGGATGCATTGGCCACGGGATCCATTAACCACTCCGATGCATTCACCGCGCTGATTCATTGGCTACCATGATGTATTGACCGCCGTGATCCATTGACAACCTTGATCGATGACATCTCATTGTAGCTATTTATGCATACGACGTCTCATCAGCGATTTATCACGATGACTTCTTATTGTAGCGATCTATGCGGTGATGTCTTATTGTATCGAATTATGCACCGGCGTGTTATTGTAACGATTTATGCGATGGCGTGTTATTGTAACAATTTATGCATACCTTTGGTTGTAAAAATATGCATTTAAACCAAAAAAAAAAAAGAAATACGATTATTTTACAAAGTTATCGAAAATTTAAACCAACACTAATCAAATAAACCAACATCAATCAAATATTTAAAGATAACAAAGAAATAAAGTTACTTTACAAAGTTATCGATGTGTGTATCAAGTTGTATATGCGGTGACATCAATATCATTGCATCAATTATCTAATTGTAAATCGATCATCAATGTCACTTTCTTGGACACATCAATGTCAATGCGTAAGTCGTCAATGTCAACTTGCATAAGTCGTCAATATCATCGCGTAAAACCTAACAATTGCATCGATCATTTCTGCTCTTGTTTTGCATTTCTCCAAATGTGGAGCTTTTAATATGGATAAAATTACAAGTTTGGTGAAACTACAAAGACTCTTCACTATGACTCTTGTAATGGCCACACGTTGTTTGTGCCCTCACGATAATTGGATTCATTGTGGAATCCTCAATTCTTTAACACGATCTTGAATCATTTGACGATCTTGTTTGAGCTTAATGTCATTTGCATCATTCATCATGTCGCTCGCGATCGGACATCAATGTCCTACATCGGACATCAATGTCCATGCATCAAACATCAATGTCACCGCGTAAGTCATCAATGTCCTTGTATCGAGGCATCGATGTCACCGCGTAAGTCATCATATATCATTGCGTAAGTCATCAATGTCATTTCTTAAAATCATCAATGTCATTGCTAAAATCATCAATGTCAACGCTTGGACATCAATGTCATTTCTTAAATCGACAATGTCACGGCGTAAGTCATCAATGTCCCTGCGTCGATCATCAATGTCACTCAATCAAGTAGCATGTAAATCGAGAAAAATATTTCTTACTTGGTAGTTCTTGAGCTTACACTTCTTTATCAAAAGGCATCAAAACCATTAAAAGCAGAGCATGTTAAGCAAATGACAAACTACATAGCACGTTTTATATTGTTTAGCATAAGCAAAGTGAAGTTACTATAAAAACACCTTGCTTCTACCAAATGTACTTTACACTCTATAGTCAACGTATATTACCTTCAAAAGGGTAAAACCAAGTGGCAATATAATCTTAGAAGTGATGACTAACAGTACAACACTTGATCCATAATTAAGGAAGAAGCACGGTTTCTCTCACAAAAGCTAGTTCCAAGGCTTGTAAATTACTACTTAATATATAAATCTGTAAGAGCATCCATACATAAAACAGAAAATCAATAGCAAAAGAAGAAAGAAAGAAAAATCAAATCAAGATTCAAGAATGGCAGCAGCAATGTTTGTAGTAACAAAGGCATTTTCTTCAACATTTCTAAAGCATTCCCTCCTCCTCCTTCTTATTAAGCTGTTTGTTCGTTCCAAAGTTTCTAGGGTTTGTTTTGTTTCTGACTCCAGGCATTATCAGGTATATATATATATATATATATATATATATATATATATATATATATATACTACTCTCTAATTTATTTAATTTGATCCGATTCTTTTTTTTTTTTTTTTTTCTGAATTGATTGATTCCAGTCTTTTTTATATTATAAATTAATTAAATGACACATGGTTGCCTGGTCTTGGTGATTGAAGGCACAGCAAGCCAATGATGACTGCTGAAAAGGTGTGGAAGAAGCAGAGAGAAAGACATCAAACGTTGCAGAGAAAGCTAAAGAGGAATGTCGAGAGCAAAAAAGAAATTAGATTGTCGCTTATAACATAATAAGTTTTGAAAGTGTCATAAATGATCATTAAATCTCTAACGACTACTATTATAACTAATAACCAAAAATTATTTTGTCTTCTTGTATAAGTAACATTCCCGTTTTAATAGGAAGTCCCCAGACGATGATTTAGGTACGAATTATATATTTCTTATGAAAAAATAAAATAAAATAAACAACAACAACAACAACAATTAATTTAATTTTACAACTTTGGCAAAAAAAAAAAAAATTTTAAAACCATTGGAGAATTTTATGAGCATTTTACATCGCTCGCAATTCACGACGATTTGTGACTGTCGTCGTGTCCGCTTCTTTTTCTCTTAATATCGTCAGAAGAATAATTATTAGAATGAAAATTCAGAAAAAGTGCCAAAAGAGATCCATTGAAAACAGCATTGAAGCACCAGCCTCTTATCCCGGAGCAACCCGGACCCGTAAAATGGTAATACAGCATCAAACCCGATATCCCAAAGCTAAACACGAACTGAACAATCTGACAGTCGGTGACCACCCTCTTCCACCGCGGCGGCCGCCGCCCCAGAACACTCAAAAAATAATAGGCGTACATTAGCACATGAACCGAAGCGTTGGTAACGAGCGCCACAGGGAACAGCGACTGGGAAGTGTTAAGCCAGATATAGCACATGACGATGACGATAGAATGATGGTAGACGTGGAGGAATGACAGCCGTCGAGATTTAGAGCCGCTGAGGATGATCAAAACTGTGTCGAAGAATTCCAGAATTTTGGAGAAATAGAAAACGTAGGCCCAGAAAAATACTGGCCCATGTGGAGGTGTGGGGATAGGGAAGCAGAGAGACCATGACCAGTAAGGCATTTGTTGGAGAGTTGAGATAATGCAACCAACGGCCATGATAAGGGAGAGGAGACAGAGGATAAGGTTGTGGACGGCGGTGATGAGGCGGAGAGCAGTGGAGGGAGGGTGGGAAGGAGGGAGAAACGATGGAAAGTGAAGGTGAGAGTTAGGTATGAGAGGACAGTGAGGGTGAGGAAGATCGGTGTGGAGCCTAATGTGTGGCCTGGTTTCCATTCGAAGGAGCTGATGACTGGGTGGTGGACTAGCCAGTAGTGAAGGCCGTCCATTGTCGTGTCGCAAACGCGCCGCCGGAGGATGATTGGCCGATGGTGGCTTTTATTTATTATTACGGGAATAAAAATGAAGAAGACGTCTTCTATATTGGCGTGCTACATATATCATAAATGTTGTTACGTGGTCATGAATTTGACCATTCATTTATCAAATATTATGGTTTCAAAAAAAAATAAATAATAATATCAAATATTATATGTTATTCGTTATTTTTATTTTTTCCTTTTGAGAAAATTATCTTTTTTATTTTAAAGCATCCATTTTGTACCGCAGCGATTTTAATATTCAATCATAAATGAAGAATAGAATGAAAAAAAAATATAATATTTGGTTGAGAAGAATGAATTAAATAGTGTTGTCACAAAAATCATAATAAAATTGAAGATATATTTTGTTTTCTCTCACATAAGAATCGGGTTGTTTAATGCACTGAATTTTTGGCGGAAATCTTTTCAAGAAGTAACTGCAGCGGAAATCTACTTAAATGAATCAAGGATGTGTTAATTGGTTTCATACGCATAATTTTGAAAACAGAAAAAGAGTCCATACACTCAATTCTTCCCCACACTTGTTCTTCATTTCCGGTTTGTAAAGAAAGCGACATTTTCCGGTGACGAAGAGGTCGATTGACCGGAGCGATGGCGAGATCAAAAGGAAAAAAGCAACACCCGAGTAAGTGGCAATTATGCTTGTAATTGTTTCGGATTGAATTTGCGTTTTCTTTGTTAAAGTAATTGAATTTTTGGGATCGATTGTTGAATGAATTAGGGTTTCAATTTGAATCAATTCGATTGTTACTACATTTGGGTTTTGAAGAATGTGAAACTATTCTACATTGGGTATTTGGCTTTGCATCCATCTGAACCAAATTGAATTTCATACTGGATACCGTGGGTAATTTAACGTTTCTTTAAAGGTGTTGGCTTTGGTTCAAGTTTCCTTTGGTGGTCTATCACTAACATCCGTCTTTGTTTCCCTTTGTGTTTTGTGTAATAATTTGGTAGTCAAAATTTAATGCTATATGTGTTTTCCTAATTAAGTCGACTAAAAGGATGTATATGCGGTGTCCGTTTGGATCGATGCATGTTCCTTATCTTCTCGATTTTACATTTCATTTTCCAAGTAAAGTTACTACTGAATTAATAATGTTACTACATATTCTGCAATTGTTACTGCAATATTCTGAAATTTGACCACTTCAACCTGGTTTGTAAGCTTAACCATTGGAAAGTTCTGCATGTGTGGGATTAGATTCACATCTTAGAACACAAATATTGTGGTGTTAGGGAAGAATAGTTGCTACAATTTTATGCACATGTTACACAATTTTTGACTTTTGTGTCTACATTTATGTGGTTTGACATTGCAGTGGTGGGACTATGTATATAATGTTGTGTAATGTTACTACATATTTGTAAAAGCTATTACTAGGTTTTTTCCATTTTACTACCTTTATCATGGCCTCGGGCTATCCACTTTTTATTGTTCCTACAACTTCAAAAGCTCAGAACTACATTGTATTCCACAGTTAGTACATGTCCTGGAATCATGAAATTTTAACCTACATGGCCTTTTTTATGTGATAGGTATGATGTTTTGAAATTTTAACCTAAATGTTACGTAAAGTTACTACAAGATCATTAAAAGTTTCTGCATGTCTTTGGATTCATTTGCACATGTTACACATTTTTGACCTTTGTGTGCGCAATTATGTGGTTTGATGATTGCAATGGTGGGGTTGTCAACGCAATGGTATGTATTGTTTCTACATATTTCAAATCACATTACTAGGTTTTTGCATTGTTACTACATTGTCTTGACCTAGGACTATCTCTTTTTTGTGGTCCATACAACTTCAGCAAGTGTAACTATATTGTGTTGCATAAGTTACTACATGTCCTTGAATGGGCTAGATATGATGTTCTGAAATGTTACAACTGTCACGAAAAGTTACTACATGTTACGAACGCTACTACATGTGTTACAAAATTTGTGTATCGTGTTTAATTTCTATAAAATGTAACTGCATATCATGAGTTGTTAACGATTGAGGTATGTGAACCAAGACCGGTGCACGTTGATGTCTGTATACAACTTATACAATTCCATTTCAAAGTATATAATAGAGAAGCATCGAATTGTCATGCGGAGAACGCCATTCAGTGTATTATTTAGGGCTTTGGATGAGGGAAAGCTTGTTTTGGGGAAAAGAAGCAATGAGATGCTAGACGAATTGATGATAGTACATGTTCATGAAAAGTTTCTACCTGTTCTGGATTCATTTGCACATGTTACACATTTTTTGCCTTTTGTGTCTACATTTATGTGGCTTGACATTGCAATGGTGGGATTGTCAATACAATGGTGTGTATTCTTGGCTACATATTTGAAAACGGTTACTAGGTTTCTTTGCATTTTTACTACATTGTCTACACTCTAGGACTACCTCTTTTATGGTTCATACAAATCCGCAAGTGTAAGCTGTGTTGTGTTGTAAAGTTACTACATGTCTGGAATGTGCTAGATGTGATGTTCGAAAGTCACTTCATGTTACGAAAAGTTACTACGTGTTACGAAAAGTTACTACATGTTCTGAAAAGTTACTACATGTTCTGGAATCATTTGCACATGTTACTACAAGTTCTGGAATCATTTGCATGTCACATCAGCATATTGATATTTGCATCATGTTGTCTCTTGTTAGGAAAAGTATGTTTTACATTGCATGTATGCATGTGGAGATAAGAAGCAACTAAAGAAGGTGCCGGAATGTGCTGGAATAGTGAAAGTTAAGAATCTTCCACTACAACATGAAGAGTCGTAAGTACAAATTGTCGTACTTACTTCTTTGCATATATTTTATACACATTCCAATTGAAGGTACACCTTTGTAATACATGTATTGTACGCATTGCAGGACTGATTGTGCATTTTTTGTGATTCACTACCTACTGAAGTTAGCACAAGGAAAAAGCATACCTCAAAAATGGACAGATGAAGAATTGCAGAGGCTAAAAGGGATGGTTGTGACGTCAATCATGCTAGACACCTTGCCCTCTTCATTTTAAAAGTGTTTAATTATTCTAGACTAAAGTAATGACATTTGTTGCAACTTTTTCTAAGAACTAGGCAATTATGGCCCATGATTCATGAATAATTTAGATTGTGGTTCTTCTGTTAAGACTATGACTACTTCAAAATTTCATTTGTCTTCAAATAATTTAAAAACCTACATTTTATTGGTTTAAATTACATATTGATATGTTTTGTTTGTTGTACATGTTGTAACCCCATTATTCCAACACATATGAATGTTGTTGACGTATGATCTGGAGTATGTACAATTACACAATTACCGGTTATGAGTTCGAATTTACGAGGTAGTAAGGATGAATGATATTGTCAACAAAATGCCATTTCCTTTCAGCGTCGGAACACATAAAGAAGTGTCACTCTACATTGTAATTGACAATGGCGATTCATTGTTCCATGTCATAACTCGACAAACAACCGTACATTGTTAAAATTCCAGCATTTTGATATGTATTACATGGCCTCGAAATTGTGAACTCCGAAAGTACAATGGTGTGCAGTGAGCAGTAAGGACATGTTTTACACTTCAAAGAGTTAGAAGTTCAGTCACTACATGTGTTACTACATTTTTATGTTGCATTACTACAAGTGTTAAAATAACCATAGATAACACAAGACGATTAGTGCAAAATAAAAAGGGAGAATGACAAAAGGGATAAAATATGAACACTGAAGCAAATTAACATAGCATAATAGTGCATTTTTTAAAAAAACAAAAAAAAAAGTGATCGAACATTCGGGAAGAAAAAATTATTAGCCACAACTTCTACGCAACAATAAAATTTAAAACACTACTTTTCCATAGCAGCCGCACAGGTTCTGCGATTATGATGACCTTCATTTCCGCAACTGCCACAGGTAATAGGACGTTTGTACTCCCCCCTCGATTTAATACGCTTCTTGCGTGGCCTACCAGGCTGCCTCTTCGGGATTGGGGGCAACACTTCCAACCCATCTTTAACATTCTCGTGTACATACGAATCTGGTATTGGGTAAATTGGGTCATGGTATGCATTGCAATATGACTCGGTCAAGTAGCCCGGATCAACAAACTGATACAAAGGAAATCCAGTAACACCGATGACTGCTAATCCGTGAACACATGGGTAACCATAACGTTGCCACTCATTACAACTGCAAGTCCCACACTCTAAATTAACATACACCCTTGGGGATGAAAACACCTCAAAATGGTATGGCGTGGAACTGATAACGTTGAAGCTTCTACCTATTTCCATCAACTCGTACAACTTTGAGTCAATTTTAGGACAAATCTTCGAGGTCCATGATGAACACATTTCATGCCGATCTGCAATAACAATTACATGTAAAATTTTATTGAGTAAATAATCAGGAAAATAAATAATTTGATTACGGTTCACATGAATTAAACCTGCTAGTTGCTTCATGATTTTTATACGAATCGCATCAATCATACTCAACACCGGAAGATGTCTTTCCTTAACCACCCAAGAATTGAATGATTCAGCAAGCGAAGATGACATGTTACCGTAGCGACATCCCTTGAAATAAGCATTGGACCACTTTTCCGGTTCCAGACCGTCAAAGAAACCCTCAGATTTTTCCCCCAACACGCAGCATTGTGTCCATATATTGGTGAAACTCCACTTCGGTAGAGGCATATGTGCATTTAACGAGCAAATCCACCATCTGGTCCCTCAAATCCGCACCACCTTTTTTACCACCGAAAGTGCTCTTCATATTAACTTCAAGTGGTAGATGCAAAAGAGTGGTTAGACTCGAAAACACTTTTGGCACAAAGACAATTAACCACATGTTCCGGTCGGACATGAAGGTAATCTCTCGTTCTTGTGTAAGGATTCTCCATAAGTGCAACAAAACCACCTCAATTTTCATAGTCCTCTGATTCAACAACGACATAACACACGGATACAACCACTAAAAACAAACATTGACAAAATAAACTTACAACATATTCAAATATACATAAACAATCATCCCTGTAGCATAAGTTTGTACATACAAATTGCAAAGGAATCCGATCAGGTTTATTTATAGTTTTTTCCAATGTAGTTACAGTTGATGAAGTTGGAGGAACCATAAAAAGGGAAAGCCCGATGTAATGAAAGAATAGTAAAAGTAGAAAAAAAAAAGCGAAACTATCTATACAAATATGTAGTAACATTACACAACATTGCATAGACAGTCCCACCAATGCACTGCCAACCCACATAAATGTAGACACAAAAGTCAAACAGTGTGTAACATGTACAAAAGATTGTAGCAACTCTTCTTCCCTAAGACCACACTATTTGTGTTCTAAGATGTGATTCTAATCCCACACATGCACAACTTTCCTTTGGTTAAGCTTACAAAACAGGTTGAATTCTTCAAATTTCAGAATATTTAAGTAACAATTCCAGAATATGTAGTAACAATATAAATTATGTAGTAACTTTACTTACAAACGTAGTATATGTTTTCATATGCACAGGTCGAAAACAAAGGAAATGAAATTCTGAGAAGATAAGGAACATGCATGGATCCAAACGTACAACAGACAATACATCTTTGTAATCGACTTAATTAGGAAACAGAGATAAACGTAGATACAATAGTCAGTTCTATTTTCACTACACTAAAACGCCGGTTACTACACATGTTACTATATCATGAAGGGAAACGAGTTACTACAATTATTACTACCCAACATAATAAAACCGATACCATGTCGTCCGAGGACACATCATGATCTTTTTTGATCAACTTCTCGTCCGTTTGGATGCAATCATAAAATACGAAACACAAGACATACGTGCAAAAATGCAAGATAGTTCAAAAATACTTCTCAGAATTACACGTACCATTATTACCATCCTTCGCAGTAGCAGCCAATAGATGCCCTTTAGTACCACACTTCAAATGTGCACCATCCAGATAAAGCAACGGACGACAGAAATTAAACCCCTTGATGCACGCAGCAAAACCGATAAAAATACGTTTAAACCGATGTGATTCTTGATCTACATCCAACACTACAACAGACTCCGGATTTGTCCGCAAGACACAGTCTTTGTAAGCCGGTAATTTATTGAAAGAATCGCGCTCGTTTCCATACGAAACTCCACAGCCTTCCCAACACCACCCCAGCAACATCATATGTTATTTTCGGATGACGCGTGAGCGACCAAGAATGTCGAACATCCGGCGGTGTAGTCATTGGCTTATCACGGATTGTGTCTACAATTTCGTTCGCAACAATACGGGAAGAAATACGTGAATGTTTGAAAGATCGAGCCGATGTTCCACATTTATGGACGTTGCATAATTTCTTCAAAATAAATTGTCCATTTGACGGTCTTTTAACCGCGTGTACCTTCCATTCACATTCCGTTTAGTTTTCAAAGCACATACAGCTGAAATCCGACTCGCATCATTCTTGGTATAAGCGAAACGGAAACCGGTTTGTATTGAATGTTTCATTAAACACAACCTAAAAGCATCCGCACCACCCTCAAATCTCCGACCTTCCATTAAAATAAGCTTATCCCATCCTAAGTCAATCGAGCGAGGATGGGACAAAAAAAGCGGTAACACGCCATCTGAGAACGTCAATCTACTCCCAAGACTAATCAACAACGGTATTACGACACGTATGAAGAAGATGACCCCATCACCCCGTCTTACACAACTTTGCACATCTACACTCTTCACTCCATATGCATTAGCTAATTACATCATTGATCGAACATCATCATCAGAGGTCAACACACACTTATGTTTATCTTGCATGGCATAATACACCCTTCATATTGGCATTTTCAATTCAAACCAAGTGTTAGAAGTGTCATCATGATTGAGCGTAAAGAATCTTGAATTTACTCTAAGAACACACGTCTCCTCCTTGAATGAACATATAAGCAGCAACATCACTGCAACACAAACACCTATAAATCAAATTGACAAATTCATATATAAACATGTAAATAATGAATCTCAAATTCGAAAAAATTTAGGTATTTTTTGGAACCAAACTAAACCCTAATTGGGAAGAGGAACCCAATAGGAGATTTGAGGACCTTAAGATCGTGCACATTTGTGAAAAAATGGGAGAAAATCGCAAACTAACTTGTGTTTCTCATCAAGCACATGCGAACTTGCGATTGGTTAAGCTTCAAAGACATGTTCATGTGTAAATAAGTCACAATGATTGTTGTTCCAATTCGAATAATGTAGTAACATTACAAAAACAAATAGCTCTATTTCATGACCAGAGTCGAAACAATGCAAAATAGTTGATCTGATTCAAAATAATGTTGCAATGATCCATATATTGTACTAACAATCCATTCATAGGTATTAAGAATTCACCACGAGTTTAACATTCATCAATGATAACAATCCATTCATAAGTAGTAACAATCCATTAAGGTTTAACAATCCATTGAAAGCATTAACAGAAATGTGCGGGAGAGAAAAAATAATAAAGCGAAACGATCCATGACAACAACAATTGTTCATACATGACCACAATTGCACACCGAAATATAATTACCTTGGGTCGATAATTGCTCGCGCGTATTGATACAAAAAAGCGGAAAAATGAAGCAACATGGCAACAAATTCGGTGATGAACTTGCAGCAGATGAAAATGCGGTGATGAAATTGCGGCGAGATGAAAATGCTTACTATGAAAATCGTTGATGAAATAAACCGTAAAAATCAGTGATTGCCTTTCCAACGGATCGGAAATGAGTCCTCCCACGGATCGTCCTTTTGCTTTTGAGAGAACAACCATCGAAGAAGATAATCTGCTAAATAAGTGGTAATGAAAATGGCATGAAATGAGGAGAAAATCTGATAGGCGGTTACAACAAAATATTTACCTCATTTATGACACTAAATATCAGATTTATTCGAAATAAATAGTAAAATATTAGAAATAAATCATTAAGGGTATATTTGGATTGACATTAATTTTTGTCCTTTACAACCTTTGTATTTTTTTTTGTCCTTTTCACATAAATAAGATATAAAACAGTCCTTTACGACCTTTTCCTTTTTAATATTTTATCGCATTCTTTCCTCAATATTTTATCACATTTAATATATATTGCTATGGTATGATCCGGAAGTTATAATATACTCATTGGGACCAACTTTACAAGTTATTGTATGAAATTTGTATCAACCGATATACGTTACAACTTTTTATTTCTAACATTTCACACACGATAAAAGTGTATTATTTGACATATAGTAAAAATAAACAAATTTAATGTATGTCACTCGATAGAATCTTCCTACAACTTGCACCATAAAATGTCTCTTATCTCGGGACCTCGAAGTGGGTCGAAATGGTCAATGAGCCAATTGGGACTTGATCCAAAGAGCTCGATCTATAGTAAACCAACATCATCGGGTCGCAATCGAGTTTCGATTGACCTCATCTACGGCGTAATCGGCCGGCGTGGCCATACAACCGACCTCCGATAGCGGTTATCTCGGCATTAATGGGCATGATCCTACTATTGACCTTTCCATCAAATCCATGATTGATCACATCTCACGATTTTAGTCTTATTGAGCCATTATTGTCCCACAATTGACATCACACGTGCCTATAATCAATGGATTAGTGCATTAACTTCCCACGATGGAGGTTTATAAAGGACCATCATCATCTACCTTCATAACTATGTTGTATTGGCTTGATCACATACATCTTTGGGTACATAAGTAGTTTCAAGAACGCAACCATAATCCACCACCAAAATCTCCAGTTTCTGTAGTTAGGTTTTTGTCAAAAGGGTCCAATCACCCCCGATGCTCTTGTGGTTACCTCCAGCAACACGAAGCAACTATGATGATCATAAATGAATCCGCATCTTCATATCAACGATTGAAGAAAATCAGAATGATGGGAAAAGTTTCTTATAGCCCAGAGGATCCCTTTCCTTTAGCTATGAACAATGATGCTTGGTTATCAAGGCAATAATCCACATACATCTCATAAAACATCATCGATATACACATGAAGTCTGAGTCAATATCTTATACTTAATGTTCTCTGGTCTATCTCGACTTACATAAGGAAATCTTACACACACCTCCCTTAGTGGGATTTGCGGGATCATCCGTACATATTCTGGGTATGATCGGCTCAACAACACCTTTAGCAATAAAAAGCGAGAATGGAACCACACGCAATTGGAATATGAGATAGTTGAAGAGCCATCATCATACAACATCATACTAGGTAGACCAGCTTTGAATGAATTAAGGGCCGTTGTATCTCTTGCTCATAACAGCATGAAATTTCCCACCATTAAGGGGACGACCGAGATCAAGGGTGACTTGGGAGTAGCCATGAGATGCTACATGATGGCCAAAATAGTGATTGTCCAACTTTAACCGGCAGTGTACCGAGTCGGATGCACTATAGTAGCAAGCAAGGTCGATCCCACGAGGAATCAATCGAGTACCAAAGTCATTTTCATACTTAGTTCAGGTCAACCAAGAGTGGAACTTGTGATACTAAACACTAAAACGTAATGAAAACTAAAGATAATAAGGAAGAAAACATAGCCAAACCATGATCCAAATGATTACTTTCGCCTCTCTAATCGATTATTCGAGAATGAGCATATCCAACCAACCTAACGACTATATCGACTCTATTCTTGGGTGCAAACTCCTAAAGTGGTGCTAGATGTCATACAACAACCTAGTACCATTTGCCCGATTCAACAGTCCGTCTTTAAGGATTTAACTGACCGAAAGATCAAGAACTAGAGCCGCTCGATTTACAACGACAAACCTCGTTACACAATCAAATCTAAACAACTCGGTCAATTGTACATAACGATCTTAGAACCCCTTTTCCCACACCCCTTCGCAACATACATTTATAAAAGTGGTGTGTGTGCTCATGAACTAGGTGTACAGTCTAATTCAAGCATTAAGAGCAAGTTTTAAGACATGAATTTGTCGATACAACAACAATTAAACACTACACATTTCCAATTTTATCAATTAGAGGGCGATTTCTTCAATCTTCACATGTCTTGGCTATGAAATGTTTAGCTACTCATGATTAAACAAGAAATAACAACTAAAGATAAAATCAAAGCCATGAAAGAGATATAAGCTAAGATTGAGTACCAAAATCGTAGCAAAAGTCGGATTACATCAAGCTCCAACACCACCCAATGTCAATTGATGATGAAGAAGACCCAAAATGACAAAATCCAAGAGCAAAGAAGAAACTTGAGCTAGATTAAGCTAATTCTATGTAATATCTAGTGTAGAAATAAATCTAAGAGTGAAAAGAGGGAATTTCGACCTGAGGGAAGTAAAAGGGGTATGAGGAAGAAGCTCTAGGTAAAGTGTAGTGTGTGAAGTATATCGAAAATCTGTGCAAAACTTCTATTTATATGTGCCCAAAATTGTACTTGAAAATTGTCCAATGCGTATGATATATGACAACTTTATAACTAAAATTTATAAACATTTTATACATATTATCATTAATTTTATCTAAATATCTTAAAAAGTATTAATATAACTTATAAAAATCTAATAGTTACAAATAAATGTTGTAGTATAAATTATAACTTTTGTTATCAGTTTTACAATGGTTTTGTTGTTTTGAATTATGCAGGTATTATGTGATACAAAGTGGAAGAATCGGAATCGAAAAGTATAAAAATCGATTAAGTGGTGATATTTATCAAATCCGGTAGCGCAGGCGGAAGAAGCCGATTCACGCGGATTATGTGATGATTAAAACATGTTACTCCACATGCGTCGGCAAAAAGTACTCAAATTCGGTTAATCCGGCGCCGCGCGCGAACTGATCTCAGCGCCACGCCGGACGAATACTCAGCCTATAAATAGCCCTCATTTATTAAAAAAAAAGTCGTACCAATATATATATCTCTATCTATATATATATTATCTTATCTACTCTCTGTAAATATTATTTCAGTAGGCATTCTGCCATAAATAGTAGTTATAGTATTGTTGTAATATCTAGAGTAACTATCGAAGATTGTTGAGTTCATAGCCGTTGTTACATTCAGAGGAAAAATCCCACTTCAACAACTGTAATCGGTAATATTCTAATGTTATTATGTTTGTTGTTTATATAAATATCTATACATTAGTTTAATAATGATTATAGGCTAATTATACAACTAGCCAAGACATGTAATTGAGCTATTTTGATCTTTTAGAGAAATGGATGATGACTATGTTAAAATTTGATTAAAAATTGAATATGATGAATCTTTTCTACTTGGACTAATTGACAGCCCGTATTGGCGTAATTAACCAGTATAGACGAGAGACATAACCTAATCATGAATTGACCAGAGGCGTTAGGATATGGGAAAGAGTAGAAAAAGCTGGAAGGTAAAATTGGCGTCGACAAGCGGAACCCTCTTTCTTATCCGAGGCGAATATTTATACTTTCGAGAGATTATCATGTCAAATCATTAGGTTTAATCGAGGTTTTACCAAGGAGGAGACATAGAACAAATTCGTGCACTCGTATGAGGAGAAATTGTTAGTGAGAGGAGTATACCGTTTCACATAATCAACTACACCTTAAAGCAGGAAGTTCAATCACATCCATTAAACTAAAAGAGATCATGGTTCAATAATATTGTCTTGGTTGGTTCATTATAACTATTTATATTAGTATTTATTATATTGGTATCTATATATCTATATCATATATATATATATATATATATATATATATATATATATATTATCTATATATCTAATCATTTATTACATTAGCATCATGATAAGGATTACGACTTAGATTGAGATAATAACGACTAATTGGTGTTTAACCACATTTTGAATTATATTTTCATTTCCACGAGGAAACGACCTTGTTCACTAGACTAGACTACAATTTGACCGGTACAACGCCGGTAAGATTGGACCGATTTTAGTCGAGATATCAAGTTTTTAGCGCCGTTGCGGGAAGCAGACGTTAATTCATTTTTTTATGGTTACTACTTGCATTAGCTCAAAACTCTTGAGAATAAGTCAACACTTTTCTTAATCTCATTTCTATTTTTGTTTTGGTACTTACCTCATTGGTAAGTAGCCACGTGTTATTTTATTGTTTTAGTGTTGTTTTCCATTTTGTTGTTGATGACCCGAAGCGGTAAGGCCCCACTCATTCCTTATAAGCCTGATATAAATACTTACGAATGACAGTTAAGAGGAGAGAATAGACGTGGTCAAACCAGCCAAGGACATCTTGGAGACAGATCTCCCCAGGAATCATCAACTCGAGGTACGAAAATGGCGAGGCAGTGAAGAAACACCACCGAACAAGGGCTTGCTCATGCCCAAGGACATGGACAAAACCTCAATAATCCTAACCCACCATTACAAAATCTTCCTCCACCACCAAATCCAACAACGAATCCCAATAATCGAATAACGGAGCGAAACCAGAATAATCATAATAATAACCCACCAAACCCAAGACTATTTGTGATCGGACTTTGAGAAGGAATGAAACTAACAATCAATTCATTTACCCAACGAGGGAGCAAATAACTTTGAAATAAAATCCCATCTTTTTGGTTTAATTGACACAAGAGCTCAATTTCTTGGTGAGGATGACGAAGACCCGCATCATCACCTGTATCTTTTTGAAGAATTGTGTAACACGGCCAAAAGCCAAGGTGCTCATCGTGAATTGACAAGAATGTCAATGTTTCCTTTTTCCCTAAAAGGAAGGGCAAGAAACTGGTTTATGTCGCTCCCACATCATTCGTTGACAAGTTGGCAGGACATTCAAACTGAGTTTTTAAAACAGTATTTTACTCCAGGTAGGAATTTGGAGTTGAAGGTCGAAATTGCTGATTTTAGACAAGGATCCGAAGAAACACTTGGAAATGCGTGGGAAAGATTTAAAAAACTGTTAAGAGCCTGTCCCAATCATGGCTACTCTCTGGATATGCAAATTCAACTTTTTTGTCGTAAATTAAGAAATGACTCACGTGCTGATGTTGAACATGCATGTGGAGGCTATTTAATGATGAGTGAAGCACAAGTTGTTTACGATGCTATTGAGAAAATCTCTAAGAATAACCGAATGTGGGAAACCGGTTCTAGCGACGAGAAAGTAGCATTTGTAGGTGAATCTACGTCAAACTCGGAAGTTTTAGCACACTTGGAAAATCTTAGTAGAAAGTTTGATGGCTTGCATGGAAGCAAGAATTCTAGCTCGGAAGGAAAGTTATCAAATGAATATCCGAATGATGGTATGAGAAACAAAGACAATGGAATGGAAGAATCGAAAGATGCTCAAGGGAAGAAGTAAGTTTTGCAACAACATAGGAATTTGAATAATGCCTATTCAAACTCATTTAATGCTATTAGAAGAGACCACCTACCTTTCGTTGGTGCAAAACCCAAGTAAGCAAGGACAACCACCTATCCAACTCGGTACAAAAGCTCGTACAATGCTAATAGTGAAAACCAAAGTTACCAGGAAATTCTTCAAATCAAAACCACCAATCACCACCCAGATCATACCCACAACACACCACTCAAAGTATACCATTACTCAAAGCTCAACTCGGCCCGGTAGAAGGAGTTGATAAGTGGGAAAAATTAATGGAAAATATGATGGGTGTGATGTCTACCCAAGCTTCGAATATGGAAACCATGATGACTTCTATAAACACACGATCACTAAGGATATGAGTACTTTAAAAACATCTATGGCGGACATGACACAAGAATGAGAACTATAGAAGCATCATGCGAAATATGGAAGATCACTTGAGTAGGGAAGGAGAGCGAAAGAAACATTGAGACCTCCGGGAGGATTACAAGTAATCTTTGAAAGGAACCGAGAGAGGTAAATCTTTGTTATTACCGGAAGTGGCGAGGATATGTGGAAGTAGCAATTAGAAAACTCGGAAACAATGAAGTAGAAGATGATTTGGATGATAAATTCGAAAAGGACTTGGAACACAGGGCGAACTTAATTGATAAAGAAGAAGAAGAAATCATTAATGATTTCTTAAGTCGTAATAAACATGATGAAGCGGAAGAGAAGAAGAGGAAGAGATCAAAGTCTAAAGAATATTGAAAAATCCGAGGGCTAGCGATTTACGGACCTTATTCAATGAACATGTCGGGAAGGATAGTACAATGAACAAGTGAATAGGAACTCGGGACAAATTTCAAAGAAGATAGTGCAAGATCATGACACATGGAGACCGTCAAATGCTCAAACATTTAAGGAAGCATCACCATCTAAGGAAAAGGTAAGGGAAGGCATAACTCCCAAACCACTAAAATTATTGACCTTGAGTCTTTACCTTACCCACCAGGAGATCAAATTAAAAAGTTGAAAGCGGATAAAAAAGTATGCCGCGTTTCCTTGATACTTTTAAATCACCTTAATGTCAATATTCCTGTCATTGAAGCACTAATCAATATGCCCACTTATGGCAAGTTTCTTAAGGATATCTGTCAGAACAAAAAACGCTTAGAAGAATATGAGAACATTTGCCTTAATGAAGAATGTTCCTCGATTATTCTGACACAAGCTTCCTCTAAACTAAAAGACCCAGGTAGTTTTCCCATCCCATATGAGATTGGGGCTTTTTGTTTAAAAGGTGCTCTGTGATCTCGGAGCTAGCATTAATCTTATGTCTTATGAGGATTATAGAAAACTTCGAATAGGAAAACTTAAAAACACCGAGATGACTCTCCAGGATGGCGGATAGATCTATTAAGCGTCCAAAAGGAGTCATCGAAGATGTGTTGGTTTAAGATAGATAAGTTTTACTTTCCAGTTGACTTTGTTGTCATGGAAATGGAAGAATGATTTTCAGCACCTCTTATTCTAGAGTCGACCATTTCTAGCTACAGAGGAAGAACCATATCGATGTCCAAAGGTGTGAATTAATTTTAAGAGTCAATGAGGATGAGTCACTTTTAATATCTTTAAAGCTATGAAACATCCATACAAATCCACGGGAATCATGTTCATTCATAGATCTATATCTTCCATTTATATGGATCATCTTTGAATTACGATTTTTGAAGATAAGCTAGAAGAATGTTTAGCCTTATCCATCTTTAAAGGAGACAACCAGGAAATGAAAGAAGTCATTTTTATCTCGACACGGAAGTTCTTTTGAGAAAGCGACCATGGCATCGTTATTTGGACTTAAATGGATGGCGATGTTGAAACCTTCGGTGAGAAGAGCCACCAAGGAATCTGGAATTAAAACCTCTCCTTGAATCTCAAATATGCCTTTCTTGAAACTGATAATTTGCTTCTGTTATTATTTCATCATCATTAACCAAGTCACAGGAAGATCAATTATTAAGAATGTTAAAACAACATAAAGCGTTTGGATGGGCGGTGGCGGATATTCAAGGAATAAGTCCGAGATTTGTGTACACAGATCATCTTGATTGAAGGAGCCAAACCATATATCCACCACAACGCCGCCTCAACCCGAATATGCAAAAAGTGATCAAGAAAGAAAGTTATTAAACTCTTTGGAGATGGGGATGATCTTTCCCATATCGAGGCAGATGAATGGGTAAGTCCCACCCAAGTAGTACCAAGAAAGTGGATTCACAATAAAGGAAAATGATAAGCATGAATGGATTCCAACAAGGGAAGTCACGAGGATATCGAATGTGCATTGATTTTATAAGCGAATGAGCACACTAAGAAAGACCACCATCAACTTCCGTTCATAGTACAAATGTTGGAGCAGTTAAGTGGACATAAATATTATTGTTTCTTAGATGGCTATTCGGGCTATTTCTGAGATATTTATCGCATGAGAGAGAGAGAGAGAGCGACTTTCACTTGTCCATATGGAACTTTTGCTTATAAAGAATGCCGTTTGGATTATGTAACGCATGACTACGCGTTTGAGAGATGCATGATAGCAATATTTTCGGATATGGTAGAAAAGTTTTTGGAAATCTTTATGGATGATTTCAGCGTTTTGGAGATTCTTTGAAGAATGTCTCTTACACTTAAACGTGTACTAAACAGCGTGAAGACACAAACTTAGTTTTAAACTGGGAGAAGTGCCATCTAATGGTATCAGATGGTATTGTTTTAGGTCATAGAATTTCTGAAGAAGGTGTTGAGGTAGATAAATCCAAAATCAAAGTAATTAAAAAGTTACCTCCACTAGTAAATCTGAAAACTCTAAGAGAATTTCTTGGACATGCTTGTTTCTATAGAAGATTTATTGCAGATTTTTCACGCATAGCGAAACCTCTCAGTCATTTGCTTGAAAAAGAAGTGCCATTTAAATTTGATGACAAATGTATAGAAGCATTTAAAGCTTTGAAGACACGGTTGATAACCGCACCAGTACTAGTAGCACCAGATTGGAACTTACCATTTGAACTTATGTGCGATGCGAGTGATCTGGCAGTTGGAGCTGTTCTAGGTCAATGCCATAACAAAGTACTTAAGGCAATCTACTATGCATCCCATACTTTAGCGCAGCCCATAGCTTAACTTTCATACAACAGGAAAAGAACTACTCATTTTGTAATCTTTGCTTTAGACAAATTTGATCGTATATCATTGGTTCTAAAGTAATTGTTTATGTCGATCATTCAGCATTAAAATACTTGTTAAGTAAGAAAGATGTGAAACCTCGTCTTCTTAGATGGATTCTGTTACTTCAAGAGTTTGACATTGAAATTAAAGATAAAAAGGGTAGTGAGAATGTAGTAGTGACCATTTGAGTCGTGATGGAGTTTATCGAAGAAGAAGGAAGAGCGGAGATCAAAGATTCATTTCCAGATGAACAACTCCTCATGATTGATGCTCCTCCGGAATGCAACTTATTCAAGCTAGTAATTTATCCAGGAGAGCTCGCCATGGTTCGGTAATATTGTCAATTACTTTACATGAGTATATTCCATCTCATTGGACATGGCAGCGAGAAAAGAAGTTCTTTTATGATTTAAAATTTTACTATTGGGAAAAACCGGATCTTTTCGAAAGTGTTCGGATGGCATAATTAGGAAGTGCGTGCCCGATAATGAGATTTTAAGTATCTTATCCTTTTTCCATGATCGTGAGTTTGAGGCCACCATGGAGGGGTGGAAAACCGCTTACAAATTTTTTGCAATGTGGTTTTTTTGCCTCACGCTATATAAAGATGCACACCACTATGCACGGTTTTGTGAATCATGCCAAAAATGAGGAAACATTTCTAAAAAGCACGAAATGCCTCTCCAACCTATATTGGAATGTGAACTGTTTGATGTCTGGGGCATAGATTTTATGGGCCCTTTTCCTCCGTCATTTGGTAAGAAATTCATCTTAGTGATGGTCGATTATGTATCCAAATGGGTAGAGGCTGAAGCTCTTCCCACTAATGATTCCAGAAGTAGTGTTAAAATTCCTTAAAAGAATATATTCACGAGATTTGGCACTCCGAGGGCTATCATTAGTGACCGAAGTCACATTTTACAACCGTCCATTTACCAAAATAATTGAGAAATATGGTGTAAAACATAAACTTGGTACACCATATCATCCACAAACAAGTGGACAAGTAGAAGTATCTAATAGGAAATAAAAGGATCATTGAAAAACTATTGATTCAAATGTTAAAGCTGGCGAAAGACTAGATGATGCATTATGGGCGTCTGAATGCGACCTTTAAAAACACCAATTGGTTGTTCTCATATAAATTAGTTTTGGTAAATCTTGTCATCTCCTTGTTGAATTAGAACACCGAGCCTTTTGGGCTATTAAATTTCTAAATTTTGATCTAAGGTTTGTTGGTGATCATAGATTACTTCAGATTAACAGAATCGGATGAGTTTCGTCTCGATGCTTACGAAAATGCTCGAATTTACAAGGCATGAAATCTTTCCATGATAAAAGGATCTATCGTCGTGAGTTCCATGTAGGTAATTGAGTACTCTTATATAATTCACGTTTGAAGTGGTTTCGAGGTAAGTTTAAATCAAGATGGAGCGAGTCCAGTATAGCGTAACAAAGATCTACAAGTCGGAGATTTGTAGGACTAAGCGATAGGAACACGACTTTTATAGCCAATGGCCCTGCAGAGTGAAATTATTCATAGAAGAAGAAGGAATACCTCACAACAAGAGAAGTTATGTATCTTAGCGACCCCTAACCAGATTAAAAGAAGTTTTGCTATCAACTACAAACTCGACCAATTGCGGGTACAATCTTTCCTATTTACTTTTTAAATGCATTTTAATTAGTTTAGTCTTTTACCGGATAGACATTAAAGCTGGATGCCTTTTCTAGATAGAATGGGAGTTTTTACTTACTTATAAAATTAGGTCTTGATAAAGATGTCGGCGTTTAGATAGAATATTTAGTTTTGAAACAAATAAGAAGTTGTTGAACGAAGCTGAAGCGAAAGCGATATGTAATGGACAATCAAAAAGTGCAATAAAAGAAGGGCAAAATTCTAATGAGGTGTAGAATGCAGCGTGGAAAGAGTGAACACAATGGAAGATGTTAGAAAAACACAACGGAAACCAGGATGAATGTTTGAATGTCATTAAAAGTGAACGATTAGGTGGTTATCCAGAAAATCCCGATGGAGATCAAAGAGAAAATTCAAATGCATCATTTCTTGGAGAAAGGTTGAGGAGAACGATATGAGAGAACTCTTGAGGATTTAATGATAAGAAGTTTGGATTAAGCACATAATTATTAAAAGTTTTGAAATTTTTATATTTATATAAAATGTTTTAAAAGAATTTTATAAACTATATGATATTTTATAAAAAAATTATCACTTATAAATAAATATATTTATATATGATATAAACTTTAATAAAAAAAATAATTTAATACTCCGCGCAGTATCGGATATAATCGACCTACGCTGGATTTAATTACACATAACCTCACCGGGTTCCTTGCTCTTTTCTTCTTCTTCTCCCAATTTCTTTTGTGCGCCTCCCTTTCTTCCTACTAATTTCCACCATAATTTTACACATCTTCTCTTCTAATTTCTTTACCTATTCTACCAAAAACACAACTACATACATTACACTCAACAAGTTTTTGTTTTTTGCCATATGTCCTCCTTCAACAACAATTCCGGCGAATTGACATTTTTCCTCGCCACCTAGCTATTTTTCTACAT